>OY735205.1:63407729-63582729 GCA_963457665.1 Thysanoteuthis rhombus | reverse complement strand
CTATATTTGTTTTCATATGTGCACGTGTTTGTGTGCTTGTTTATATTCCTGTATATGTGTTTTTGTGTTCAGACGCTGTTGGCCATAACGTTTTGTCTCCAAACTTGAAAATCGACATCCATACTCCACGATGCCCTTCGTAAAATGATCTTTTCGATTTTTTGAAAGAAAAATGTTATTGTTTTTCTATTGTCTTATGATGACAGGTTTACTAATAATATCTGAATATTTCAAAATCAAAATGTTCTAAGATGTTTTTTGAAAATTCCATTTCAGATGTTTTCCAACAGAAAACGCCAATGACGTCATGACTTTGTTGTGCACACACTCATTCTTTGCTGGTATTGTTTTTATATGACTTTTAATTCTGAAATTACAGATGTTTAATTATCGACAGTGATGACGAATTATCATTAATTTCTATTTACTCACTGCTAAAGGGAAACTCGCCTGAGGTTAACTGTGCTAAAAAAACAAACAATTAAGCTGAAGGTGAATGTTAGCAGATAAAAAAAATAATAATGTCATACGATAAATAATCTGATGAAATGAACTTTGAAAGAATTGGCTTGCCAATACCGAATTACCAGTCAATAACAAACATGGTACGGAAGAGATAAGGATAGGGAATGAGTTTAAACATTTGATTTGCCACGAGGATCCTGAAGCTCTGTGGTTTGTGCGGCTGGTGTTTCAGTAAACCACTTCCTTTGCATAGAGGGCTGTGATTCTGATTCTCATCGGGAACCTATTTTTTTAAAATTTTGATCTGCACTGCTTATTTACTGACTGCTGAGGGGAAACGGGTCCGGGTTTGCTGGCGATAGAGAGCAACAACAATTAAAATAAAGTAAATGTCAACAAAAAATTATAATAATGATTACGTTTTTGGTCAAATTATTAGAAATGATATTCTCTTATTCCTAAATGGCTTTTAGCTTTTGCTGAAGATTTTCACTAAAGACTAGCAGTATCCGTTGAAATTACTGTAATCTGAAAATATTCAATCGTCATCATCAGCCTTCTATCGTCCGCCGTTGGACATTGACCATCGCCAGACTGCTCTATTATGGGCATTGATGAGCTTGTACTTTCTGAGCTTGCTCAGTTCATCATGTCATCTTCAATGTGATGTTCATTGGTGGTCTATCATTCTTTCACTATGACCAGCCCAATGTCATTCGTGTTTTCTAAAGAATTCTATGATATGCCTGACTCCTTTTTTCTCTGATATACTGTGCTGTTTTGTAATCTCCTTATATGATATTAGGCATGATTCTCTCATGTGCACGTTGTATTGTTCTCAGTTTGAGGGTCAGCCTCTTAATGAGATTCTGTGTTTTAGCTCCATAGGTGACTATCGGGAGGATTCATTGGTTGTAGACCCTTCTTTCTAAAACTGATAGGATCTTTTTGGTTTTTGAAGGTTGAAATCATTTATTGAAAGTTTGTCATCCTACTGGGATTCTTCGTTTGATTTCTTCATCTATGGAAAGTTTCATTGAAAATCTGTCCAAAGTAGATACAGTGGTCTTCTATTTTCAGGTTAGCGATATCGATTTGGATTAAAAAGATCTCATTATTCTATATCTCATTCAATCAAACCTTTTCATCTATCATTATATTAATCTATTCATTATTTTTCCTTCTTCATTTCACTTCATCACAATTCTTCTTCACCGTTTATGTAGTTTCTCTCCTGTTTTTCTTTCATTTCTTTTCTCTTTTTTGTTTTGTTTTTGTGTGAAGGCTTCTTTCTTTCTTTTTTATTTCCACCATCTTTGTTCGTTTACATTTTTCAAATAATTTTGAATACAGTGTTTTATTTTACAACAACTCCCACTCTCTCTCTCTCCCTCTCTCCCGCTCTTTCCTTTTTCTTTACAGGGTGATCCTACGGCGTAACATGACGTAGCAGTTACACGTATTAATATTACAGATAGTCAATGCAAGTAACACAAGTAGAAATCCGTTCAAAATACATTACAAAATCACTGAATGCACAGCTTAATGACTTTCCATGAATGCAAGATTCATATATAATTTTTGAATTAACCTGGGAAGAGTTTCTGGTCCTTATATTAATATATTAATCAGATATCTTTACAATAACAGATAAAAACTCAGAGGAGAGAAAAAAAGAAACATGTATCAGAACACAAGTAAGCAGGGCTTTCAGTAAATGAAGAAGGCCACTTAATCACTTCCGAAACCTTGAGGAAAAAAAAAAAAATAAAAAAAAAAAGAAAATTGATCTAGCGCTGATAATTAAAAAATCTTGAGGTTTATGAAAACTCTTTGCAATTCTAAGCTTTTGTGCTGCTTTTAAATTTTATATTTTCTTTCATTTCATGAATGAAATTTAAGATAACATATGAATGAAGTGATTTTGTTGATATCCTCTTTATCATCTGTTATTCTAAATCGTGTTCTCAACCATATCTTGTTTCCAAATGAATCAATTTCCTATAGAAGCATTCAAAAGGACCTGTTTTCTTATTTCTTTTCTGCTTTAACAACGTTTGGTGAAGATGTCAGTTTTCAAGAAAATTTAACAAAAAAGTAATTGAATTCAATTCTCGACTTCATAAAAAGAAAATAGATGGTCCATTTCGAAGGAAATAACTGATGAAAGGTTTCTCTCACTTCGATTATTTAGCAAATTTTGAATGAAAAAAAAAACAAAACATTTGAGTTCCATGCTATTCATTCAAGAGTTCCTATATCAATTAAATTGTGTTTCGAGTGGTTTAGAAATTTAAGAGTTTAGGATCCAAATCATCTGAAAGCTAAAGTCCCCATTTTCATTATCAAAAAATCTAAAGCCTTTCTAAATATTTTCGAAGCTGAGAAGTGATTTTCAAAAATTACATTCAAAACATCTCGACGTATAAATCCTCATTTTGATTACATCAAACTTATGACGTAAAAGGCCATGGATCGATTTCAGGTAAATCAAAGATCATTTTTGTTTTTTCATGGAAGAAAAGAGAAGAAACCGAATCAAAAAACATATGTACTTCTGTATTATTCAGTCATGCATCAGCTGATGCTTTATTTCTTGTTAAGCAATCATTGAATCACACTGTGCCCCCTGTACAGGTTGAAGGTGATGGATCTATAAGGTAAAGTACCATATTCATTAGTAGATGGAACGATTCATGAAATACTTGTAGAAGAGAAGTCTCGTATGCTCTACTTCTTACAATTTGCTCTCTCTTAATTTATCTATGAGACAAAATTTCACTCTTCAATAAAAACCATCAACCAAATCTGTAAATATTCGATATTTGATTCTTCAGTTTTGAAGTAATCCTGTTTGGATATACATCTATTTATGTATGTGTCTACACCAATGGAGTCAGGGGTTTTAAACATTCACTCCTTTTGTTTGTTCACCCCCCACCCTCCAAAAACGTGGGGGCTTCAATTTTTTGGCTAGGTTTATACTAAATCAGTCCATTAGTTTGTGTCTGGCAGCGATTACACCTATTTCTTGAACCATTCTGAATTTTGAGTCATCACCGCCCAACAAAAGGTGAGAAAAATTACTTATTAATTGATCACCCTCTTTCCAATTTTTTTTCATATTAATCCTCTTCGACATGACATGCAGAAAATAGACGTTTGTCACATGATGGTTTCTATTGAATGATCAACCCGACCCGTTTTTGAAAGAGATTAAAAGATCATGTCAAAGAGCAATTAAATGAACTGTTCACTGAATGATTACCAAACCATACTTATATAAATTTAAAGAGAGTAAATTTTAAGAATTGACCGACAAAACAGAGCAATCAGTGTCATGTTTCATTTTATAACAGGGAATACTAGATAATTAATCTTTGGAAAAGAAAAATAAACACGCTGACATATCGGGAGGCTAAAGAATCTGGAATATATAGAGAGTGAATGCTGACGTTCGCTGTTCAAAACACCCAGGTGAGAAAATGTTTTCTCTTATCAACCGTAAAACAGAACCATAAGCTACAAATTTAGACATGCACTATTGTTAGAAAAATATTAACGGCAAGAGTCGAAAACATATAGAATAGTCTTAATATAAAGATGGTCATACCCGAGAAAATTATTCCTAAGAAAAGGAAATGGTCTTAATTCTAATATACTAAATTTAAGAACTATTTTTCTTGATGGTGTAATCCAAGTTTTATTTGATCTCACTCCATGACACGATTAACGTTGTCAACAAAGCTTATTTCAAGTAGACTCAAGAACTTGAATAATTGTTCTGTGTCAGATGAAAAAAATTGATAATCGGGATAATGCATTGGAAATTCTTGACATGACTTATCAGCGTGACCCAATGGTTGGGTGTTTGGTGGACTTGTGAGTCATACCAAAGACTTGGAAAGAAATGGTAATAAATGTCTCTTCTCTTAGGATTCAGCACAAAGATTAGGATTGGGAAACCTCTTTCCGAGGATTAGGAGTTACAGCTGAATCACGTTCAATTCACAGGTTCTTGTATTATAACTGAAATTAGGCAAGGTCGGACCTGGTCAGTACTTTGATGCGTGAAAATTTAGTAATACCAGGCGCCATAATATTACTAAGGGACGTACAAAAGGGTTTAATTAGTGATTCTTGTTTAGGATTATAATTTGTCGACAAATAGGTGAATATTTTGAATTTATAATTGAAAACCAAGGAAGCGAATAGATTGGTTAGGGCTCACAGATGTATATCGAAATCTCATCCATTTCGAAAATCCATTTCAAAGTTGTTGTTTTTTTATAAACAAACTTCGTATAGTCACAGTATCCGTTGAATAACCGAATTCATCAGAAGCTTTTTAGCGTATTTCCCATTTATTTGGGTTTAATGTTCTAGAATATGTCCCATCCAAAGATCTATTTAAAGATGAATCAAGAAGAGTATATCATTGTTTTTCAGTCAATGAGTTCCAGTATTGAAATTAAATCACAAGACTTAATCTGATTTATTTCACTTTGTTTATATTTGTTAGTTTAGTCAAGGCAGAAAGAATGGGTTTCTTTTGTTTCTTATAATTATTCAAATTGTTCTGCTGCAATATATTAAATTTGTTGATTTGTGGGGAGGGCCAGCATTACCAGTCGGCCACAGCTGTCAGCCTCTATCTCCTAATGGAGAAGAGCTGATGATTTACAAATGTTACTTTGTTTTATTCTTATATTGCAAAAGTGAAACTCAACCGGGGCAAAGTAAAGGGTGGGCAAGAAATCAAGTTTTCACAAACATCTGCTTAGATTCAATATCGTCTTGAAATGCATCTTCTCCAACTTCTGTAGATCGTGATGGTTGTTCTTTATATTTTCTTCTTTTCTTATTTACCCCTCTCTTTCTCTCCTTCTTCTTCACTCTCTTTTTTTCTGTTCATACTTTTTGTTCCTTTTCTTCATCCTCTCATCCTTTTCCCCCTCCCCCTTTTCCTTCGTTTCTTTCTGGTTTTGGTTCTTGTCACTGCGTTTCCTAACTCCTCCTTTCTTTTCCTTCTCACACTTCATCTTTCGTCTAAGATTTTCTGATGTTCCTTAAGATTTGGTGCTTACTACTAGGGTTTCTAAGGGGGTTGAGGTGCAGCCTTGCATCTCACCTGGGCCCCATATGCCAAGGGGGTACCGACAGTTCCCTGCGTGTCTGGAAATTTCTTAGTTGAAATGATCACTAATGAAATAGTCTAATTCTATCAAAGCAAACATGACGTACTAAAAATTGTTCTAGAATATGAAAACGGGATGGCTAAATGACTTGGGTGTTTGGTGCAGTGTCTTTATGTTGGGACAATGTAGAAAACAGCTTTTTTGATGGGGTGCCTCTTGGGGGCCATGCTTACTATTTCGGAAGGAAATGATCGATACATTATAGAATGAAGAACAGCTGTGAGTGAAACAAGCTAGAGGAGTTTTTTAAAGTGTCTATTTTTTCTGTAACTATCCGCTCTCTCTCCTCTCCCCCCACTCCTCCTCTATTCAAATCTTCTTCTCCCTCCTCCTTTCACTTCTTCACAGTTTCATAGCACCTTCCTCCTCTCCTTCTTTTTCTCCTTGTCCTCCTCCTTGTCCATCCAGGATTGACAGAAGTTCCCGAATATTCAGGAAATAGATAAAGCAGTGCATTTTAGGATGAAGAGCAGGTGCTTGTGATACAAGCTGGAGAAGTTTCAAAATGCTTTTTTTAATTTTTTTTTTTTGCTTTCCATATAATGCCCTTTTTTTCTTCTGCCCTTTAAGTGAATTAAATTGTTTTAGCCAAGAGAAGAGAGAAAGGAAACCCTATGATTTTGAACATAAAAGTGGTAGGAAGTGAAAACCCAATTTCAATCCAATCATTTTGAACTGATATAATCTTGCTTCTTTACTTTCCTGTTTTATTTTCATTTTGCTCGATATCAGTTTCCATGAAATGAAGTCCGTCTGTAGCACTGATCCTCTTTCCGAAGCAGAAATCAAAATAAGTTCATTCTCTGACTCCATTAACTTTTCCCCTTGAAAATTGAAATTGGTTAAATTTCAAAGACCTCTAAGGCTATATCGGTCGAATATTCGGACATAAAGTGGATAATCTTTTTTATTGGTTAAATATTCGAATAGGAAATTTTAATAGTTAGTGAGGGATCGCCATGCCCTCACTTTTGAAATGAGAGGGGACGTGTTACCACCACACTACACCATTGCAAACAACACACAACAATGCTCACAGTATTCACCAAGAAATATGAAACATTTTAGATTTTTTTTGATGCCAAGAATATATATAAGGGATTATTAGTCACAAATGTTCAAACTCTCTTCTTTGCTAGAAAAAAAAACTTGAATTAATCCAGTAAATTTCCCCCCCCCCAAACCCGAATCAATCCAGCAAATTAACCAGTGAAAAATGACTAGATCCAGCAAATTTCCAGTAAGTATTTACTTGAAAACATTTTGTACTCGAGAATCAATTAAAACGTGACATTTCTTACTGGTCTTCAAAGAACAGCAGTCATTAAATAGAACTAGTTATTCCACATTTATTCAAATCCAGTGGTAGAGTGTTCGTCGCCATTTTGGTGGATCATGATTCTATCCACTGTCAAATCAGCGACTTATAAAAATGGTACTCAATGTCTCTCTACTATGGGGACAAAATGTTTTATAAAAGTCTTCTATAACTCGGGGGGTTCATCCATTGAGATTGGGGGTTATACCATATCTATCGATCTATACACACATGCACAATATATATATATATATATATATATATATATATATATATAGAGAGAGAGAGAGAGAGAGATAGAGAGAGAGAGAGGGAGAGAGAGATAATAATAAATACATTATATTACTTATAAACTCTATTTTAGATGACCTTCTGTTGATACATGGTAAATGTATCCTTTGTTATAGTTTCAGTCCATTTTCAGCAAAATGGTGTGAAAAATAAAAAAGCAAAAATAAACTCATGTGCCCCCGGGATGAACTCATCAGAGATTTAAATCGGCACTTCTTTTTTTTTCGCTATGATAGATTCATTTGGAACGAGTCCAGTATGAGAAATCCCAAAGGCTGTGAATGTACTTATTTGATCATTAATAATTGAAATTGCAAATATGTTGCTGACTGACTCACATTTGTATAACTGTGTGTTTGACCAAATTCCCAAGTGTACCATAAAAGATGACAGGTAAGATGAGAATCAGGACCTTTCTTGAAATGACTGATTCTTTCTTCTGATCAAAAATTGAAAGATTCCTTTCGGCAAATGATGTGCTGGATACTAAAATATAAGACCTACATGAATATTCATTATATATGGATTATTTCTTCCCAACGTTTTTGAATCATTGTACTCTTAGTGTATAAGGATTTGTCCATGGTAGGCTGTCAGGAAAATTGTGAACAATAGCATCTGTGTTGATTTGATTAGTGTTTTTTTGTTGACGCTTTACAGAACTCAACAGTTTGGTTACCACACCATCGTGTAGATTCGATGAAGCAACAGATATAATGCTCTTATTTATGTGCAACAATTATGTAACGAGAATGTTCAAGACAGTTTTAGAACCATCCAGAATGCAAATATTTTCAAGCAACCAAGCAGTATCTATGGATGGACAATGTTTTTCCATGTTCCAGTTGGATGTCGCTTCCTATCCTTGTTACTGTGCATCTGTGTACGATTACTTAGAATCATTGAAAAACAAAAACAGCCCAGATATCCCACTGGGCGGCTGGGAACTAATCCTGGCGCGCGCTTGGAAAATCACTGTACTGAACCCTCGTAAAAAAAACTGTACGTATACGCTTTAAGCGCTCTAAAAAGTATGAAAAAAGCGGTGATATCGAGTGTTTTGATCAACTAGTCTCAGTAGCGACAAGTCAAATTAATGCATCCTAAAAAAGCATGAACTGAAATAACCCTAAGACTAATCAATAGCAATCTTTAATTTACCACCGACTGATGTTCTGTAATGGGGGTCAAATATTGGAATAAAATGTTTAGCAATATCTAATTACAAACAAATCATATTTTTGCAGTTTAAATACTGGAAAATAAGAGTTATATAAAACTGAACGAAAGAGAATATGAAAGCGTAAGAATAGTTTTTACTAAGAATAGACGACTTTTGAGAATGAAAGATAACAGACAGATAGTGGTGTGACGTAAGCTTCAAACACGATAATCAGAAGGTTTATGAATGTATGGTTATCTATTTTACAAAGATATTGAGGAATTCAGAAGTATTTCATTGGCAGAAGAGCTAGAAGAACAATCCACTACCTGAATTCGTATATAATACTTTCCTTTATTATATACTGTTCATTCAGACTGATGTCCTCATTGATATCGTCGCAATATTTTGGCTGTTGTACCATACAGCCTTTTTCAGGTGTCTGTTTAGTTGATAATCTTCCTGGAACTTCAGATCGAACTATCCAATCATTCTGCAGCCCATAATACTGACTATCTTGGATCAATTAATCTTTTAATCCTTATTCGTCTTGGTAATTATCTGCTACTTTTTTGACACTGCCTTATCCATGGATTGAACTCAGACCTTTATCCAAAAAGCCAGTGTCGAGTGATGGGAAATTAAAGCTAACCAAGTTTCACTTAACTGCCTCTTCGATTGAACCAGAGTATATGACTTCTTGCATTACGGTAGTGTAAACAAGAGGTACTATTCATAGAGTCTTAAGATTAATGTCCTTTCTTAAATTATAATTTATTTCTTCCCTTTCTTATAGTCTATTAGAGTTAATGAACTTCAAATTGTTGGCTATTTTGAATAAAATTATAAGTCCTTCAAACGTAATTTATTTTTCCGAGATTTAATTGTTCTGTTTGCAGCAATAAGCAATGGCCTGACTTGAGCATTTGTAAAAGTCTATAGTACTCAAATGGTTTGATTTCAAAATTCGTTTTTTTCTCAATCACTTTAGAATGGTATATGTTTACTTGATATCATATCGGTGAAATATTTCGTCAAGAGCTCTAAAACAATCATCGCTCTCATTAACTTCATTACCATCTACAAGTTGTCCGATTCACCATTAGAGCGTAAGAATCAATGATAACGAAATCTTTTGAAAAATATCGAGTCTACCACTCGAGGAAGATGGCTATATTCACTACTTTCATTATCAGCATTGGATCGTCTTCAAACACGTTCAGATTAACTGTTAGGGTGAGAATACAACACAAAGACATATCTTGCAATAAATAGCGTCAATTGCTTCAATGTGGATGAGTTTTTGATAACAAATTACATCAACCAAGCTCAGCAATTTTTTCTCTTCTGGCCTCTCTTCGTGTTCCTAGATTCTCTATAATCATTTATGTTTCCTTTTGAATTTTAGTTCATATCTGTATTAGAGCTTTCTGTTTGTGTGTTTGTGCCCCTATCACACTAAAATCACAAAGCCCATTGAGCATATTTGGTATAAAGACTCACAAGATATCCACATATGATATGGAGTATCTGAGATTGACCCTTGGAGTCATTTGACATCATCAGAGTTCATTCTTAGCCATTTGAATTAAATTTTAGCAAATTTATTCATATTCAGTTACTTATGTAATACACAATCATTTTGGCATCAAAATTCGTAGGATGGATCGAGATAAATTCGACAAATGTCATCGGAGATAGAACTACACTGTGGCTGTTACAATCTATTTTGCAGCCTATCAAATTCATTGATATAAATTGGTGCATGGGTTAACTTAGACAGAAAAACTGATGCAGTACGTCTTATTACCCCAAAGATCATTGAAGGTTTCCGGGGGTGGCTCTGAAGTAGATAGGAAGAGAGGTGTCATCTTTATCCACATGTAAAATAACGTGTATTTTTGTTAAAAACAAGAGGAACGTGGCTTCTTTGGAACGAGTAACTATTCTATGAATTGGCTAAACGACATGATTATTGCCCAGGTCGTAGGCGTGAATTGCAATTAGCTGAAAAGTTATGAATGGTTAACAGCTGTAGTTGAGCAGGCCATTGTCAGGTGAGAAACAGGCGCGGTTAACAATTTGCTTCCTGCATCAACTTGGTAGTGTTATAGTTTCAAAGCCCTCGGGCAAATTGGTAAAAGGTTTGATACTTTAGAGAAGTATTTCAGAGTTTGAAATGACGTTCACGGACGTATGTATTTCCAACAGTTGGATAAAACTTCAATATGTCGGTAAGACCAAATATTGCAGAAAGGGCTCACAGTGCTGGTCGTAATTTTAAGCTCCCATGAACTTTTTGCATAACCTTTTACGAAATCTACAGAAATGAATAGAAATTTACCAAATTTGTATCAGCAAAATATTTTCAAAACGATATCGAAAGTTGCTGGGTTTCTCTGCTGCTTTTGATACTGGAGATCTCGACTGCACCAGAAGAATGATGAAATTGAAAGATTACCAAAAGGACGTTAGGGGCAACCGAGTGTGAGAAAACTAGGTTTGGTGTGAGGATCATGCAGCCCAATGTACATATTAAAAAGGTAACAGTACTTGTTAGAAGGGAAGAAATGACAGTTTTAAAATGTCCAACATCAAATCCTCATCTCAGTCCCATTGAACATATTTGGAGAGAGCAGAAATCGGGAGTTATGTTTTCAAGAATCCTGCAGATATTCCAGATCTTGAACTAATTGCTAACGAAGAGTGGGAGAACCTACCAGTTGACAGGTGCAAGACATTTTTCCATGGCTACAAAAACGTTTAAGGGTTGTTATCATTGCCAAAATGTGTGTAACACGATTATTTAGAACGGTGCCAATATTACTACCCGGGTCATATTTTCAATTTCTTCTTTGAAATCACTATCTGTAAGATGGAATTTTTTTTTGTCAAATTTCTTTGATAACTCTGCCATGGTTAAGTTGGGCTCCCAAACGTATTCTTCACGAATGTCTATCACATGCAGTATACTCTAGTGTGTTGATTATGGATTTATATCCAGGTGTCAGCGTGGGGGGTCTGGGATCTGCTTATCGAATCTATCCAGAGGAGTTATGAAGCTCACCAGTTCTGTTGTCAAGGTGGTTTCTGCTGGAATTTTTATCCAATTACTGAAAAGGACTCATCATATTTGGTTGGAATTGCGGTGCAAATACCTTTCCGTTCACGGTGGAGCTACAGTATATTGAACATCAAAATAATCATGTAGCCATTCCTCCTCCCCTGGAGAAACATAAGGTCCAGTTTGCAAAGTCTTTCCCAAGGATAATTCAGCAAAATCACTGATTCTGCTGGTAAAGTGCGACTGCACACCTCAACGGCTTTGATTTCTCTGCTTTCAAACGATGATCAAAGGGAAGGACAATATTCCACCCTACTTCTTATCATTGTATCGTATATATATATATACACACCAAGCACGCATTCTGACGATTGCTTAGCTGTATTAGATATAATATCTATTTTAAGATTCCATGCGACTCATGGGGTTATGAGTATTCCAAGATCACCCAAAATATATTTTGAATTATATACATGTCACACCAGTTTCAACATTGACCAGTTGGTTGCGTGGAATGTTATTATATGTACCAAGAGTTGTGTCAGGCAGAATCTACCCTTCCTAAACCCATACTGATTTTAACATTGATTAAGCAAGAGGTACGGCTGGACGAGTTTTCTGAGACTGTTGTACTGTCCTTGTTATGTGCAGGTGATATGATCTGGGATTTATATTTTGCCACTATATACCTTGTTTGCATATTCTTCCTAAATTAGCATATTGGGATAACTGAGTAAGTTTTACACCCTTTAAAACATACTGGCTCGGAGTTCATTTATTTTGTTAATAGTCTTTGTAATGTCACTCAGTTCAAATTGTATACCTCTAATACTTGTTTCGCAATTGATATTCAGTTTGGGAAACTTTCTTTTTAGACAGTATGGATCACTGTAAACATCAGTGATCTAAACTTGAAGATTGTTTGACGTGATCAATTCGTAGTTTCATATTTCTATCAAATAAGGGGCTTATTTTACTTTTAATTTTTGATACGCATTTAGCTTAAGAGGAAAAACAATGATAGGCTATTATTTACCGTCAAAATAACTTGTGAATTTTTTATGATTCTATGATAATGTCTTTGAATTTAACTTCAAAGGAGAAAATTTCATCGCTAATAATTTCTAAATTTATAATTCAAATCCGATTGCTTTTTGTTTTTGTTTTCAGTTTTACACATTTTCGTTTCTCCGTCTATTAAGTTCATTCTTGGTTTTGAATTGCTACGGTTCGCAATAAATTTCAGACTTGCAACACAATCCAGGAATTCTTCCTGTGTTAAAACTTACCTAAATTCATTCCAGTCAATTTACTCTTAATGAGGATTAATTTTTTCACAGTCTGCATTATGTAGGTTGGGACTTTGTAAAAGTATGATTTTGGGATTATATATTTGTACTTACACCCTTGTTCTTTGCTTTTAGTTTTGCCTTTATCGACACCCATTTGTGATCAGATAAACTTCTGTCTTTGGTTGAGGAGTGAATGATTGAAGTTTTCGTTGTGGTTGAGTCAGAGATCTAACGTGTAATTAATTTTGGTGCTATGTTTTATACATTGGGATTTACGAAAATTCAACAGTATGCCTGCACTCTTTGACGATTGTCATTATATTCAATGATAATAGTGATCCATGGGATCGTAGCATCGTAATGTTTGATTGCCATTCAATTGTTTATATAATTTTGTATGATTTAAAGGCAGGTTTTGAAAGGCTAATTAGAGGCACTCGGTAAACATATTTTATAATGGAGTTTGATGATTCAGAAGTGCATATTATTACTTCACAAATATACAGAATAGTACTCATTTCCCCCTTTTCGTTTAGTTCGATTTGATGGTAATGTCGCTTAGAATAGACACTTGCGTGTCAGTTTAAGTCTCGGTAAGTGTTATGATAGGTGTGTAATCACTAGAGAGAATAAGGATAGGTTTCCCCATCGACACACCCTGTATGTTGAGCATAACAATTGTGGGTGAGTCTTCTGTTGAGAGAGATGTATGGTTGAGGTTGTGGTGTCATCTGAGATGGATAGGCGTGGTCCTTGAACTTGTATGCGTGATTGTTGCTGTTGTTGATAAAAAAAAAACTTGCCCCGTTTGCCAAGTTTTTTCTGATTCCCATGAGTTATTCCAAAAATCCAACTCTGAAGTCTCGTATCTCGCAATGGAAAAATCAAGTGTATGTGTTGAGATGTGACTAACTGTGGTCGCCCTTTAAGATTAGATGGTCTATCTAGAGCAGTTTGGGCCAACTGTCTCATGTCAATAGTGATTTGAAGGGTGGAGTGATTCCGGTTTAATATGTCGGCACTGTTTTGGCATAGTTGGTCGTCATATGTTCCTTTATATATCCTAGTGTATTTGAGATACGGGAATTTGCAGTTTAGATCTGTGCAGACGGTTGCACAGAATTCTGAAAAGGGTTAGATTGAATAATCTAAAGTTCTGCTTGGTACGCTTGTGTTTAGAATGTGCACCATTGCTTCAATATTCTCGGCAACACCGTGTGTATCGAGAGGCCCATGGTTTTAAATTAACTTCGATTGTGTCCGGTATTGTGCTTGATTTTTTCGTAGTGGTTGGCCTCGGATTGGAATTGTACTAAGTTTCCTGTAGGTTTTCGGCTGTCAGCATCAGTATCCGCAGTTTCTGTCAATGGAGGGTTAAGTGACATTTGGTTTCGATGATGCAGTACCAGCTTTCACGGAGTGCATATAAATTGGAATTGCTGTTTGAAGTCCCCACTCATAGTAGCGAAACAGCGCTCAACCTTTCAAAGAAAGTTTAGTGGCATCGCTTGTGACAGTGTGATCATTTGAATGAAGGCTGGTCGCTGGGCATGTTGTAATATTCTCCATATATCACACAGATATCTATTAGAAATGTTTCAATACGTGATGAAGTCTCTGTGACGATATCATTCTTGAGTCTATTCTGTTCACCATCTCTGGGCTTAATATTGAAATATTCTGATAGTATAACTTTGGTAGATTCCCATTTATTTTCTAAGATATTGCAAAGGTTTCAAAAATATCAAGGGTGTCAACAACCGACCTGAAGATGTTTGGAGTGTCTGTATATCATGTCATGTTTCTAATTCTTCCGAGTCTTGGTTCTACGCAGCAATCTGTAGTTGACAAGGTCGTACTGAAGAGACAGGTCAAATTTGAAATTCTGTTTGATAGGTCACTAACCCACAATTGCTGTGAGATGGATATGCAGAAGATTTCCTCTCAAACATTTCTTGGTGAGGTCGTGAAATATAGAGACAGTGTTGAATATGGAGAATTATCATGCTTTCAGAAAAGGGGTTCTATATTATCATGTTAAATGACGGCTCATGTCAGACTTTCATGCTGTTATGAATGACGAGAAATAGAACAGTTTGGGTGTTTTTTGTTTTGTATACGGCAACCAGTTAGAAAAAATTAGGCTTAGGTTTCTTTGAAGAGAGAGAAGCTTAAAAGTGTATGTAAAAACTGTTGCAGCAAGATGTCAAAAGTCTGCTCATTTGATTGATTACATTGAGGTTTGTAGTTTAATCCCTTCATCAAATAGGTCACTTCAGTCACTCAATAGAAACCATCACGAAACCAACGTCTTTCTACAGCACGTCTTTTGAAAGCACGTAATGTTGGGGGTGATAAATTAAAGAATTAGAAAAGGGGTGATCAATGAATAGGATACTACTCTCGCCCTTTGTTCGATCACTAAAATGTGCAAATTAAAAGGAAGACAAGTCTGAATGCCGTCAAACACAAACTAGAGGGTCAGTTTAGTATAGATTTACTATGTACATTGAACACCTGAAAGTTTATTTAGGGGGGTTTAAAACTAATCTTCCTAGAAACAATAATGAGCCAAAGTTTTGAAATTTAGCCCTATAGCTCTATTGATTTTGTCTACATGCGTTACACATTCATCCATCCATTCATACATACATACATACATACATAGCCTGGCAGACATGCAGATCAACTTATGAACTGAAATATACAATGCTAACAATTTTGGTAGACGGTTTTGGAAATCAGGTTTGGGAAATATAGAGGTGATTATAATGTTCTTCAACACAGGTGTACAGGAAACAGTCACAAGTACCTTCACTAAGAAATAAGAAGCATACCCCGAATTAGAAACGGAAAACAACGGGTATTGTTGATATCTTTTAGAATACTGAAAAGTATATTGGAGATTCGAGGGGGACTTTCAGTGATGTCGACAAAAACCTTCTGGTCCTAAAATTCTTTTTCTTCTTTATGTGTCATGTATTTTCAGAGCATGGACGTCCATAATTCTCCACAGCTTCTTTTGCTTTTGTCTCTCTCTGCAACTCACATGGATTCTACGCCTTTTGCTGCAACCCACCTGCTTGAACTTCTCAAGTAGGTTCTTTGCTTCCTATCACTGCTCCTTTTACCATCTACTCTTGCCCTGTGAGCGTTTGTGTTATCCAAGCTTTTTCTTGAATTTATATGATGATAATAATGGCACAACATCGATGTCGATAATGATAAAAGTCTTGTATCAGAATTCAAGTCAATACAACCGTAGGTCTGTGGATAAACTAGAGAATTATAATACTAGAACTGGAAGTTCATGGACTGCAGTTAATAATAAAATGAATTCATTCCAATTCTAAACAGAAAAAAGGGTTTAATTCGTCAGTGCTACAATAGAAAGTGTACTGACTCATCTTGCTAGAATTAAGACACTTACAAAAACATGGATAATCACCTTCATAGAAGATATACTAGACCATTGAGAACAGCATAACATAATCCATGGAAAAACATAAAACAAATGAATATGTATATAGGGATCATGATCGCATCTCTAATGTGATGAGAGCTCGCAGGCGAATCCATGGCCATAAAACAGTTATGACTGCCGAACAATCTAAGCTACAGCGGTAATTCACGCGCGAATAAGTCAAAACATGAAGAAGAGATGAGTTTTAACTAAAAGAGAATAATCTTTGAGCCGGGGGAAACATTGCTGTAAATCGATTGTGAGCAAAATAGCTTCACAAGACAAATACAAGTTGACTCAACTCTCATTGGGTACTTCACCTTGCGGCATTCTGCATAAATTAACGTGGATATCTTCTCTTTACCGATAACCGTGACCTAGAGGCCGAATGCTTGCTTTCTTCACTGCAGTCATACCAAGTTTTCTAAAGGTGGTAAACAATGCCTCTCCGTTGAACCCTCAGCACAAGGATCAGCATTGTGAAGCCTCTCACTGAGTCTGAGAGGTGACTATCAAATCACAGTATATGGTGCATCCTAGTGAACTCACTGAGGTTGAGCAAAGTCGAGTCTGGTCAGTTGCTAGATGAGGGATCATTGGGAACAGGTGCCATAAGCAGAACGTAGCGTCGACGGGCGTGGCAAGCTGGAAATGAATTCTACTAACTACTGCTCGTCCCTGCCAAACTTCGCCAAACCCTCCATTAGGGTATAAGTGGAGAATGAAGATATTTTGGTTTATGAATCATTCAACGTTGACTAAGAAAATCATCTCTGAAACTACAGTACTCAGAAATGTACAATTCCTCAAAGGCACCAATATCAATCCCAAATTACACTTTAAAAAGCTGATGCTACCCGGAGTTAAGACATCGGTATTTGCTTCCATAGATTTGTCTTTAAACCATCTACTATCACTATCAGCACCTCTTACTCATTGAAGTGAGCAGAGTCTTGTCCGAAATTCCAAGAAATCAAGATCGGATGATTTTGTCAGAGTTTCCAGAAATCACAGAATTGTTATACATTATACGAAGAAGTAAGCGTCTTTTCACAACTGCACTACTATAACATGTTCAATTCTTCAAAAGGCCAAATGCCAAAACCAAAATACTCCTTTATGAGTCCTGCGATTAACACAAATTGATGTCAACAGCACATTTAATGTATTCCTGCTACTTAAAGTTAAAACGTTTATATTTATCTACATAGGACATGCTTGGTTCTTCTTCAGCTCTTTTATAACATCCTTTGATGGCCGCTCATTATACTGTTATAAAATCACATGAACCGTAATACCACGGGTAGGCTTTATAAAACAAATGCATCAAGCGTATTATTCACTCCAATGATTACATTTTGTTTTTCCTCTGGTATTGACGATTGAATGACATATCAATACCGGTTGTATTTCACATGAGTGCCAAGTGCAATTCAGCCCTATATACGTTAGCAAATTTTGGCTTTTTTTAGCGCTTTCCACTTTCTTTATTGCTTAGCGAACCCCTCTGCTTTTATTTACTTATCATCTACGCTAACAAGCTATATATTCATGTCAATAGAGGAAAACATGATAACGAAACACAAGATTCTGCTAGTTTTGACATGGAACTTTGAGCAATATCAAGCGCTGAGACTTCATGTTGTGCATTAAAAATATAAGTACAAAGAAATTGTCAGTGGCCAAAAATCAATGTTAGTGTCACTTGCAGAACTGGGTTTTGATTTCTATAACTAGTGCACGTGTGTTGTTAAAATTGACGGAAGTTTTTTTCTTAAAATTATGCCTGTCTACGCCATTTGCTTCTTCAATGTATTGCCCCCCTTCCCCTATGTATAGAATCTGAGTGACGAACTAAATGCTTCAAGATTTCAACCCTGTATCATTATTGTACACTTGGACTCTTGATAAGTCATCAAGTAGCCGAGATGAGCATCGGAGTTCGAATCACTAGAATCTATATATCAGAGGTCGCACGGGCTAATTGAAAAACGTATGCGTCCTCCAATGGAGAAGCAAATACTTTATTAATCGAAGGTCGCCTTCTGCATTTCTACTGATAAATCTTCCTATATTCCGGAGGGGGGGGGGGCTATCTCTTTTTACGCCCCTGACGTTAACGAAATCATAGAAAATCAAAAACCTAACCCTTTTATTTGATCAAACCTGTACAATCTCTTGCGTGCATCGCTGTAGTTCATCTCGAAGATTTCGAGGAAGAAGAACAAATTATATTTCAATGATTTAGTTTGAGATTTGATGTCACTTACACATTACCATTGTAATGGGAATCACTTCTCCAAAGTTACTTAAATAAGTAATTGGGGAGAAAGGAGAATTTTCAATAGCAAAGTTAACTTTACGTCTGAATATGGAATCAAAGAGAATTCTTGAAAATTTTGCACTTCTTCTTTCTGTTTCTTCATAAGATTCCCATGCGTTCTTCTCAGGATATTCTGCCTTTATTACTTTTTTAGAAATCGATAACAAAAACTACCACTAACTTTCAACATAGGTTTCTTCAAGTTTTGAGGTGGTTTGGCTGGCTATGTACGTATATATGTATGTTTTGCATATACAAGCCGCGCAATTGCAGGTATAGGGCTGGTATTTTGAACTTTCACTCTCTATAATGCCTTGAAAATATTTTTTCAACACCGCTCTAAGTAGGTTCTTGGTGTGGTGTTCAATATAAGTTCATGCTGAATTGGCCCCCTTTAGCTCGTTTCTGATAGCATCCAAGCTTTTGTTTTGAAAATTCGGACTTTTCCGATGAAAACTGCCCAGCAAAAGGCGAGAGAAGTAACCTTTTCATTGACAAGCCCTCTTTTCAACTTTTTTTTCTCCAATTCATTATTCCAAACCCGGCATCTTGCAAAAAAAAATGTTGGTTACGTGACATTTTTTATTGAGTGACTAACCAGACCTGGGTGGTTGTTGTTATTGGTATTATTATTAATATCATTATTATCATCATCATCATCATTAATATCGTTATTATCATTATTATTCATTTTATCTGCTGAGTTGGTTTTTATTTGTTTTGTAAACAAACAATTTTTTTCAATATCTGATGCAGCTTTTTTCTTTCATTTCTATCCATTTCTTGATTGTTTTGCGCATTGTTTAACATTGTTCTGTTGCATTCTCCTTTATTGGTTATTCATGTTTTTCTCCTTATTCTTTTTACCAGCTGCTTCGCTGCTGGGTACTCAAGCAGAGATGAAAAGAAATAATAAATACCGACAACAAAGACAGACATTTCATAGACGACCGAATCGTTGTTCAACAAACTAAACCACTCAGTTGTTGGCGTAGATAATTCTTTAAAACAGAACCACCCGATCTATGTATGTATCCGTAAGACGGGAAGGTAAAGTTTGACATCAAACAAAGACTGGACCCTAAGTCCTTGATAAGACAACCCTGTGAGAGAAAGAGAGTCTGACACGAAACTTGCAGTGTGTTCAACCTTCCTGTTTTCTGCTGAATTAATGCTTACTGACACCGAGAGAGTGCTGCTCGTGTCGTACCTGTAAAAATATCGTGTCCGTATCTTTTTGTTTCCCTCAGACGTTTGTATGATCTCTGGCAAGAACATCTCTGCTGTTCATTTGGAGGACAAGGGATGGTCTTGCTTGCCTCTGAGTTGACAGCCACCATGTAATTATGTAGCTATCATTGTTCTCCGATGATATCCTTTTCGAGAGTGACGCTGCGTTAGGAATACACTGACAATTACTAGTGAGACACCATTCTGACTTGTTTGGTCTGTTGCAGCTTTGTTCTGCTTACGGCACCTGATATTCCTCAATCTTCACACATCATACAAGGTTTGACTTAGCTTAACTTCGGTGATCTTATTATAACTGTTGAATCGAACGGGATTCGCTCGTAACCCTTTAGTCTTAGCGGAGAGATGGTGATCGATCTTAGTCATCGGGCTAAGTATTCAGTGGAGAGGCATCGAAAACCAGTTTCAAAGTCTCTAGTATGAGTGGTCGATGGATTGAAGCACTGTCTACCAAATTGGAGGTGAGCTATTTACCACTTGGTCACTTGACTATCAACAGATTTATGTAATCATGAGAAAACTGGCCCCAATATCTTTTTTGCTGTTTAAAGTCTCCTATAAGAAATCATTTGCCATCAGGTCGGCAATACCATCTTGTTTCGTAAGATGGACGAACAGACCAGTCTTTTGATGTAATAATTTTGAAACTCACTGGGTTCCCTGTACTGTGGACTTTGTCCCAGAACAAGGTGTGCGTAGTAAATAATTATATAGAAATTATAAATATTTGTTCGACAAAACCCGCTTCCACACAAAGCAAAGACAGCGAAGCACTCAGTTCGTAGCAAGCTCGCAAGCTAGTTCTCAAATATGTTCATCATCCCTCTGAGGATACCCGTCAGAAATCATCAACCAATTTCATGAGTTGGTCTGTCTCGCTGGCTA
This sequence comes from Thysanoteuthis rhombus, assembly GCA_963457665.1. NCBI lineage: Eukaryota > Metazoa > Mollusca > Cephalopoda > Oegopsida > Thysanoteuthidae > Thysanoteuthis > Thysanoteuthis major. The sequence continues at coordinate 63,562,017 of OY735205.1, read as the reverse complement.
TTTATGTTTGAATCACGCGTACAGATTGCAGCAATAGATGTACAGTGTCTGGAATTTAACATTTACTCATTGTCTAACTAAGGAGTTTTCTTCTTTGAAAACTTATCTGCCACGAGAGTTTTCTTTCTTTAGTAGGGAATTTGAAATGCAAGTCTATGCCAGATTGAACCCTTAATAGAGTCAGACAGTATTCACACCTTTGTTTTGGAAAATCTAGACTTTTTTCTAGTGGTTACTACCCTGACAGTTAGATACAAGAGGCGAGAGAAGCAGCATATTCATTGATCACTCTTTTTCCTGAAGCTGCAAAAAAACGTTCGTCTTGTAGACCAAAAGACGACCCTTCAACTGAGAAGCATGTAAAGTGCACATGAGAGAATAATGCTCAACATTGCATGGTTTGCATCACCTAGTTCACCAACCAGTTCGTTGTATTAGAAGAAAAAAAGCAAGAGTCATTGATATCATATAATCCATTAGAAAACTCAGATGGCAATGGGCATGCTATGTTGCGAGAATGGCAGACTACTGATGGATATCACACCTCACAACGTGGATCCTTATAGATCTTATTCAAAACTTTTGAAGAATATAAGATGGCGTGAACTTGATAAGAAATATTTTGCTCTACGACACCCATGATAAGGAGGTGTGACGAACCCTGGTGAAGGTCTGTGTTTAACAACGGATACTATAAAGCTACTACTGCTGCTGATGGTGATGACTGTCCAGACCTGTAATTCAATATGTATGACATGCGTATATTTAATACACAGCACATCCTGGATACCTAGAGCGTTGGTTGACAAGGTAGTCTCACTAAAGACTATTTTGTTATGTGGTGAGATCAATCTTCACCGAGTGCCCTACTGTTGTAGCCCTGCACAGGTTAGACTTGGTAATTATCGATACAGCGTAGCCTTCATCCTTATTGCCTAATATTTGTATCTTGCCTTTTAGAAGTGGATAGAAAAGTAGTTTCAAAGATTATTAAAACCGCATCGTTTGATCCTCATTGGGCATCCTAAACTTCTGGGTTTGTGTAATACTTAACTGAACATAGTAAATACCAATTCTTATGTCTGGAATAGAAGGCAATGTGTCCTCTGAAAAGTATGAATTAAATCGACATCAGGATTTGAGCCCAGTGCACACTTCGTTTTGAATAAAACTTTTTAACCAGTAAGCGATTAATAGGTTTCTCCAGTTTTTAGTCAGTCGGTCTGGCTGGCTAGCTGGTTATGCACGTATGACATTCATAAGCTGCACCAATAGAGCTAAAGGCTTAATATTCGCACATTTAGAATTTTTTTTTGTTTAGAATTTTTCGTTTTTTATCTCCTCTCCCGAATAATTTTATTTGCATTATAAGTTTACGTTGGTAATTTTTTTTCTTGGTTTGTCTCCAGAAGCATTCACGCTGGATTTTTGACGATTCAGACTTTTTTTCCAATCAACTCTGTAAACAAAAGGCGAAAGAATCATTAATTTATTGATCATCTCGTTTTCTAATTTTTCACTCCAACATGCTGCCAAGAAACGTTGATCATGTGATGGTTTCTATTTAGTGACTATCCAGACCAGTTCTATAATCTTATTACTAAGTATATCTTAGTCTATCAGGGGACCACGCGTAGGATACTCATTAGAGATCGAACTCACTGCGCTCGCCATCAGATTTATGACATGAGCTACTTAACGATCAACTCACAATAGGTACCCTTCACAAATATTTTCAGAAGGAGCAAATAATTTCACAGAAGTTAGAAATAAAACGATTGGTGATGGTTAAGACAGGCTTCAAGTGCCAGCTACACAGACAGTTGCCTGAGGCACCAAATGCTTGGAGGCACCAGTCTTTCGTCTCTAACAGTGGAAACTTTTTACATTCAAATGGAAAAAAATACAAAAATGAATCAATTGAACTGAGTAGAAACAATTAAAATAAGAGGATCCCCTCGTGTAAAGCTAGGTTTTTTAAGAACATCTGATGGATACTTTCTGTGAAACTAAGAGAAATAACTGGAAAAAATCTTTATGACTCGCGATAGACTTAGTAAAACTTCAATGAGGAAGATCTCTGCTTGCTAGAGGAGCTAGGGACCCAAGTACCGGACCTAGTGATGGTCTGTATTCAGAATGTCACTTCATCAATTCAGCTATAAATCTAAAGGAAAAGTCGTTTATTTAATTCCAAATATCAATTATGTTTAATCAAATATATTCAAGGCACTTAATGTAACTAAAGTTTCCTCCAAGCATTCTAAACCCTCACCATTTACGACACCCATCTGAATAAAGTGACAACGGCAGAGACGTTGTATTCAAAATAAGTCCGAAAAAGTCTCTATACATTAAAGACTTACTGTCTTCGAGGTTGATGGTGTCATATGTTCGTAAATCCTCTAATCAAATCAGAAATGACCTGTTCACCGACAGGGACATAGATCAGAATTGAGACTCACACGAGCGTGTCGAGTCAACATATTGGCACTGATACAGTTATATATCTGTCGACATATAAGTGCTGTAAGAGTCGGATGAATTAGAATTGATGTTTTTCATTAGTCATATTCATTTGTAATTCTTGGTTATTCCTTATGTGCTCTGTCTCCTTCTGTGCGCTTTAACTGATAATAAGATAGTTATTTATCCGCAAAATATGAAATATTCATGCAAAAGTATACTTGGTAATCTTTATTAGGAGATGCAAGCCTTTAATTTGCCGACAAAGTATACCATCAAATATGAAACTCATTTAAACTTCCTTTCCCAAGCAGAAATATACTTATTTCAAAATAGTTTTTTGTTTTTATGATATTAGCGTCATGTATTTAGAGCTTTTTTCGCAATTAGTATTTTATAATGCCTTCGTGTTATTCACGATTATTAGTCTGATATTAGCAGGGATATTATGATCTTGTGTATCATGTTGATTGATATGCGCACAAATGGCACTTTGATCTGATAAGAGGCCAGTTGGTCTACATGAGAGATTAGTGGGTGTGAACAAATTAAGAGTTAAATGTTTTATTGTTAACATATGAAATGCGATTTTCTAGTAAAGCGAAAGAATTCATAAACAGCGTTAGTTTTGCTTAATAGGGTTTCTTTGGCGGGAGGGATGTTATCGATGACGATGGGGTCAGATGTTTACAACATTTCTATAGTAGATGATTTATATTAAACGTTTGTTGCGCTCGTTAGGCAATGTTTATCTGCGGATTATATCTTCCATAGCTCTCTCATTTTGTTTGTAGTCAAGATGCATTTGATTGCAATAAAATAGCTTTATTGCATAATTGTTTTTATCACAAATGTTATGTATAATAGTCTTATTAATTTTCTTTAGAGCCAATTCCATATTTTCATCTACAGCACATTTAGGGAATTCATTATTGATAAGCGTTTGTTTGATGTGATTCAATTCTTTGTAGAACAATGTATGAGGAAAGGAAATTAGTTTGGCACTGCTACTCAATTTTTTAATGACATTTATCTTACATCTGTGTGTGCATTCGTTATTGAAGTTAAGGTGGCAAAAATTTAGCCTTAACAATTAAATACATGGACTGTTACTAACATGCAGAAAGTCGCCTTTGAATTTCGTTTTTTAATATTCAATATTTTAGTAACGAGCTATTAAGCGGAATTTAAAGCATTTAATATGGCAAAAATCAATCCTGTCTCAGTGACTATGTACTGCTTTGGTAATATAACCGTTGTTCTTTTCAGTAGAGGCGATTCCAAAGAATTTTATTTTGCCTGCGCTAACGGAATTGAACAGAGATAATGTATCCACTTCTGTTTGTTATTTGTATCTTTGTCGGAAAAAGCTCACAATGAATTTCTAAGTCATTTTGCGAAAGATCTGGCCATGGGCTAAGTGATAATTAAATTTTGGGCGAATCCAAGATCTTTTGACATTTTTTTATCAACTTGCTCCCCTACAAGAGTACAATATGACACAAGGTCATTTCTAATGTAGGGTCCCAGTTACGGAAAGGCAGCAAAAAATTCTCCAGTTCGTGAAACAAATATTGCAAAGGCATCAGGGCAAGCCCAATCCCTTTTTTTCATCACTATGGGACAGTGCTGCCTTGGGGAGTTCTGCTCCCCCAAGACTGGACAAAAAAAATTTCTTAGGCCATAGGACTATTCCCAGGCCTCCTGGGCTTAACAATAACGAGCTACAGTAAGACATTGATTGCAACGTTATTACACCGGCTCAAAGCCAAAGTATTTACAGATAATGACCAAGACCCTTATGACATTTTTTTAGCATTGTGACATTAGACACTGCTTTATACTTTTTTCTTTTGTCACAGTGACGTCATCATGATAGAAGTGTCATGCAACAAAAGTGATGATGTTATCAAAATCGTTTCACCTTGTACCACTTGCAAGTGAATATTCTATAAACGCCACCATTACAAAATCTACTCGTCATTCTTGGTTTATGTCGACTTGGTTTAGTCCTTTGCCTGACGAACAGGATCATCCTCTTCGTCCTGGATGAGACAATTTCCTATGCATTTTCTAGTACTTCTATTCATGCACGTATCAGAGCCGGGGACACTCAAGAAAATCAACTATAACATACTAAATAAAAGTATATGCAAAATAATTATTTGTCCGTCTCTCTTGCATCACTCACATTTGAGACCAATCATCTTGTCTACCAAAGGGTCCGAATTTTATTGCCGCATCTCTCTATCACCTTCTCTGTATACACGGATGTATATAATGAATTAATCGCAGCCTGTTTCTAATCCATTGTTTTGTAGGATATTGAATGATAATCACACAACACCTTATAAATATATAACAAGATCCATTGAAACGTGATACTTGTTGATTAGATACAACGATGGCTGCGAAGCATGCATTGGAAAAAAAGACATTTGGTCTAAATTTTAGTTGCCGCCGTGAGCCAAAATCTTATGTTGCGCTATTTTCCCCCGAGACAAAATTGTGCTCACTGGATAAATCCTCAAATATAAATTTGAAATTATTACAAGATAATTTAAAATATACAACAGGTTTTCTTTTCTTTTTTTTTGTTGTCATATTCCGTCAACATTGAATTCCTTTTGGTACCGTTTGGGATTTCTATGAAAATACTTATTGAACTTTGTGCATGTGATTTCTGTACCTGGTAACGCGCTTCGAAACAGCTTCAATTGAGTTAAATTCAGAATTAGAATAATTCAGTCCAAACATAAGCTGTCCCCTATTTTTGACGGGTAAGTAGTAGTTTTGAAAATTCAACTCATAACTACATTTTTTAAAACAAGATAATCAAGAGATATTTTTGATAAAGTAGGTTTCTACTTCACACATTGATGCGAGTTAAGAATTTGAATAAAATTAGAAAATAGCTTAGTTTTTGATTTATTATAAATTAAATACCGAGTAAATTAATCAAATAAATCGTTGGGGTAGCAGCTAACAGAAAATTATTTATGTAGAGAAATGTTCTGAAGAAAAAAACAAATCAAATTACTTCAAATAAGAGCTTTGATATAATATAACGCAATTTATAATTATATATACTAAATTTATGATATGCCTATTTTCAATTTTTTCCGTTTGCGATCACACATCATAAATTACGTCATAAACAACTCTTGAGACTTAATGTCTAATGACACATTAAAACAGCTTGCTTTAGCGGGCACTTAAGAAAACTCTTAAAGTATTTTTTTTGGAATATCATGAAATTGCTCAATAAAAAACTTGAAGCTCCTTAGTGCCATTCAATGCATGAATAACTTTGTCATTTTGATGGGTGTGGCACCCCTATATTTTTAGTTAAGAATATGAAAACATTCTTTTGGCAAGATATCTCAAACATCCTTTCCTTCGACGACTCTGTATAAGAGCCCTGAACACATGCATTCTATAGTTTATTTGCCTCGGCTTTCTCGCTGGTTACCTTCTTTTCCTTCTCTCTGAACTTGCAGTCAACGTAGTTTCTATTCTTTAACTGTTGAAATATATGTATATATATATGTATATATATATGTATATACACACACACACACATATATATATATATATATATATATATATATATATATACTTTGTCACTAATCTTCCTCGATGTGAGAATTTGCAGGAACAAGTTGCAAGTACTGCAACTACTTCACTTGGTATATTTTGGGTTACAAGGCAAACGCTGCACTCACTATTCTGCTCATTTTAGCTCCTAAACTGAAGTAACCGCTTTCTTATAATCTAACTCGGTCAATTATACCACTCATTATAACAGGCACTACTAATTAGGCTTCCTTCAATAGATAAACCAAACGACATCAGAGCCCTAAATACTTATTACTTATATTTCATTCTTGCGTATAGAAATAATCCTTTGAATTAAACAGGCCTTTTGTCTTCTTTACACGATCGATTGTATCAATTTTTTCATTAGATGTAATCCATTTTCATTTGTCTTTCTCTGATATACTGTGCTGTCTTTTGATTTCTCCATGTGAGGTTCAGCATGATTCTCTCATGAGTACGTTGCATAGTTCTCTGTTTGAGGGTCAATCTATTGGTTGGGTTCTATGTTTCAGCTCCATATTTGACCATCGGTAGGATACATTGGTTGTATGCCCTTCTTTTTAGGACTGATGGGGTTTTCTTGATTTTGAAAGTAGAGCTTCGCATCCACAATCATTCCCAGCGTGCATCCTCTCATTTCCCTCCTTCTACATCACCAGTAACGTCGGCTTGTGATGCTAACAAACCACATTAAGGCAAAATCCTTTGTCAATTACTCCATCTTCTCAGCATACAGCTATTAATATTCTCACCCACACAGTATGGTAACAATCATTCCTATACTAGTAAAACATATAGATATATATGCAAATTTCTTTATGGTTTGTTTGTGCTCAAATGGGATGATCTCATTGTTCTAGTTGCTTGCCTACATTTTTGTTTGGAATCTGCTTGATATCAGTCAAATAGACCCGTGAAAGAATTTATTTTTAACACTGAATTTTGAAAACGAATCTACAACCCACTTGATAGAAAGACTTGAAAATCATTGAAATCTAGAAAGGAAAAAAAACATTACCTTTCACGTATGTTTATTTTCATTAAAACGATTTTTTAAATGAATTCTTTTAAAAGATTGACACTATATTTAAGAATAGACTTGTTTCACTTCCATTTTCAAAACTATCTGTCTAAATTACTTGAATAATTCTGTTCATAATTATGCTTCTTTGATTTGTTCCTTATTCAGAACATTTCTCTACATAAATAATTTTCTGTCGTCAATTGCTACCCCAACAATTTAATTGGCTAATTTACTAGGTATTTCATATCTAATAAATCAAGACCCAAGCTATTTTCTAATTTTATTCAAGTTCCTAACTTTGATCAATGTGTGTAGTAGAAACCTATTTCATCAAAAATATCGCTTGATTATATCATTAAAAAATGTAGTTATGACTGGGTTGGATTGCAGTTTCATTTTTCAAAACTACTATAAAAGAGATAGCTTATGTATGGACTGAAATATTTTAATTTTAAGAAACAAAAATAGTTCAGTGGGAAAATATTGTAAGCCTAACAAAAGAAAAAAATACATTATTATGTATCGAATGTTGTTAAATATCGTATAAATAAAAAAACTGTAACAAAACATGACAAATATGTTGTATTATGCATGTATAATAATATAATATGAGCATCTTAATGATGGAAAAACATGACAAAAGATGATAAAATATTTTTTTGTATAATATTTATCTTCAAATGTGAATAACAGTTGAAAGATAAAAAAATATTTATGGAATTTTCAATGGAAGAAATTTGTTCGCATTTTTCTCTTAGTATAGATGATTATTTTTTTTTTTATATATAAGATACTGTAACAAAAGAGAAAATGTTTTATTTGAAATATGATACAAGTATCTTCATATAAAAAAGGTTACAGAAGAGGAACGTATTTTGACTGATGTTAAATACCGCTGAAGTTTTAAAAAAAAATCGTATAGAGAGAAGAGAAAAATGTTGTATTTTTGATATTTTTAAGTATAGTGTTCATTTTTGAATTTAGATAAACAGTTAACAATTGTGAAAAGTAATAAAAAAATCTCAACTCAATATATGAAATTTTCTTTATATTTTTTCTTTCCTTTGGTAGATTATTGGAAGCAGCCTCTCTTTGAATCTGTCTATTGTCGTGGCAACTGACGTTCTAACAACGTTTTTTCTATAATATTTTTTTTTTCATTTTTTTCTGAAAAACGACTTGCAATCTCATTTTCCCTGTTTATATTTCTAACAAATTTTGTTTGATTCTACGACAACAAATATTATTAGAAAAAGTTTAGTAAAAAAATCTCAACTTATATAATGTGATACATGAATTCACATACATATTTTCTTGAAGGTTCATCAAAACGTTCTGTAAATATTTTGCAAGGGAGATAAGTCAGATATACGCTATGCATAAATAATAGCTGCTGCTGCCAGGCCATTTTGAATGGCTGAAAGTGGCTAGATTTTTACGGTTGATCAAAAACACTATTTTAGATTAAGTTTTGTAGGTAAATATGTAGGGTTAGGTTTACATACATGTATGCTTTTCTGCATTTGTTGGGTCTCCATATTGACAGAATGGATAGAATAAGGTATGAAATGGTGCTCTCTTTTCTCTATCGTCAAAGACACGTGACAAGCACTTTAAGCATTTGACGCCCAGGGTAACTGCATGTCTTCTTGGTTCATTTATTCAAAATGCTCGGTGCCTGGCGTGATGAGCAAGTTAATTCTGCAGATATTTGAATGAGTAGTCAATTCGATCCTATTTGAGTGCCCTGTTATTTTTGGTTTCAACGCCAGTCTAAACGATGTTTACTAAATAATTCCAGTATTTCATTTGACTAATAATAACTATTCATTTAGTAACTAGATAGATATAGGACTCAGTATGCGAGTACTACAATGAATAGCACTGATTATCACGTCATAACATCTGCTAAAAATAACCCTTAAATGCTTTTAAGCGTAAACAACAAATGCCAGAATAAAAGAAACACTTAGAAAAATATTCATTAATGAGCTTACACTTAATGGGGAAGTGGTTTCACTCTAATGCCACGGACAATTTACAGTGAAGGAGGTCTCGACACTCATTGAAGCTTTTTTCCTACATGGCTACTAGAGGAAAAAAGTATTTTTCCGTATCAAAGCCATTAAAAGGATCAAAGTTCAGATGCTCACGTTAAATATAACATTTTTTTTTTTTACTTACTTACTATAGGTTTTCGGGTTTTCATTCTAGTTACAGTGATCTTCAAGGCTTTCAATAAGCTGCGTCCTCTGGCAAATATTCCACTAAAAGATAACAATCTTGAATACAAACCGTCTTTTTTGGCTCAAATAGTCACCATATGGAAAAGTTCAAATTATATTCTATATCTTCGATGTAACGGTGATCAACAGCAGGTTTTCGTGCGCTCAAGCCAAAATTAAAAAAAAGAAAAAAATTGCACAAAGGTTTCACCCGTCGCTACGTGAGACTCGAATTTTGCATCCACAGTTGAATTCTAATGATTATGTTTTCAGATTCGAGTGCACCCCTTTGACCTTTACGTCTCCAGCTATCAGCTAGATTCTCCTGATTGATGGGTAACTTTACGATCGGTAATAGTAACGTTGTGTCCTTCATTCTGCCTTACTCGAGATAGTCGAATAACTGTAACAATTGGAATTCGTATTGTATGTAGTACATACAAGTATAGTAACAAATGAATATTTAACCAAGTCTAGGTGAAAGTATCAAGTATTAATTGACTAAACTGTCACGAGAATGAAATAACCATTATGTACACACAACGAGCTATTCAGAGTCGTGGCTGTATGGAGAGGGAGTTATTTTAAGATGTCCCGTGGTCCTTAATGGAAGGGCCCAAAAGCTTTATAAAATGTGGTTCACTTCCCCCAAAATCTAACCAAAGCTCCCCCTGTGATTCTATCTACGCCTCTGGCGCTATTCAAAATTTAGGGGAAATTTGATGCTGACGTTCCCGGTAAGGTATGGGCCTAAATCAATATTTCATTACATCGTTAATATTTTTTCTGTTCTTTCGGTTTTTAAAATTTCCAGTCTAAATTGAAATATACAATGCATATCCCTTAAGCTAAAACATAGTGACTTAATTAAATCATAGTGGTAGCTCATATGTGTTCTAAGCGAAGGGCAATTTTTAAATTGAAGTTTTCATTGAATCTTTGCATGAAAGAATATTGCTTATAACCTGCGAAATACATAATAACAAGGATGGTTCATATAGTTTTTAATTGGATACATCTTTTCGAGAAGCAAAGTTCACACTTTTGTGACCGTGATATCTTTAGGGCATTATAAGAGACAGACGTTGTACAAAATATTATATCTAACATTCAAAACATAATGTGTGTTTTTCTGTTGGCCCTGTTGTTTTGGCAAAAAGGAAGCATAATAGTTTGATTCAAGTTACCTCACGTTCTACTTCGTTCTGCTTCCTTCCTTCCCTCTTCCTTCTACAGCCAGTCATAGCCACACAGGGCCCTCTTCGTGTTGCCAGTGTAATAAAAAACAGGAGCTGAACGTATTTCCAACATTCCACTTTTTCCCCAAAAAGCAACATTTCAAAAGGCTTGGACTACCTCTATTTGGATTCTATCAGATTTAAAAAAAAATAATAAAAAAATAAAATAAAAGCTCATTTCAGTGGAAGAGTCCATTGCTTAATGGTGGGTAAGAGATATATTCTAACGACAAACATTACCTTTAAGCGGAAAGACCTATGATTACGACCAGAAAAATAAGAAACCCAAACAGTTCTTTATGTAAGTAGATGCGTAGGTTGAAGATTTAAAGACCAAATATGCCCGTGAGCCTTTACAGAAATCTCCAGTCTAAGCGAATAAAAATGACGTTGATTTGCTCTTTTTTTTTCAATATAGAAGTTCTCTCTTGAATATCCTTACTCTTTACTGGAGTCAAGTTCGAATATCTTTATCGGTACATGGTAATATCTCTAGGGGCCCGTGCAAGGTTTCCCTGCACCCTGTGCAAGATTCAAAATTTTTGCAAGGGTTTATGCATCCTAGACGAGACTTGATCTTTTTGACCCCTAGTTGTATTCTAACCTCAATTTCCGTTTGGACTGCACTTTAGGCGACCATCATGTGTGTGTGTGTGTGTGTGTGTGTGTGTGTGTGTGTGTGTGTGTATTCACATGCATCTTAGAAGATTCAAAACAGTGAAAACTACCAATGATTGAATATTTAAAAACCACACATGTTAAAGCTCTTGTTATATCCATTGTGTGCTTTGCTTTGAATACAAAATCTTCAATGGCTAGGCCCACTTTGTAAGTTGGCTTGATGACATTAAACGAGGGGAACAAGTTGGGAAGATGAAAGTAACAGCCTCGACCGCAACAAGCCACTCTCCCTAACACATCATCAACAAAGAAAATGATGGATCTGTTTCGGCAACGGTCAGCCAACCGAAGCATTCACGACGCCATCTCTGTCACGGACAATATCAATGTTATTATCAAGGCATGGCATGTGTATTAGATTTGATCGTATCACCTATTTCTACTCTGAAGCGTACTACCTGTTCGCAAAGCAAATCAAAAATGTCCATGCTCGGAGAGGCAGTTGCTTGATAAACAATGAAAAACTAACAAGAAGGTCTATTTCGGAGCAAATGCTGCTCCAAGTGTTGAGTGCTTCGGCCTTGTAATGCTACTGTGCACGTACTTTCTGCGAGTGATGCCAACGGGACTAGGGACATGCAATTGTAAAACCTAACAAAATACGTCAACCGAAGTGATACTTCATAATGATGAGAACAGAGACAATCCCATCTATAACATCGTTTGCCAGAACTCCACGTTGGTTCTGAGACACATGCGCATCTTACCATATGTAAGTAATACATTGAAGACAAGATGGAACTAAAAGGCCCCAATGTCATATATATTATCAATCTAACTCTCTATCTATTTATCCATCTTAACTTGTTTTTATCTATCTATCTATCTATCTATCTATCTGTCAGATGGACACTGCATTCTTATAATGTTCTCATCCACAGGCATGTATCTGAAACCGTACCAGTCACATAAACTGTCAAAAATGCTTCTTCAGTTATTAAGTTAGGCTAGTGGCTATGTATGCATGTATGCTGTATGTATGTATCAGGCAGACAGGCAACACCAATAGAGCTAGATGACTGAAAATTCGAACATCTACTCCTTATGTGTACAAAAACCCTTCTAATTTTCAAACCTCATCCATTGAGTTCTTAGGAGGGTGGGACGGGGCAAAATTTGCAATGTACGTGTATGCAAAATTGGGGCTCGCTTGTTTATTGGAAATTCAGACTTTTTAAGTGTTCACATCACAATAGGCGAGAGAATTAACCTTATCCTTTGATCCTCCTTCTTCCGAAGTTTTAATTGATCAGCCCTAACATGACGTGCTGCAAAAAGAGACAGGTCACGTTGCAGTTTCTACTGAGTGATTGTTGCTCCTTTTGAGAGATCTTGGCCACAGTGATTTCAATTATGCTTATAAAGATATATATGTATATATGTATATATATATATATATATATGTGTGTGTGTGTGTGTGTATATATATACATGTGTGTTAGTATACATATATGTGTGTGTACATATATGTGTGTGCGTATGTATATATGTGTGTGTGTATGTATTTATATATATATGTGTGTGTGTATTTATATATGAATAAAAAGGTAGACCTATACATCGTGGTTTGAATGACTTGCGTTTTGTCTCGGTAAGCATTGGAACGTAACTGGTGTGTATGCAGATCCCAGGAAACCCAGCAGTCAGAATCCTACCCCCTCTTAATTTTGCTGATCTAGTCCAGGGGAGAGCAGAGGATGATACATATGGTATCAGCTTGGCTGCAGGAGCTACCAGAAGGATCTTAAACCAATTTTAGGTCCCCTCCGCCGTCTCTGATTTGGAATCAGAGCTTTTTTTTCCTAGACTGGTTGTTTTTGTAAGGCAAAAGAGCCCAAACTGCCCTGCTATTTTACCCCTTGCTGAGAGAGAAAGGTTTTACCTTACCCAAGGGCATTTGAACATAACCGGAGTTTGAACCCAGGTCGTTAATTCCATTGCCCGCCCCATTTCCGTTATGCCAATCATATCTCCTTAACATCGTGGTTATGGCAGCAAAAAAGAAAACAAAAAAAATAAAAAAAAGGAAGTAGTTTAATTGTTCCAAGTGTAAGGAATTCAGTGAATTAACATTGAACAGTAAGGAGCAGCTACTTGAGTACAATTGTGTGATTAAGGTCGAGGTATCCCTTCAGTGGACTTGCATCCGGCCAAAGGTGTGGCAATAAAAAAAATTCGTATGTTAAGTCCTGGTTCGACATGAATTGAGACTTGTGAGGTACACTAAGTTGACACAAGCAATGGAAACCCCGTCACCGGCCGTCACAGTTCATTGGCGGCTGTCTCTAAGAATCGTAACGCATGCCCTGTACTCTTTCTTCTTTGTCAATGAGACGAATTATGGAGTATTTAAGATTGGATGCCTTCTATATTGTTGAGGAGAGTCAATATCGTTTCAAGAATTGTTCATTCCGTTGAACTCATTCCTTTGATTGTTTTTGTTGTTACTGCAAGAATTCGACCGTTCTATTCTACAGCCTTTCCTGGTGTACAATCAATAGGAAAGAGTTGGGTCCCTCTTCCTGAAAGAAAAAAAAATAGTGGCAAAATATGCAAATCGATTCTGATATTTTTGCTACTATTTTTTTCAGTCATTTACTTCTGTTAGAAAAATAATTTCTTTCCTTTTCACAGATTGTATTTCGAAGAAAGGCTGAAGAATAAATCAATCCAAACTTCGAGATAGCAACAGAGAAAACAGCAAAAAATGAATTCAAAATATATTTAAAAAAAAATTATTTTCAATCTTTAATTTGAAGACTGCCTTCTGGGTATTATTTTCTGTCAATTATCATGGGTTTGACCAGTCTGCGAATGTATTGATTGCAGCACCCAAGTTACAAAGAACTAACATTTAACGAGTTAGTTTTTAAGCTACTCATCGATAAACACTATCACAGTCGTAAAAATATTCACTTAATGTTGTTGTAGTCGGAATGATGTTCACTTGCTTTTGTAGGGATGAGGAACAGTTTTCCTTCACTATCTATATACTCCTGAAATGCTCTAATTGAATAATTCATTGAGCAGGATCATAAGCTAGTACAAGTTCAAATACTCACCCCGATGGTCTTAAAACGAACCTGTAATCAGTTGAATTTCAAAAGCTATCTTGGGGGAGCGGGCAATTTAAGCCGGCCTCACGAAAGCCAGTCGCCCTGCATGCTCTCACTCCTGTTTGTACTACAGTACGACTAAATTCACTGATTTTTTATGCAATTATATATATGTATATATATATATATATATATATATATATATATATATATATATATATGTGTGTGTGTGTGTGTGTGTGTGTTCGCGCGCGCGCGCGCGTGTGTGTGTGTACTCATTCATTCTTTCGAGGTATTACAGCTCCAGACGATGAGAAAATATTACTTTTATGAACATTTTTATGTGACCTAATGCATGTTTTACTAAAAGTTATTACACATTTCATAAGTCTTATCTATATCTGAATTTAATTTCAGACGAAAGAAAATAACTGACAGGCTTTTCTCTTTTTTCACAAAAATCTTTTTTTCCATTTTCCCTTGATTCAATCTTTTTGAAGTGATTTTGCAACAGCTTAGCTTATTAACTGTATAGACTAGAATATACCCGTCCAAAAAGATATAGTAATTCATGGAGATATCGACAGTAAGGAACCTAAAAGTATGTTACTAGGTAATCTATATTTAATAATAGTACCTTAATCAATGTGTCTGTAAAGACTCCATCTAACTCACACTTTTTTAATGTGTAATGATCAGACATGAAGACTCAAAAGTTTCTATGACGTAATTTATATTATGTTGAAATCAAGTGGTTAATAAACAAGATAGATTATCCCATTGGAACACATAAGCTCATTATTTCCATGAAAGCTCATTATATATATATATATATATATATATATATATATATATATCATCAGTCCTTCAACGTCCGTCGTTGAGCACAGACCTTCCCCAGGATTCGCCACACTTCTCTATCGTGGGCGTCATTTCTAAATTTGTTTAGCTCGCCTCTCCATCTAATACTCTGCCGGTCTCAGCTGCATATGTGATCTGTAGGAATCCACGTCGTGAGTCACGATATCCATCAGTTGTCCATCATTCATGCAACATGCCCAGCCCACTGTCATTTGATTTTTTTAATGGTTTCTGTGATGTCCTTCACTCTTGTTTCCTACCAGATGTACTGTGCTGTCTTGTGGTCTGCACACCGAAAATTATATACATATATATATATATATATATATGTATATATATATATCTATATATAGAAAGAAAGAGAGAGAGAGAGAGAGAGAGGGAGAGAGAGAGGGGGGATATTGTGTGAGTGGAGAACAGAAATCATTACGTTGGTACATATACACATTTATGTACACATTTACGCTTCTCACTCCCTATTTGTATACGCATATGTGTGTGAGTGTATCTGTGCATGTGAACACAGAAATCACTCACAAACGTCCAGTCTTTGTCGCTGTGATTAGCTTCCTCGAATCTTCTGTATAACATTTTTAATTCCTTCAAAAATAAAAGAAAGTATACATAACTTGTTTCATCACTCTATTCTAAAATAATGTCCGAAAACAAAGTTATAATTTCAAAGATGAAATACAAACTGATATTTGGTGGCATGCTTTGTGAAAACAGACTGCCTCCAAACCTTTTTGTAGCGGTCCATAAGCTTCTTGTATCCGTCAGCTGATAGTATCTCCCGTTCTTCATTTGAAAATGGTTCAATCCTTTGATCATTTGTTGGTCTCCTTTCCCCAATGAATGATGTTTTTTTCAAAGATTTCCAGCTGGATCGAGATGTGGACACATTGCTGACCAGTTTTCACACCATTCTTATGTCAATTTGGATGTGTACATTGAGTCTTTATCGTGCAGAAGAACCCATGATCTTGGAACCAAACAGTTTCTTTATACTGGGTAGCGCATTTTGCTCTAAAATCGTTTGGGAACTCTTCAATTTTTCAATGCCAAAAGCAGTAAAGCAGTCCCACATTTGCAGGATGTCTATTCCCTTATAAGTTTCATTTTGTTGTCCATAAAAAAACCCCAAAAAACACTGGAGTGCATTGCCAAAAGGCTCTATTTTGATAGCTTCTGTACACGGAAGATTTGCCGAGAAGGGAGTTGGTTTTTCTAGTAATTCTTTGGTGAAGACCAGTCGGCATCATCGAGTTTCAAGCCTTCATTATTTGATCATTTGAAAATAACAAATTTTGACACTGTACTCCCGATATTTCACTTTCATAGATTCTCTTATCCCCCCTTTATTATGCACCATTTTGATCATTGGCTGCGGTGCATGTGTTAAATCTTTAAGAGAATTCGTTACAAAAAATAGGATACGTCAATATCTAAATAATAAAAAAAAAGGCTGATGAAGTGTCCAAATCAGTTTACATCAAATAACCCAATAATGACAGTTAAAACTCCATTTCGACTCCCAGTCCTTCCTCTTTATGTCAAACAGCTGTAGAATTCCGTTTGTCCTTTGCCTATAAAACTCTTGTTTCGTCAGCGTATGGTACACGTAGAAAACCAAAACTGGATATTGTTCCTGGTCAGCCATCGGACCTTTTATGGAGTGTTATTTAACGATGCGTACCAATTTTAATATACTTACCCCGTCGATTTCTTCCTTTCTATCCCCACCTCGAGAGTGGTTCTTGACAGTTCCATGCTTAACATGTTGTTCACTGTTGAATCAGTGATACCAAGGTATTTGTAGATAGTATCGTTCCCTCTTCAAGTCTTTCGTTTGGTGAAGGGGACGGTGAATTGTCATTGGCTTTTTAGATATCAATATTCATTGGCTTCAAGCCGTCTGCACAAGAGTGATGGAGATGGGGGAATATGCAGCAATACAACGTATACCTACTTCTCAATTTCCAGATTTTTGTATGTCTCAAAAGATTAGTCATATTTCAAAACATTACTCATTGGGTTTATAGTGCCCCAGATTCATCTATGATGACGACCCCCACCCCTGTGATCAACGAGCATAGATCCTAAATATGGCTTCATCCTATACGTAGTTCTCTAAATCGATTCCATCAATGATGGGCACTGACAATTTATCACCTGGAGTCTGATTAAGAATTTATCATGGAAAAGATAGACAGTGAATTAACATTTGGTGAATAAATCATCATCATCATCATCATCATCATCATCATCAGCTCCTATCATTGGGACTAGACATTCTCCAAGATTCGTCAGACCACTGAATACTTTCCGAAGTTATGTAGTTTGTCACACCACCTAATTTTCTACCGGCCATTGATGGGCATATGATCCTTGTGGATCCATGTTGTGTTTTCAAACGGTTGTATGAAATTCTTTCAGCATGACCAGCCCATCGCCAAATTGATACCACGATGTCTCAGACTCCTGTTCTTTTTTCTCTAATATACTGTGCTGACTTGCGATCCCTTCATGTAACGTTGATCATGATTCTTTCATGTGAACGTTGCAGGGTTCTCTTTTTGAGGGTCAATCTTTTGGTTAGGTTCCATATTTTAGCTCCATACGTGCCTATCTGAAAGATGCACTGTTACTTTCACTTTAATTTTTAGGACTAATGGGATTTTCTTGTTCTCGTACTCCGTCATAATTACTTTACTTCCCCAGGCTGCATGAGTGAATTGATGTTACTCCCATAGTGAACATAGACAGCGTTCAGTTATCAATAATTAGGGATTCATGCAGCAATATAAGTCTATGTATGTGTAGTGTTGGGCAATGTGCATTTAGTGTATATGCTTTTGTTAACAGAGCTCCTTTTTCTATCTATACACTTGAGCATGTATTCATTATGAAGGCACTTATTTATTCATGTATCCCAATCAAAAATAATTGATTTTACAATGATCAAAGAGTTCCAATTCAACAACTGCGATATGCTTCGTGTGTAGTGTATTTTTTCCTTTTTCTGTTGCAAGAATGAATATCTAAGTTAGAGGACGTAGTTTGCTCAGTTGATGTAATGGTTAGCACGTCGGCCTTTCATGCAGAAGGTCGAACAGTTTGGAAAAGTCTCCAAAAGATCACGGAGAACAGGAAGAAAAAGCTGCACATATTTGGCTCTCTTACCTTTGGGAGGACAAGGTCGATTCCACACAATGGGCATTGTGCTCCTTAAGGCAGTCTGACGCCCAATATGATGTCCTCCGGCAGCCTCTCAAATCAAGTTGATGCCAGATGCATTGCTCTCTGTTTTTCTCTGGACTTCATCAGCGAGGCCGAGAATGGGATCCCCATAAGCTTCGCCAAGGCATGCAACCTGGAGAAGACGCCCATTGTTTGTAAAGACCGAACAGGGCCTTGTAGGAATGGGACAATTAGAAGGAAATCATTACATAGGAACCGATCATGGTTCAATTTTCCAACAAACGTACCACATATTTGAAAAATGGCAATCAATCCCCCTCGACATTGCACTCTTACTCGGAAGAGTTTAGACTCGATCGAGGTCGTTCGTATGTATCACGTGCACAGGCTGCACCAATGAGGCTGGAGTGCTGAAAAATCGAGCATTTACTCCTTAAGTCTATAAAACCAAAATACGTTAATCCCCGATGTATTTTTCAGCGGGGCAGGTTCAATTTGCAATGGGAATTTATGCTGAATTGTCCCCTTAGTCTGTGACAGGCTGCTTCGTGTTCGTTTTTTCGGAACTTCTGACTGTATTTACTGATCATAGCACAACAAAAGGTGAGACAAGTAACTTATTCATTGATTTCTCCCCTTTTTCCATTTTTCAATTGATCAGCCCCACCACGACTTGGTGCTAAAAGTCATTAATCATGCGACAGTTTCTATTGAGTGACTAAGCTGACCTTTTCCACTAAAGTTTTATTATTTAGTGGCTCTTTTGTTCTGCTTTTTTAAAATCCATCTGTGTACCTTTTGATATTCCTGGGCGTTCATTACTGTTAGAGTGGTGAGGCGGTTCAACCTTCCTCGCATAATCTATTTGTACTCAAAAATGGTGTTTTATGAGATCTCATGAATGATACTGACTTCAATCATTGAAATAAAAGCGGGAAAATTATCATTTCCTTTTTTTTCTGATTCTCGATGTCTATCAGAGAAAGGATTTTTTTATCAAATGTCGCACTTTTTTCACTGGGTTCTTTCTTTGTCTCATCTTCTAAATCAAATAAGTATTGAAAATTAATTTTTCTTGCTTCAGACATTAAACTATTCCCATTCTGATGATTCAAAGTATATTTATCTATCAATCTATCTATCCATCTATCTATCTATCTATGCATGTATATATATATATGCGTGTACTTATTTATGTGTCTATATATGTGTATGTATATATGTATATATACATATGTGCGTATATACATAGATATATATATATGTATATATATGTATATAAATATAAGTATGTATATATATATGTATATATATATATGCGTATATATATGTGTGTATACATATATATATATATATATATATATATATATATATATATATATATATATATATATATTGAGAGAGAGAGAGAGAAAGATAGAAAGAAAGGAATAAAAGTAGCGATATACCATACACCTTTTATGGAACGATATCATAAAAATAATATATAAACAGTGCGGGCAACTCTAGAAATTAGGGATTTTGTTGAGAAAAAAGCCCAATTTAGTCGTCAAAATAGTTAGACAATAGGCCGCTTATAACATAGAAACAATACCAAATGGAACAAGAAGGAAAAAATAGACAAAGCACGTAGTAAAGATTCAGATGTCACTTCACCCTGAGAAAGAGTTGACGATAGCAATCGCAGTTATTCTTTTAAAATAACTAGGGATATTTCCGTGGGTTTGTATGAACAAATGTGTATGTGTATGCAAGTGGGCTATGTACATTGCGTAGGGTGTAGAATAATGATATGTATGTATGTTTAGAATATACATATATATATATATATATATATATATATATATATATATATATAATCGTAAGGTTTTTAGTCGTTGATTATGTGTGTGTTTGAATGTGGTTGGTATTTGGAGATACATTTCCTTGTTTATATACACAGATGTGAGCGTGTATTTGTAAAGGGGTGTATGTATTTCGTATATAATTGTGAAGGGATGTGTGTATATCGTGTATATTTTTAAAGGGGTATATGTGTGTGCGTTTCGTATGTATTTATATATGCATGGATGTGTATACGTATAGCGAAGTTCTTTGGTTGGAGAAAAGTTGGAGTCTATGTTTGAAGGAGTGTATTTGGACACACTTGGGCTGAGTGACGGACATCCTGCAGAGAGAAGTTCACATGAAACGATGGCACCTGGAAAGCGGTCGAAAAGAGAACCATCGGAAAGCCATTAATGTCAGAATCTCTGATTCTTTCCGAGACTAAATTCTAAATTTATTCAGAGGTCTCCTTCAGCCGATTCCAATTCGCAGGTGTGGAGTACTGATGAAGATTGGATGGAATGCAATTCCCTAGTTCAGTTTATGGTCACTCTACTTTGAAACTTGGAGATAAAAGTGAGGATCTTTCACAGGCAGAAATAACTTGGAGAAAGATATCAGAAAGTCATACATAAAAGATAGGAAAAACATTTTATTTCCATAGAACTTAAAATTTTGTCCATAGATAGTACACTTAATTCTATCTGTAGACCCGTAAAATTCGATCTATTGTAAGAAGTTTCGTATTTAACGGTAACATACGGTTCAAATATCATGATATCCAGCATATAATATGATAATATTTCTGATATAATACTAAACTGAAATAATATACTAATATAAATAACAAGAGAAAAGAAATTAAATAAAAATCTATGAATAACGAATTATGATTTTAATATAAATCTAAAAGTAACAGATATATGGTGAGGTTGAGTACGATCAACACAGCCAGGGTAAAATGCCTGTACTGTTTATATGCCCGAAAAAAGGTCCATGGTAGAACAACTGATGATCCCTACAATAAAATTAAGCGTATAGCATTAGGATCCAAATTTAGATGATACTAATATAATCAAATTGTTTTTGAAACAGAGAATACTCTGAAAGAGGACATTGACAGCAATCGGGAATCAAACGTCTTGTATAACATAACATTGTAAGGTGATCTGGGACTAGATAAAATTTCTGATATAATTTTTTCATCATTAATAATCAAAGTTTAAAAAACGATGTATATATATATATATGTATATATATATATATATATATATATATATATATATATATATATATATATATATATATATATATATTTATATATATATATATATGTATATATAAGGAGGATAAACCCCTTTTATTTGGAAATATCTATTGACTGGGCTATCACATAATCGCCAAGCTTGTTTAACGTATTTTCCCAATATTTAAACTAACTTTTCAATCTCTTTCTAGTGAAATGAAGCTGCTTTTGATACAGAGAAGTCATGTTGCACATGTTTGATGTCATCGATATTATGACATAGAAACTCATGTCTGATCTGGAGATAGCCATTGGTTTATTTGCTTCCTTCTACCTTAGACAGCCCAACTCTCGTCCCCAAGGAACATTCGAGGAAGATTGCCCCTGGTCTTGTCAGACCCCATCCCCAGAATGTTACAGATTGTTGAGGATTGGGTTTTTTTTTTGTAGCTCAACCATCTCCACTGGCTTTCCTAAATAATGGGTCGAAATTGCCAGATCAGAATTCAATGAAACAATGTTGATATTTGAAAGCATTTTGTACATTTGTATTGATACTACAAAATCTTTTCAAGGCCATTACGTAGACCAAATGCATAGAGCCCAATGTGACGGATATGGCCCTTTTCAATGATATAGTCACTCAATTCATACTTGGAAGAGAAAATACAATCATAATAACACCAGACTCATCTGGAAGAATATTTACTCAATTTTAGAGACATTGAATATTCAATGAATAACACCTGAAGTTAGGTTATATAAGAAGCAACATTATTTCTCGATGTATAACCAATAGTAGATCAATAAGTCTATTGTTAAATATGAAGTTATTACCTGTTTTGATCTGAAACTTCCACTGGGCAGTTACCAGCTGATCAGTTTCAGTTTCGACAGGTGGTCATATATAGAAATGGTCGTTAGTCGGACACATTTTTTTCTAAAGTCTTTATATGCTATACTTAACCATGAAATGAAAAAAAAACAAACAAACTAGTGTATTGTCACCATGACGTACAACTAAGATTTAAGGGAGGTAATTATGCATGGGTCCGTCCCAAATTTTCTCAGATCTTCTGCCGTGTTCACTTCGCGAAGAAACTTCATTGGGGGATATCGCATGGACAGTGATAAGCGTATACATGGATATATGAAAAAATATTGGATGTACATTTCTCAATCGAAACAAAATTCTCGGACCCCATCCCCGAAAAAAAATAACTGCCTCTCCTTTATCCATCGCCCATCTTTGCACATTGAAACTCTTCTGCACTTTCGGAGATATCGTGTAGATATCTTGTAGATAGATGGACAGGAGGACTGACGGACAGAAGAAAGAAAGCAACAGACGGACGGACGGAAAAAACACGACTAGATACATTCATCTCACCAGCTTCGTGGACAAAGGTGAATTATGGGATTGTTTGCATACATTTTGATTGAGTTCATCTCATATATATATTTCAAAGACTTGGCAAAACTATCAAGATCTACCATAAAATTAATGTCAAGATATAGATAAAAAGATTGATAAAAAAAAAATATGCACAGACAATGAATCCCCAAAAGAACGAGATTATCTTAGTGGTATGGATTACGATCTGATCCGATTATTATCTCAATATCAAATCATCAAGAAATGAATCGCACAAAGAGGGTCTTTAGAAGAGGCTTATATTCAAAGAACAGCATAGAACAATGGATCTTGTTAGTCACACAATAGAATCCTTCACGTGACAAAAGTCTATTGATAGCATGTCGTGTTGGGGATGATCAGTCAAAACCTCGGGAAAGAGAGTTATCAATTATTAGGTTACTTCTTTCATCTAATCTATGATCGTTGAAAATTCGAAGTATTCGAAGAAATAAGACAGAACATGACAGAAACTGAAGGATCGATTTATCATGAACTTACGTGGTAAATTAAGTCCCCTTGAAAAAACTATTGGGGAGTTTGGAAAAATCAGAAACATTTTTCTAGACTCAGTAAGGAATGATTTTTTCTCCAGCTCTCTAGTTCCATTGATGTGGCCAATACGTATGACTCATACATAGATTGTCACCCAGTCAGGATCACTTAAAAACTGTAGAAACGTATGTTAATCGTTTGTCCCTAAACCTTATGATGATTAAGGAAATCTTCATGTTCGTGTTTGTATATGTATGCACCGAGATAACATATGAATTACACATTGTACAAAGTTGATATTCAGCAGATATGTTGGTCTCTGCACTGGACATTGCCGTAGCGAGTTTGAAGTTGTTTCAATTTACGATTCTCGGGGATGTGCTCGTTTTGCAATGAAAATTTAATCTCGAAATGAATATACTTTTATTTGCGTGGATATGTCACCTACGTCACCAGCGTTCGTGAGTGTGTATTTATAGATTTAAACTATTCCACCAAATGTTTCTGCAGAATAAGATTAAATTAAGTAATACACAGTGTAATGGTATTTTAAAAAATTCTATGCTGATTGTTTCTGTAATAAACACATTCTTTTGATTGTAGCAAAAAGTTATGTTCCATTATTTACTACTTGATCATTTTCCCCGCAGTTTGCCATTTCATCTCAAAAGAAAGAAATTGTTTCATCATTGTTGGATTGATTGAAGTATATTTTCTTGCCAATCTTTTTTGGTCTGAATTTAGACAAAATATCTCAATTGACAACACTGAAATATATAAGTACTTCGAAGCTATAGCTCCGCACTATGGAAGAAAAATTATTTTATATGACAATTATGGCAGGCTTCTCCCTATACCAAAATTCTGGCCCTTCCCATACATGCACCCTTTGAACGGACATACTGTAATATATATATATATATATATATATATATATATATATATGAATTTATGAATATATATATATATGAATTTATATATATATATATATATATATATATATATATATATATATATATAGATATATATATATATATTTATATAAATTCATAATTAGTCTTGATAATGTGTCAAAATAGCTTGAAACGTCAATAAACGATCTTAGTTCTTTTGTTTTACCGGAACCTCCTAGTAAAATAAAAGAGACAAGAGAATTTATTATTTGTTCTCTTTAGCCAAGTCTAAAAAGATCAGGCGTAGAATCCTTACAACGGGTTTTTTTCCCATGGGATTATCTGGGAATATCACTCGTAACAAACACTCGCACTATTATGACTTTGAGCAGCTTAATCGATGTTTGTTTGTCGACTTATCCAACGTTTTGACTTGTATTGACAGACATTTCAAACATCCCTGAAAATCAATCGACCATGAAATGAATAACAGCAATTTCTATTATTTCTTCTTTCTTTCTTTGAGGTAGACCGAGTGCGCAATAAATTCTACCAACATTTTGGTAGCCCCTTAGTTTGAAGCTATCACTTGAGTGTGAATGTCCATTCATAGTTGTTTGACTAAACTGCAGATTTTATGATTTGCTAACGAGTACGAGACGAGCAAGGTTGAGAGTCTTGTGGGTTCTGCAAAACCTTTTATTGTCACAGTGAAGTGATAGGAGCAGACATTGTTCGGTCACGTGATGCATCAGTCTATGCAAAACCGTTATGTCAAGGATTGCTAACAGAGGGCTGAGGCGAGAAGAACCATTCCAACATCCCGAAAGAGTGAACGGACATAACCATGACAGTGTAGGCCGCAGACATACCAGTTTAGTGGAGGTTTTCAGCTTCTTTTGCCCTCCGGTTTCCCGACAAACAGCAGTCAAGGGACTGAATTAAACTAAACCCAAGGCTATGATTCTCCATTTCTTGAAATTATTTTTATTATGTCTCTGAGCATCAACAATTATAAACACTATTTACACATGAGGAAATATGAAATTGATAAAAACACTAAAAATATGAACAGTATTCACAATTTAACACAATATATAGATCAGATTAACTTGAAAATTTCATCTTGCACATCCCCAAAGATGTTCATGTATGATCATATCCTTCCCATAATTTCTGAACTTATCTACATTATCTTAAAAACTTATCTTCGTGGAATCTCTTTAAAGGAAGGAGGAATTGAGCGAGGTCGTTCTAGGATGGCAAGTTTAGAGTATGCATCCACTGCATCCTCTTGATAGTCACCCATGGAGCTGAAACAGGGAATCTAACAAAGAGACTAAACCACAAACTAAGAACAATGCAACGTTCACAGGAAAGAATCATGCTCAATATCACATGGAAAAACCACAGGACGGATTATTACGGAAAAAATAGGAGTCCGGAACTCAAATGGTGATGGGCTGGTCATATTGCAAGGATAGCATACAACTGATTGACGTCAAGACTCAACCCTTGGGGAGGTCTATATCTAACGACCGACGATAAAAAGCTACTGCTACTGCTGATGACACTAGTGCACAATGTACCGTTTCAGATACTTGGAGGTCATATACGGACAAACAGAATCAGACATTTAGTATTAGTTACACGGATGGAAAATATTATTATTATTATTATTATTATTATTGCTAATTTAACACCAGTTGCCTGGTGGTTACGGCTGGAGGTTAAGTGACAGCAAGTTTCCTCGGGTCTCCAGCACTCCTCTCCACACTTCCACGGTCCTCAGCAATACTTTGGTTTACAGTTTCAACCTAGTTGACCGGTGCTTATTGCTGATGGCTGTGTGACAGTAAGTCTCCTCAGGTCTTCAGCCCTCATCTCATCTCGACTCTCCCTCACCAATCGCAGCAGGGCTGTAGAACGTACTTCAATCAATATTTGGTTGTTTTTTCTCTTCCTCCTTCTCTGTCAGGCCACTGATAACAGCTGGGGTCAAAGATCTCATATGTCTAGCACTTTCCTCAGTATTCGTGCAGTTCCTAGCACTGCTGTTGTCTGCACAGTCTTATTCGTTCCTTTTATAATTAGTTCCTCCAATCTCGCTTTCAGCGTCTTTGGTACGGTTCTGAGTGCATCTATTATTACTGGTACTACCCTGACTTTCACGTTCCACATCTTCCTCAGTTCTTGTGCCAGTCCCTGGTATTTTTCCAGTTTGCAACTCTCTTTCCTCCTCACTCTATGGTCTGCTGGTACGGTCACGTCTATCATTCGGTAGATTTTCCTCTTGTCCATGATTATTGGGTCCGGTATTCTTGCTTGGATTGGGTGGCCAGTTTGGATCAAAGTCCAAAAGTAATTAGTGGTTTCCATTCTCCAGGGTTGTCCCCGGTTCGTGCTGGTACCACTTTTCTGCATGGTTAAATCCATTTCGCTGCTACTCTGTAGTGTCTGTGTTTATACTCCTTCTGGGCTAGCTGACTATATTCACTCATTATGTGGTCTAAGATGTCTTTCCCCACATAAGCGGCACTGGCTGTTAGTTTTTGTTCTATCGATTTTTGATTTGATATAGTTAGTTTTAGGATGCCATGATGAGCCTTTGTATTTCTCTCTACAGATTTCCTTTTCGTAGCCATGTCCATGATCTCTCGTCTGCCACATCCGGTATCTGGCTTTTGAATTCTTCGTATGATTTCTTCTGGTCCCATTTTTCTTTCTTTGTTTGCTGTGCTGCTCCATTTTTTTCTACTTTTTGGTGGCTCGTTGCGCTGCTTTGAGCACTCTTCATGATGACTTCATTGTTTGCTTGCAACATACGTTTTTAGACCTGCTTCAGCCCTATAGAAACAGTCCTCTATGCTGATGAGCCCTCTGTCGCCTTTTTTTCGCTCCACGTACAGTCTATCCATGTCACCCCTGGGATATAAGGCTTTGTGCATTGTCATGGGCTTCCTTGTTCGCCGGTCCATTTACTGGAATTCTCCTATTGTCCATCCAAGGAATAGTCCTGAGTATCTCACAACCGATACGGCCAATGTGTTCATTTCTTTTATAAGGTTCCCGCTGTTTAGTTCGGTCTCTAATATCTTCTGTATTCCTTCACTTTCTTGAACTGCGTCTCAAGTTCTCCCCTATTCTTTGCAAATAATTTTATGTGGTCTATGTCCATTAGGTGGTTGACTTCTCTGTTTGCTTTGGAGTATAGGTAAACTTTGTTCTTTTTCAGGATTTTGTTGAGTGGCATCATAGTTAGAACAGATTGGAATGGAGGGAGTGAGTGTTCCCGGAAGATTCCATTTTTCTATACTTACCTCTGCTAAACTTTCTTCTTTGGCTGTTAAGTCTGCATTCTGTTTTTTTTCATAAAGTTGGCGAGGAGTCATTAAGATCATCTGGTCGATGTAGAGCAAGTCATTCACCCCCTTGGTTCCTCCCCTGCATCCCTTTTCTTCTTCTGGTGATAGTCTTCTTCTTTCCATATATATATATATATATATATATTCTCCCAGCTATTTGTCCGATCAGGATTTTCCACGTGGATGGTAAACTCCTGATTGGTCTATAGTTGCTTGCTAAGTTTCTTTTTTGGGGGTCTTTTTCAATGAGGTTGGTTTTGCCTCTGGTCATTCATTCTGGTACCTCACCACCATTTAGGCAACTTTAGAGTTGGTGCAATAGTCTATCGTGTAGTTTAATGAATTATTATTATTATTATTATTATTATTATTATTATTATTATTATTATTATTATTATTATTATTATTATTATTATTATTATTATTATTATTATTAAGATGAGGGATTGGGAGGCAGACCTACACTATAGTTTTTTGGAATTTTGAAAAAACCTTTTCTACTTTTAAACCTTCCTCTGGGCTTTGAGTATGCATGTCACATTGATTTTGACTCTTCCCATACTTACGTAAATTTTACTGCGTGTCAGTCGAATAGAGAAATAGACACTTGGACGTACACCGTTGAATTACGTATAGAGAAACTTTGTTCTACTCTCAGCTAATTTGCTACACTATACTACACAGCTGAGTTGCCAGACGTAAAGGAATAAGCCGAGACTCTTAATTCCTGAATCGAATTGGAAAAACTCGAAGTCTCCCCGATTTTAGTGAAAAAAACAAAACAAAGAAAAACCAAAAAAAAACAAAAAACGTCTTCAAACTATAACGGCTTCTTCCCAACAGCAAAATAGAGCATTTTGAAAGCGAGAGAAATTGTAAGACGTTTACTCACATCAGCTTTAAGAAAAGTCAATCTCATTAGGCTTATGTGATAGTTTATATCCTCTTTTGGATTCAAATCTAATTAACAAGGATATTTCAATTAGAAAATCGTTAGTGGAATATTCCAGTTTTGGTACACAGTTTTCCGTGTAGAAAACTAAAACTCACGCTCGAAGGGGGGAAAAAAGAGGACGGAGTTGATATCTTTTGTTTTGAGAGAACAGTACATAAACGTTAACAAAGCCAAATATTACCTACACCGAAGTCTTAGGCTATAATCTTCTCTAATTTTTGTCGACTTGTATTCTAGGTTAACGAAAAGCAGACCATATCCAGTAAGTGCAAACAGTATGCAATTCATTACAGAAAAATTATCATAATATCTTCATAAATCATAAAAATTGACAGAATTTAGACTAGAGATGAAAAATTACAAGAAATAATAATTGAAACAAGATTAATCTTTGAAAAGTGGTGTACAAAAATCAGAAAAGAATCGGACACTTTCTGCACTCACTGTATACATCACTAGAAAGTGTCGTTTACATATCCAAATCTTTATTCTAATTCATATGCATGTCCAATTTTCTGAATATCATCTTAGTCTGTTTAGATCTGTCTCCCACAATCTAATAAGATCTATTTCCAACAATCTGCTCGGATATATTTTATTGACGCCAAAGTTCCGAGCATCATTCTTTACATAATATTAAGGAAATCTTTGAAGTGTATTCAGCTCTTCATTGCTTGCTCGTGAATAGTCTTTAAGAAATATTCGTAGAGAAACGATTTAGGTAGAAATAATGACTGGGTATGGCATACACATTCTGCACTGTTTAATCTATGTTTGTGCTCTTGAGAAAGGTGCCGTGGGAACTCGGCTACAGGTCATGGGAATTTACGATAATGACGCAGTTGGTGCAAGCATGTGTCGAGAACAATTTGCATATTTTAAGAAAAGGCGATTTCAAATATCAGGAAAGAGGAATATCCAGGAAATCTTAGAACTTGATCACCTGTGAAATTGGAAAGATACAACACAAAACCAATTGATCTTGGAGAAATATCACAGGTGAAACCTGGTACGTATTCGAATGGCAAATTTGGTACAGAAATTAGTTTTTTTCTGTACGAAGAGATCGATTTATTACATTTTAACGTCTGCCCTAATGTTGTTAGGATGGAATTACTCCCACGTGCAGCGTATTTCCTAGACCAGTATTCCCCACACTCTACAGTATTTTTTACGCCAATATTATACTAGTCCCCCTCTAAAGTCGGTAAAAATAGTACATTTACGTTTTGTTTTATAGAAACATTCATTCTATAACCAGGGCGTAATTGTATAAATGTATTAAAACGTAGGTTTGATTCTTATTCTTTGCTCTCTTTTCAAGCCTGCACGTTCTCACTATCTCCCAGCAGCCACAAAAGGCTCTTAGTGCCCACTTTGGGAATAACTACTCTTTACCTATCACCATATGACTATCACCTGTTTCATATTTTTCTAACACGCCTTTTTCTGGCCTGTGGTTCAAACAAGCTTGAGATATCGAAAAACCTTACAAAACCAAAGCCGGGTCATCCTTCTGTGATAGAATACACAATTCACCAGAAAGGTTAAAATAAGCCATAGAAAACCAAAGAAATATTATGAGATCTGTATGATGTTGATAATGATGATATTATGAATTTGCATGAATGAAAGTTTTTATCTATAAGAAATACTGAAATTTTTACCTCCATAATTTTGTATATATTCACATTTATTCTGTTGGACTCAGAGTTTTGAACGTATATATGTCGGTTATCCGGAAGAAAAAATAAAACAAATAATTTTTCCAAATTTTTCAAGTATTTTATTCTACGCTTGTAGCACTCCTAATGCATTTTAAGCGTTGGTTAACAGCTTCCTCGGAGTTTTCTGTAGTGTTATCTCTATCAAAACATTGGAGCACAAACAATTGTACCATACCTCTCTCTTTACACGAGAAGGAAGAAGACGTTGAGAATTACCCTTAAGTCAAAGAAATGAGTGCTACCCAAAACCTGAGATTAGGGTGCCTGTCAGAAGACGGGGGATCGTCTCTTTGAGAAGGTCTCCCTCCAGTATTGGGTGAAATTCATTATTAGGGACACTGTAGGTAAATTACTATTTATAAAGTCTTTGCTCACCCACTTCAATAGGGACCCGAGGAGCCTGCTCCCTCAAGCCTATACTTCTGTGTTGCACAAATAAACTTTATTATAAGTAGGAATTGCCTTTTCTCTGTCCTCGACTACATCTCACAATGTGTTCATCAGCTCGGAGATCTTCGGGGTTCTGCAATGTGTGGAAATGAATTTACAGATGATAAGTGGCATTACTCACTTCACAGCCGGCAAGAGGAGTCGAATCCGTACTTTTCCCATGGGTAACCGTGCCAGTCTCGGCTGGAGTCTGAACTCAGATCGCATCATCCATTTCCCACGCTGTTATCTATTTGGCTACCGGCAATATAAACATTACAAGTAAATGGAGAGAAAAAAATCATAAGCACATCAGAATGACACTTTGATATATTTACAGCCTACTGAATTTACTCCAAACAACAATTTTAGCTGTGATGAAATAAAATCGTTTGAAAGGTTTCCAATATTAAAGACTCAAGAGGAACCTACGACAAAAATGAAGGAAATGATCAAATCAATTGACATTCACTTGTCGTTAAATACATAAATCATTAAACGAAACATCAGACGAACTGTAGAGGAAAAACATTCACAATGTCGTCGAAATACATAAGCTAGTCTGGGATAAAAGCAGGATAGTTTC
Organism: Thysanoteuthis rhombus; assembly: GCA_963457665.1. Taxonomy (NCBI): domain Eukaryota; kingdom Metazoa; phylum Mollusca; class Cephalopoda; order Oegopsida; family Thysanoteuthidae; genus Thysanoteuthis; species Thysanoteuthis major. The sequence continues at coordinate 63,530,728 of OY735205.1, read as the reverse complement.
AAGACAGGAAAATAAACAGTGCTGGATCAAGCTAGTGTTTAGCCTCCAACATATGTTATGAAGGGGCTCGAACTGTTGAGAAATACGCATAGCTATTATAGCACTTGAGTATTTCACTTGCATGATACTTGCCGTTGATTAGTAGTGAAAACACCTAATCCTAGAGTACAATTGAGAAAAACTAATCCATTATTCACAAGACGTAGTTTCTGAGACAGTGTTCACCATTAGCATTATATTTTCTAATTCATTATAATCATTTTTCTCAAAATTTGCTGACAATATGTCAAACGGTCTCTACTTAAATAAAGGGTAATTATGATTACGAAGATCCAGCACCAGATTTAACTAGTACGGGACCCGTTTAAGTTATATGAGGGCTAAAAATTGGAAAGAAACGCACAAAAATATTTAGACATAGATTGTGACTCGGAAGGTGAAGTAATTCATATTTTTCATTCGCTATTCAGCTAGATAACACAACAAATACGTCTCACATTTCAGTGATAGAATCAATTTATCTACATTTTATCGTCGTGCAGTAGCTATGACTTCATATTCGAATTCCTCTGCACTTATAAGACGTATATGTATCACATAGATGCAACATTCCCATCAACTTCCATGCTAAAAGAATGACCCCTATTGAAAGTGATAATTAATCAAAGTCGCTAACCTTAAACACCTAGTCGTTTATAAAAGGTAGAAGGCATCCTGACATTTCGGTAACAATGTGATACAGAATCACTGAATTAGAATTAATAGCTTGAAAGGATTTAGCGCGGGGCCCTTGAAAATGCAGTGTCCATAACATATGCTACGTTTGTTTTGTAGTGAATCCAGCCCTGAGAATAAATACCAATAGCTAGATAAAAGCATAAGCCTCTTATTCTGGCATTCACTTCGACCTTCTCTCCAACATTGTATACAAACCGCTCAGGAAATATACTTGCTTAAAAAAGTACCAATTGTAATCTCGATAATTGGGAAAGAGACTGTCAAATGCATAACTGCAGAGAGTATAGTTATTTTTGTTTTAAAATACCAATTGATTTCCTTTTTGGAAAAGCAGTGATAAGGTTGAAAATAATCATTGGATATTTAGGCTTACGGTGTACCAATAAGTCACGAGGCTTTGAACAAATTTAACATCAAACGCTTAAATGCTCCAAACATTAGATGAACTAAGAAGCTTAAGGATTTGAAAAGATAAACGATGGTGGCAAGCACTGGGGATGAGCATTGCCAGACGGAGTCTCTAAAACATTTCCGATCAGGAAAGACTAAACTGATTGAAAACATCGAAGAGAACATTAGGTCAATAAGGCCATTAGATGCAAACTTCAATTTGTATTTTGATGGGTCGTAAGGTTGGAATATCCAACAAAGTGTTTACAAAAGAAGTAGATGCAGACTCAGGTGCGACTTTTAGAGTTGAGACCAATCCAAATCATTTGACTGAGTAAAATGGTGAATGATTCCACAAAGGGGCGAACGGAATTATTTGGGGAGAGAATGATGGGTGAATGAATCAGGAAGGGTGGGTGACTTAATTTACTCTATCATTTATTTTCAGTTCTTGTAAAACTTGTCTACCTTTCAGAATAGTTAGTAAGCTACTCTTAATTGTTTAATGGTAGTGGTTCTGGAAATTTGATTTTGTTTTCACAACTTACGAGATTCTAATTTCAAAGATGAACCGTGTTTTCCAGATTTACTGTGTTGTAACTTTTTACAGGAGAGTTCGTGATATGAAATGGATTATGTAGAAGGTTAGCTTGAGTTGTGACCGTTATATTCATAATGTCCAGTCGAATAATTGTTCATGTGTCATGGAGTTTTCATATTTTTGTAGAACATTGCATGACTGAGGTCTGTCACCTCAATGTTCAACTCTGTATGACATCTAGCTTTTCTCAAAGACATTTCAGACTGTGGACGAGATTAAGTAGAACACTAAGAAGCAGTTTCTGGTGATATCGAATGAAGACTTTGCAGAGTGATTCGAAAAGTGGAAGTAATGCAAGGATAAATATTTAGAGCTGTAAAAGGAGTACTATGATGGAAATCAAGGTGTCATTGCTTTGGGAGAATCTTTAGAATCATCATCAAATAGCCAGATACTTTACGGACAAAAAGTTTACATACTTAATACATTAAGTACATATAATTATGAACGCATATAAATAATTGTGATATTTATAAATATATACGTATGTAAATATCTTATATATACATATATATCATAGGTATGCCGATACAAATGTTGATACGTATACTTTCTTCAGACTCACACACACGCTATATATATATATATATATATATATATATATATATATATATATGTATTCGAGCACTGAGCTACAAAAGGACTCATAACACGGAGATATCCCATTTCTTCAATCTCAAGCAAGTAAACAGCATAGAATTTTCTCTGTACCGTTGCAAATCCTCTGAAAAGGTTAGCTGACAACCGTCAAAGTGCACAAAAACATACCTACGTGATGATGAGAAAATAAAGTTTCTACACCTGTTTTTTCCTTAACTTTCCTTCACTTTGGAGTTGTCACTTTAACAAAGCCATATATATATATATATATATATATATATATATATATATATATATATATATATATAGTCCAGAAAGTTTAATAGCTTCAAACACTAAATAATAATAATGATATAGACTATACATTAGGAGGAAAGAAGGTGGTAAGGGGGCTCATCAGCATAGAAGATTGTATTTAGAGAGCTAAAGCAGACCTAGAAAAGTATGTGCTAGTAAATAGTGAAGAAATCATAAAGAGTGCACGAGACAGCGCAACAAAAAACAAAGTAGAAAACAATGGAACAGCACAGCAAACAAGAAAAGAAAAATGGGAAAAGAAAAAATTGTACGGAGAGTTTAAAAGGCAGATACAAGATTTGGCAGACGAGAAATCATGGACATGGTTACGAATAAAGAAACCTGAAGAGTGAAACGGAATTGCTCATCATGGCTGCTCAAAACAAAAGCATCAGGACAAATTATATAAAAACAAAAATCGACAGAACACAGACAAAGAGCAAGTGCCGCATGTGCGGTGAAAGAGATGAGACCGTAAACCATATAACTAGTGAATGTAATCAACTCGCCCAGAAGGAGTATTAGCACAGACAGATAGAGTAGCAACGATTTTACACTGGGATCTGAGTAAACGAATGGGATTCAACCATTCAATTCAAACCAGAGACAATCCTGGAGAATGACAACCACAAACTACTCATGGATTTCAACATACAAACTGACCACCTCACCCAGACAAGAAGACCAGACTTGCTAATTGTAGACAAGGAGAGGAAGACTTGCCAAATCGTAGACGTGGCTGTACCAGCAGAAAATAGAGTAAAGAGGAAGGAAAGTGAAAAACGGGAAAAATACCTAACGAGAGAACTGAAGAAGATGTGGAACATGAAAGCCAGGGTAGTGCCAGTCATAGTGGGCGCACTGGGAACTGTCCCAGAGACACTGAAGGTGAGACTGGAGGAGATCGGGATTAGGAGAAGTATTAAGACTGTACAGACCACTGCACTACTAGGAACTGCACGGATACTGAGGAAAGTGCTAGAAATATAAAGACTGCAACGTTAATTGTTAATAGTTAGCCTACAGAGGAAAGGAAATTAAAGCGGAAATGCAAACTGCAGTATTGACATAATAGGCGAAAGAGAGAAGAGACTTTGGATGAAGACCCGAGGAGACTTATTGTCACTCAGCCTGCAGCAATGACCACTGGGCAACCGGTGAGAAACTGTAAACTGCAGTATTACTGCGACCAATGAGTTCTAGGAGAGAAGGGCTAGAGACTTGAGGAGACTTGCAGTCACTCAAACTCCAGCGGTTACCACCATACAACTGCTGTGACATTGCAAATAATAATAATAACAATAATAATAATAATAATGATAATGATAATAATAATAATAAAATAATAATGATTAAATAATAATAATAATAATAATAATAATAGTAATAATGATAATATATATATATATATATATATATATATATATATATATATATATATATATATATATATATATATATATATATATATATGTGTGTGTGTGTGTGTGTGTATGAGTGTGTGAACTTTCACTAGAAATGTGCGTCATTTTAGTCAGTTATTTCCCAAAATATGTTAATAAAATTTATGTTAATTTTTTTTTGTTTTTTAATTTTTTAAGATATTTTTTTTTAGGATCATCAGTTGTTTATCATGTAACCAATTTGGGGAATAAAAAACAACAACAAAGAACTCATATGAAAATGGTTCCCCAGAACTGTAGATCGAACAACACTTCCTTTTTAGCTATGTGTTTGATATATAGCTTTTATTATACAGCATACCGTTTGTAATTTTGTATAAGGTATCATCATAATGCATTGTATATTGGTGTATATATATATACATATATATATATATATATATATATATATATATATATATGTGTGTGTGTGTGTGTGTGTGCATGTTTGCGTACGTGTATGTATAGGTCACATGTTTCTATGTGAATAGGAATATAGACTTGTGCACATAGGATCATTCTCTGATGGTGCATTGGCGCATCTCAATAAAGAATTCATGACATATAAAAAGATAAAGAACGTATTATTCTGTTTGCTACTGTGTGTTTCCCTCCAAACATAACCGTATCGTTGCAATTGGAGAAAATTGAAAATTGAAAAAGCATAGGAAACATTTATATTAGTCCAACACTGACTTGGCACTTGCGGAGCTGAAAATTACGATTTATTGTACACCATGGAGATTCCCAGAAGGCAAAACAATATATTTCTGTCGGAATCCTTTTTTTTTTCATTTTCATCGGAAGCTTCACCAAAAACTGCAATTTATTGCAAACACGTGATACCACCTATCGTTAGAAAGCGATGAAGTAATATGCTTCTTTAAAACACTTCTTTATCTTTTTATTCTTCTTTAAAAACGATTGTTTTGTTGTTTTTTTTCAGTCATTAGCGGAATTTAAATCTCTAAAACGAATGATAAAAGCATAAAAGTTTAAAATTCGAGCAAACTGCAACATTTCGATTTTTTCGGATTGCTTTTATTCCACAATATTCCATCTTACCTCCAATAAAAGCAGTGATGTTATTCTCAACAACCAAATTATGTAACTGCTACCACCTGATAAAATGATGTCACGTCAACACAGGAGCTTCAACACAATAAGAGGAAAAGAGATATCGAGTTGCCAGCTGGGTGTTTGAAATGTGTTTCAAAAAGTGTGCTGACTGGACGAGAGATGGGCTTGCTTACTTAGAAGACTATGGTGTGAAGAGAAAGCGGGAGCACTGAAGAATGAAACAGTTGTTTGAACTGTAGTTTACATTCATTCGATATTTTAAAAAGTATTGCATGTAAGTTAATACAGCAAAGAAATGACTTATTGATCTTTAATTCTGGTCGGTTGTTGTGAATTAAACCACTGAATTTTCAGAGGTTACTGATAGTGCTAATGATAGTTATAGTAATAAACCATACGGAAAAGTGGTAGCAGCACAAACTGGAGACAGCCTTGGAGAATGGAAACCACGAATTACTTTGGGACTTTGACGTCCAAACGGACCATCCCATCCAGGTGAGAAAACTGAACCTGGTAACGATGAACAAGAAGAAAACCTGCCAAACAATAGACGTGGCCATTCCCGCAGAGCAAAGAAAATAGAGAGTGGAAAACTGGAAAAATAATAAGATCTAGCAAGAGAACTGAAGATGTGGATGTCAGGGTAGTTCCAGGAATAATGGGTGCACTTGGTATTGTCCCCAAAACACTAAAGACAAGATTGGAGGAGCTCGATATAAAGGAAGGATTGAGACTGTACAGACCACAACATACCTTGGAACTGCTCGGGTAATGAGGACAGTACTAGAAATTAAGATCAACGACCCTAAATGTTAGCAGTGGCCAAACAGAGGAGGAAAGAGAAAATAGAGAAAAAGACAAAAATAAACAAACAAAACACCCAAATGATAGCAGAGGTGTAAACCACAGCACTGGTGTGATAGGCGAGGGAGAGATAAGATTGAGACTGAAAACCATTGGGGACTTATTGTTTCTCAGCCTTTGGTGATAACTATCGGGCATCTGGTGTGAAACTGTAAACCAAAGTATTACTGTGGACTATGCAGTAGTTGAGAGGAGGGCTAGAGACTTGAGGAGACTCGCTGTCACTGAACATCCAGCAGTAACCACCAGGCAACTGGTGTGTAATTGATAATAATAATAATAATAATAATAATAATAATACATAGAAACTATGTAAATTCCGAGGAAAACTTGAATGTGACAGAAAGAAATGAAATAGAAAATAAGAAAAGAATCCCTCGAAAGGATACAAAAGATATTGGAGACCAAACTAAATGGCAGAAATCTGATAAAAGGATGAATATATGGTCAGTATCAATGAAATGCATGTACCCATCTCTTCCTTCCTACCAATGAGTCATTGTGTCAGGATAAGGCACATCACTCCCCATGTTTTATATCAATTGAGGAAGACCAATATCCATCAACGGAGCTTGAAAGCCAGGAACAAAAAAACAAAAAAATTGGAGAAATTGAGAGCGTAGCGTACATAAAACTCTATCCAACTTCATAATACACAGCATGTGTTCGTTGGTTGGTCCCATTATCACGGATGCAAGTGGGTTTGGAATTTTAATTTGAATTTCATCACGTAGATATTCCTTCATTTACCCTCTTCAGCCATTCAGGGCTGCACATTATCTCCCCCACGAGCTCAGCAACTCCCAGCCCACCCAGCATGTAAGATGGAGTGGAGGAAGTCAAACCCAGAATCACCAATATAAAACGTGAAAATGAGAGAGACAGGTTTTCTTCAAGGTTTATTCGCTCGTTAAAAGATACGCCTATTTATGATTAATCATTCACAGTTGATAGAACAGTCACTGTTTTTGACAACAACGGTACGAGATAAAGGTATTGAAAAAAAAAAGATATAAAAAAAAGTATTAAAAATAGATTTTTAGAAAATGCCTGAAAGTTACGTTTTAATGTGTCGTCATCTTAGTAGATATTCGAAATGTCCTCTACTACAAAGAGATATTGACTCTATGATTGTTTGGAAAGATATTTGTAAAAGAAATGAATATAGAATCATCAATAGATACCCGGATAATTCATGCACGGTGCGTATTTTGGATTGGCTCATTAATACAAGACAGACCAGCTTGGACGTAGGGTCAGCATACTGACCCCATAAAAATCCTCAATGGCTACAGAAACAGTGAATGGCCCTTTATAGGTTGTTAGAGAGATGGCAAAACATTCATTGTTTCATGTGTCACACAACACGGGAACAACTGTCATTCATATATATATATATATATATATATGTGTATGTGTTTGTGTGTGTGTGTGTGTTTGTGCGCGTGTGTGAGTGTGAAAGGGAAATGCTTTTATGAATAGGCTTGAAAAAAACACTGTCGGAATAAGAATTTAAAAATCTATACATTCAAAGGGGAATAATGTTAAATGAGAGTGAAGGCCTGAAACCATATAGCGCATCAGGGACAGTAATTCGTCCTTTTGATATTTTTGTATAACCTGTACGTATTCAGAAATGGATGGGATTCTAGGTTTGCATCATCGGATTATTTTGAAAGATTGTCCAAATTAATATCACGGAGAAAAAATTTCTTTTTCAACCCAACGTAATAGCTTCCCACGTGAAATAGAAAATATTACCAGGACAGTAGTGAAGGCACCTTTAATTTTGTTACATACAGTTTGACAATGATTGTTGCATCTAAACGTTTCTTGCAGCCTTGCATAATCTGTCTGCAAGTAGTTTCTCTCACTCTCTTTGCGATTTGCTCAAGCTGCTGAATATTTGCAGGATTCTTGTAGTGTATAGGATGTGTTGAAAACATGGCACCAGATTTCTACGTACTCCAAGAAATTCGATTGGATTTCGATCAAGACTCCTTACTGGTCAGTCAGAAACAGTCCATATCTTTATATTTTACTCTTTCACGAGGGCTTTCGTTTGTGCAATCTAAGTTTCTTTCGTGCTGAAGTACCAATGAGCTTTGGATCAAACCCCAGTTTTCTCACACTATGTAGCACGTTTTTCTCCATAATTTTCTGGTAAACCTTTAATTTCCAGATTTTTCAATATATTCAAGGCCTCAATTCTATAGCCAACAAAGCAGTCGCACAAGATTATGAGTCCTTCATCATGCTTATCGGTGTGTAAGGTGTTAATTTTATTTCAAACAAACGTCAAAAAGGACCACGTTGCTGAAAGAAAAACTTATCAAGGGAAAACTGATCTTTATCTTGCCAGGCCCCGATGCTTTTAACTATATACCCTGTGCACAGAGGCCACCAAAATATAGCTATTTGGCACCAGGAATTGGTTCATCATCTTCGAAATTTAGTTTATAAGCAAAGGTATACCATACCTACGGCCTTGCTTTCTTATGCCCGCCCCAGAGGGAAAGGGCATATTAATCATCGGGTGGGGTTGGTCACACTCGTTCAAATCAGGCTTAAGAAAAACTCCATACACATGCCTAGAGGGCCACCAGAAGACCTGCAATGTTCGAGATAAATCATCCCAAATCTTGGTTTGCAAAGAGGCCAAGTCATGACGAAAGACAACAAAAACTACTTTTAATAACAACAGAAATAGTCTTTGTAATCAAGCAACAACATATCGTCCTTGCCTATTTGAATAAATACGAACATTTCACAAGAGACAAAGCAGAAGATATATACAAGGGTGCTGTGTTGCCAGAGCTCACCGGGACACCTCTGAAAACAAAAAGCCAAAATGAAACGCCTAGTATCCTAATTATATGTCCACCAAAAGAAAATGCAAGTAATAAGTCAAGTAATTTTATGCGGAGAAACACCAGGTCACCCTGCTGGTAAATAATGCCATGACACAGTCAGAATTGCTGATGCTTTAAGTGGATTTAATATCTACCATGTTGACTTAATGCATTTAAATTATCTTTGAAATGGCAAAATTCTGGTGAATGTGCTCCGAGTGGTTGGGAAAAGCATTCTGTAAATAGGGATTATTAATATATTCAGATAGATAATAGAGGAAATGATTACTTACTTAATGACAAGGTTTCTTTCTTTGCTGTTAATGCATACGGAAGGAATCTGGAGAAATCTTGTCTGGTCTCAAATGTGAATTAGATTATTTCTCTTTAAGATTTTCCTGTAAGCTAAAAGCATATTCTCCACTTAAAAAAAAGGAGAGAGAACCCTCCGGACATATTTCCATCAGTGTTAGATTGGACTTGGTTCAAATTATCATAATCAGCGGAGTGGTCTCCCACATGTACTACCTTCAACGCCGCAATCATCATGATTTTAACTAATATCATCATTAACATCATCATCATCATCATAATAAATACAGCTATGCATATGATATTATTATCTCATTCTTTTCACAACTAGTATTATGATCAATGAATTTCGAGCAAGGCTGCCATGAAAATCAATTTTTATGACAACTGTCCGTGGAAAAAAATAAAACAAATAAATTAATTCAATTGAAAAAAGTGATAATAAATAATAATCCCAAGCATCAAGTGTCGTAGTGCTATTGAAACAGCGTTCCCTTACTTCTTTGGGATACAAGGGGGGGGGGAGAAGGTGTTCCCTCACAATCTATATCCTACTTATATTTCTCATTTGAACAATTTACGGATAAAAAAAAATCTTAGCCAGTATGACCCCAATATGTTTCTGAAATTGCTTAAATTTCAGAAGTCTTACCGAGAAATTGGGGTGCTTAAAACTTACCCCACTTCCTGTTTTCTCTCACTCTTTTTAGCACTTCAGCACTCCAAGTAAGACGATTGTCACACTTTATGCGTTAAATTCGAAAAATATGGACGTTGTAAATTATTCTTTGAGTAGCGAAACTACCATCACGATGTTGACAAGTATGCCAGTTTCATTTGATCTGTAATTAACTTATTATAAGACCCTAAACACTAGCCCTAACAGTATTCTTTGCACTAACCATGATGTTAAACCTAACTTGCATCTTTTGTTGCTGATTAAAATCCAGTCGTAAATGATTTACCTTTCTATTTGAATTTAAAAATTAAATTTTTGAAACATAAATTCAGAGATATTTTTTTTGAAAAGTGAAAAACAAACGTACCATATTGTAACGAAAAAGTTTTGAATTAGGAAAAGGTAACACTTGTCCATTTTCTTTCAGTGGCGTAACTACCTTCGCAATTTCGACAAATTTGCCAGTTTCATTTTATTCCGTCTTTTCTATCGTCGTTCCTTTTTTGAGGATTTTAACACGGTTTTCACCAATCCAACATCATCTAGTGAACCAGGTATTATCATTTATTTTAGTTTTTAAGACTGATTCGATGCGTTTCTTTTTCTTTGCCCTTTTTTTCCCTTTCTTTTGCATATCTTAACACGACTAACACCATTGATATTAATATCATCAAGAATATCCACCGCTGTCTGTTTCTTAATTGCTTTGTGCCCTCACATCTACAAAAGTTTAAAGAGCTAATAATACATCTATTTTTCAATAAATTATGTATAAAAAATACGTTATTAGCAGAAAAAGATATTGAAATTTTGAACTCATCCGTGACTTTTGGTATACGCCGTAAATTAAGTTCATAGATTTATCACCATTAACGTAAGGGTTCTCTTGGTGTTCTTTCTATTTTAAACATCATTACTATTGCTACAGACATCATCATGATTTCTTTATTTTCCCAGTCTACCTTCCAGAATATCATTTTGAGACAGGCTGTGGATAGTTTGAGTGAAATGTTATCTACTTTTCCCAACCCTCTTTCGAACTGGAAGGGGCTCGAGTCTTTATGTAGCTTGATGAAGGTACTGTTGTGACGGTTGATATGTTACAATACTCTGAAACATATAGGGGGGATACACCTGGTTTAACAATAACATCAATAACCTTGGAAATTTCCACTGAGTTGAAGGCCTTCTTGAAGTCAACAAATTCTATAGCGAGTGGCGTATTATATTCTGCTGCTTTCTCTTTAGTAGGTTCCACGAATGACGGTAAGACGTAAATAATGCTCGTAATTTGAATAAGGTTGGCTTAATAGCGTGAGATTCAAAGTATTTATGATTTTTCACATAAGTGTTATTTTGTTTTTCTTATGAAAATACTTTAAATAAACAACATTTGGATGAAGGAGTTAAAAAACAAACTATTGGCTGAAGAAAAACAACGTTTAGAGGAAAGAAGAGGAAACTTATAACAACTCTTCACTAAAAGCAAACGTGATTCTAAGTCAATAAAATAAGTAATATTTTTTGTTTATCTAATTTATAGCAGATAAAGAAAGTCATTTCATTGCAAGAAGACTGGTTTACGAAACCAAATCTTTACCTAGATCCTCTTTCACAAACTTGTAATTTCGTGACGTAAAAAACAAACAGATAAAGATAATGTATTTCTGTTGTCTGCTTTATGTGTTACAAAATTCGATGTTCTTACATGCTTGGTGTCAATGAGACCAACATAATGCAGTGAAAGATTTATTATAAAATTGCACACATATAGAGTAAAAATATGTACATTTATTTCAAGAGATCCTTATGATACTTGAAGGCCCTCACTGTTCTGTTGTAAGATGAGGTCTCGTTACCTTGTTTACTGATTTTACTGAACAAAACAAAATTTTGTCTCAGGATTTGTCTTGAGAACTCATTTTATGTAAAAATATATACGGTATTATGGTGAAATTCTTGTTGAACATTCTAATGAATTGAAGTTCTCTTAGGTTTTTGTACTCACGAATATCTTTCTAGAGAAAAAAAGGAAAAGAAAAGGATGAATCATCATTTTTCTGCTCTAAAATGACGAAAGAAAGACTTCTCCGAAGACTCTCACTCTGAATTGGCTCGATTGCAAAACGTTTTGAACTTCTAAAGTGTTTCTTCATTAAAAGTATGATGAAAAAAGTACGTATAGATAGTTTTTGAAATATAAAGAAAGACATCCAATACGGATGTATCAGATTTCCAAGGAATCTAGAGGTTTTATCCACATGAGTATCTTCTTCATTGAACGTGTTGTGATATTCTGAAAGAGAAACGTCTTTTTTCAGTCGTATTTTTAATACGTGAGCATATGGTTATCGAAGAAAGTCACCGACTGAGTGACGGAACACTGACACTACTTTCCGTTCTCTCCCCATCCCTTTAAATCTTTACGATAAAAACAAACTGGGTTTAATATGGAAGACAAAAAGCCTATCATGAAAAAGAACAATTAATACGATAATCTTCGTCTAACATTAGTAAAATACTCAGTGTGGATAAAACTCACTAAATTGGCAATGGCTTTGCAGAATTAATAGGTATCTTCATTCTATCTTTGTATCTATCTAACTAGATCGTTCGATAGATATATGTTAATGAATAAACATTTATATATATATATATATATATATATATCTGTGTGTGTGTGTGTGTGTATATATATATATGTGTGTGTGTGTATATATATATATATATGTGTATGTGTATATATGTATATACATATATATGTGTGTATATATATATACATTTATACATATATATATATATATACATAAACATATATATATATATATATATCGATAAGCAAATTGATATAAATATACACACATACGTGCGTGCACATACATACACCTATATATATGCTTTTTCACTTTTTCGTATTTCAATTCATATTTTGTGTATGATTAAGGTTTCTTATTTTCCTAAAGTAGCGACTTCAGCTGTCAGTGCTCAACATATATCACATTTTTACTTACTCAACCCGTTTGCAATATGGGAATTAGACTTTGTGGCGGCAAGCACCCGGGTTGGCGTCACTTAACCCCCACTGCGCATTTTTTTTTTCAAAAATAAATCTGCAATTCGGATTTATCACTGTTAGTCACATTTGCTGGATGTCTTTTTTTTTTTTTTTTGAATTCCTTGCATCCAAAAAGGCAATCATTTATTTAAGAGTCTAAAATTCTTTCTTGGAAAAATCTCATCCATTGCTTTTTATAACAGTATCATTTTCTGACGTCCTTTTACTTCCGCTGGAATGGTAGCTTCCCCCACCCCTTGTGTCATTCGGGAATTTCTTTCTCGCGAAACTGCCAGGAATCGTTGTCTCTTCGTGCACTCTCTTTTATTATTATTTTTTTTTTTTTGGCTTTTTTTTTCACAAAATAATAGCGATCACTTCTTGTAGCTATTCAACAACATCGTACGACGGTTAAACGATAAAAAATAATCTAACGAAAAACCTTTTGATAGCTTTTCTTCAAACCCCACCTCCCTCATGCAATAAAAGTATTCGCATAGTATTGCATCCCTCTCAGTGTTTATGGCTTTATTTCGTGACAAAACTATGCCTGCATCACCCTGGCTGCGACAAGTCATTTTTACAAAAAAGTATTTACTTATTTATTCTTCTACTTACGAGGACTTCTTTTTCCTCAACTTCAAGCTCAGAATTCCTACATTCGAAATCAACTACACTCGGGCGCAGGCGCTTGTCTCATTGAGTAATCCTTTCGACATTTTGTGAGATATGTCAGTATGAATGCAATTGGTGGAGCACTATTCATGGAGCTTTTTGGCCCCCCTCTGTTGGGGGCCTAGTGAGTTCTTAAATAGCCCTCAACCCCTGAGCTGCGACAACTGCTATTTCACGGTCAGTGACTATAGTTCTTGGATGGGATTCCTCAAAAAAAAAAATTCCTCTCAATAAAATATATCTACATAAAAAAAAACATAATACAATTTTTCGATAAGTATTTTTTCACAAGGAACAGTATATTTTTCTCGTAGATATCATAGCTTGTGGGTTAACTCATTGATCTTACAGATAGCTCTGCAAAATCTGATAACTGCAATCGACTCTAGTCCTAGGGTCTAGTGTTTAAAAGCTGACTTTCATCACAACTTTCAGCACCAATTCGTCGAAGTATTAGCGTGAAGTCGAAATGAAGAAGCTGCTTACGACGAGAACTTGGACTCACAAACCATATCCCAAGAGCCCGTTTTCTATGGAAGACGTTTAAACCACTTCGGCGAAAGAAGTTCAATAGAACCTAAATCCAGGATTTTAAGAAAACTGTTCCAAAATGATCAATGGAAATAAGATATCTTTGAATCTAAAGAACCTCAAACTCGGACGTGAGACTATTACTACTAAGCTGTAAACAAACAATATATTTTGAAAATCTCGTGGGAAGTAATAGCAATATGAAAATCGGTTAAAGACTGGTATAGCCATTAGGTATCCGTGGCCGAATAGATAAGGCTGTCTCGTATGTAAGACGAATTCATGAGATATGCACTGATTGTTCAAGTCTCGACGAATGAAAGTCTTTTATCAATTATTCGAGTATATGATAATTTCACTTAAAATGAACGTTCGTAGCACCTGGAACATTTATCTCTATGCGATTATTAATGCTTATATACCTAGTTCACTTCCAATTCTTGCTTTTTTTAAAAAAATTTAACGTCGTATTTGCATGGCGTGACTTTTGACTTACGTGGCGTATTTTTCTAAAAATTTGCTTGGGGTATTTTTATTCGCTTATCTTATTTTTTTGACTTGCTCGAGAAACCTATAGTTTCATATTTTCAGTCTGGAATCATTTATCATCTGAAACTTTTCCCTGTGTATTTCTATCCTTGGTTAAGGCAAAAAATTTAAACGAAGGTAATTTTGTCTTATCTTACTGACCTCTAATTACCCCATGTCTTTTGGGGGAAAGTGGAATGTTTTCAAAATAGTTCTGTATATTGTCTCTGTCTCACACTGTGGAATCTATTCGTCGAATAGGAACAAAGCCACCGCGGAATGAGAGAATGAAAAAAAAATTCTCACGAAACAATCTCTTTTGGTCCCAAGACAATTCAATGGAGGAACGATGTTATCTGTCGCTAATGGCAGTGAATCTCAATAAGCTGGAATTTTGATTGCAAAGTTGAATCCCAGTTGAAATCTAAATCGGATCAGGCAAATTACTCAGCACCGTGTATGCAGGTCTGGGGCTAAAAAGATACTCATCATGAGTCAAATATAATTTCACGATGGAAATAAACTCGAAAATAGTCTAAAAGCTAGAGACCGAATTAGTGAGAACCTTTATCAGAATCCTGTGCAATGAAAAATAAATGTGAACGTCTTTTTTCTGTCCACGTTGTTGCTTCTTTGACCTTATCCATACCAGTATAAAACCCCTTTTGTAACCCTAGAATCCCCCCCCAAAAAAGAAGAGAAACTGCTTCTAAACAGAAGAGAATACAATTGAATAGAAGGATGTAATGTTTGTTCATAGTTATTGTTCAAGAGAACTGAGGCTTTATTTATGCTGAGAGGCTTCTTAATCGGTTGTAGAAAAAACGTTGGAGAATTAACAAGCAAAAGTGTTAAACAAGGGACCTAATCTTGAAGATCCCAATCCACATGGCCTTACGAGCCAGGTGTGGGGGAATGCCATTGCCCTCCCTCTGATTCGGGCAAACACTGTGAAGTTTTGGACGAAACAGCGTGAGGTTTCGGGCAAATCCATGTAATTCGGGTAAAACTCTGCAAATTAAGCGCCTTAACCAAAGAGTTATGCACACACGTCATAAAACACACACGTCATAAAACACCCACGTCATAAATGCATCATGAAGCACGTGCCATAAACGCGAGGCTTTTTATAGGTAAAATGAAGCAGTTTTTATGAAGCTTCACCGCTACACCTTACTTTTCAATTTTCGCCTTAATGAACATCGACTGAAACCACCATAAAAATGTCTATGTGAAGCCGTATTTTTCTAATCATATTGGAAACTTGTTTTTTCATCTTTTCACATGCGTGTCAGCAAATGATCGTTACGAGTCATCCTATTCGGTTTCTCCTCATTGTTCTGGTCAGTTATGTTCCTAATTTATGTTATTTTGCCATTGATATCGTTCTCACTTCAGGATCGATTCGCTCATGAAACCTGGATGCAGTTTTACTCACCCCATAATTTCTTCCTTCTGTCCCTGGTTTGTGAAGGAAGACGTTTATTGAAGAGACTTGGGTTTGAGAACCATAAAAAGCTGTAAAATTAGATTTCAAAATAATTTGAATAAATTTGTAAAAGGAAGATCAAGATAAAAATGGAAAATATTGGAGGTTGTCATTTGAAACATTTAAATGGATATGGGGATTAACAGGGAAAAATGCAGAATACATGCTTAATGTTCCCCAAGTTACAAATAAACCTGATATCAATATCTCAGTTGCCATGGGGAACATATTAATCCATATTTGTCTACGGTTATTAGAAACAAACCTGTCAACATAGATTTCTTCAGTTTTTAAATTGGATTGTTTGGCTAGCTGACTATGTATGTATTGAACGTTTAGGTCACACCGATGGAGCTGAATGGCTGACTATTTTAACATTTAATTCCAACTCTTTATTATGTCGAAAAACAAGTTTTCTTTTGTTTTTCTTGTCCCCACCCCGTATGTCTGGCTTAATCCATGCTTATCATTCCTTTTTTTATTCCAGACTTTCATTTAGTGACCACTGCTTTATAAAAGGCAAGAGAATAAACTTATTCATGAAGTGTTCCTTTCGAGTGACAAACCTCTCTTACTTATTTAATTTTTATGCTTTCCAATCATTTTTCATCGACTAAAGTGGCTCAGAATAAAGTGTTGTCAGTTGAGATGCTCGCACATAGGGCATAATTTTATTTATTCATTTATGTATTTATGAGCCCTAGACACCTGATGACTCGTATAAGATAGCCTCGAGAAAGGACATTGGCATCTCTGAATTCGGTCATGATGGACAACCAAGCAGTGAGAAAGTAATGTTCGCATTGCAGTTATCATAAATATCCAGAAGTAGGGAATACAGACTTGATATGCCATTTCCATGATGTACGCTTCTCTGCATTGTGTGACAAAAGGAAGACTGCTCAGGTTATAATTTTCCCAGTCTTCAATTGTCCAAAAGCATGGTTGCCATTTTAGCTATTTTATCGCTAAATTTTCCAAATTTAGCCTATTCAAAAATCATTTGGACATGCACTTTTTAGTTTGTCTATATTTAATTTTCTACTTTTCTCATTTCCCTTTTCCTTCATTTATTTATCAGCTTTTACTCGTAAAAGATGACGGAGATATTTATGTATAGACTGTTACCTAAAAGCCTAAAACTAATATGCTAGGTAATATATTTTCCATAGTTCAAGTATCGTAATTTCAATTTTTTTCAAAGTCTCAACTCAACATTAAAGTTTCAAACGTCTTGCGATTCTGTAATATGCTATTCATTATTGGTATTTAAAAAAACCCATCCCATTTTATCACATCTCTATGATTGTTCCATTTGCTATGTTAGTTTATTTCACATGGACCAATTAATCGTAAACTTTAGGTAATCATAAGAATCGGATAAAACATATAATTATACAATCAAACATGCTAATTTGCATATATGGCTTCTATATAAATAGATTTACATTTCGCTTCATCTAGAAAATATACATTTAAATACTATCATCAGAATCAACGCACGTCTCATTGATTATTATTTTTAAGGTGTTTCTATTCACAATGTGAATGAAAAATCTTGAAGCAATAACTTTTTTTTTTCAAATCTAACATATTTCTTGAGTCTTCATAGATTGAAGATGCGAGAAATTTACTCCTAAAAATATTTTTCTATTTTCTGAGAGGCTGACCCCTATGTACCGGACTTATAGCATTGATTAAGGCAAGTTGATTTTGTGACTGGAATATTTTTAATACTTTCTTTCTTTATGTGTACTGCAGTATTTATGTTCATTGCAGTATTACAATGTTTTATAACTTTATTTAAATTTGGCCACTTTCTGACCACTTTGCCTATTTTTGATCCCCAACATCTCCAACTATCGGGAAACCGTAATCCAAGGTTTTTAAACACAACTAACAGCGTGGTATTACGCCCTTTGTCTCTTTCTCTGTTTTTGTTACCACATTGAACTTAGTATGTTGAAGATATTTTCATTTTCATGACTCCAACAACGGTAGCAAACACTGCAGTGTCAGTTTTATGACGCAACGCAAATGGGTAACTTTCACAGGGCACTCGTCACATCGACTAATTCCGGAATTTACGCACCGGCTTCTCATCAAGTCTGGAATACGGAAAATAGTAATCTGTCAGGACCATCTTTGGAACGGAAACGAATGATAGGATATAAATCATTTCAGACACCAAGCATAGATTATATCGTTCATATCTTGCCGCAGATTTCTGTCTTTTCAACACTAATGCAGTATTTAGCAGGTCTCGGCGGTTCAAGCTGACTTGCGAAGAATTCAACAATATAATTTTTAGATTGGTTTGTAGGAGACTTTAGTCGTCAACATTGTGAATAGGCGGAGAGTATGAATAAGGTGAACTACAAAGGATCCCTCATCAGATCCAAATATAGAAGAAAGCATGGGTGTCTGCCAAGGGATGGAACGAGGCATTTGTCCCCTCTGGATTCGGCTTTTTACAGAGGGTGCGCGGGTTTGATGATTGGATCATTATGTTAAAAAAAGAATATTGATGTAAGATTATTGTTTTATGTAACCACGATCAAATGTTCCCACGTAAAAACAATGTTTCATTATTCGCTGGTTTTTGCGTTATTGTATTGCCCGTCAATAGTCAAGTACACCATCTCATATTTGGACCATACTGTGAGTCGTACCTGCTCACTCTACAAATGGTGGTGGGTGCAACACTTTCTTCATGAGTGGAATACCTGTTGCTCAACAAGATTGCCATTAAGACACATTCAAAACAAATGTCTACTTCCCCGGAATGAAAACTAATTGTGGACGCTCACGGAAGTAAGTGACATGGGTTGACAGTCAATTTCATCAATTTTTAAAGTCTATTCCCCGTTGTGATCTAGAATTTTCCAAAACAGTCGATAGCATTGTGTGACTGAGCTAGAGGCATGCTTGTGAGCCTTCTCCACATTCTTTGTGACATATCTGAAATACAGACACAAAGGAAAAGATGGGAAAATGATCAAATTAAACAAAATAAAACAGTCAAAATAAGAATATCCCTTGGCGTGTGGAGTCAGTTTTTCCTCAAGAATATTTGAGAGTCGAATATTTTTTTCTGTCGTGATTGAAATGTAATACTCTAAAGAGTGCCGAGATTTTAGACGCTTTTCACGGGTTCAAAAGCAAGATGATCTTTGACTGAATTTATTGTTATTTCCTACGTTGTATGATTTTTTGCTCTCATAAATACCCCCCCCCCAAGAAATAATCCGAAACTCTTAAAAAGTTATGTTAAATTCGCTCAATAATAATTCCCAAGCCTCCCAAATGCTAAATTTAATCTAATTTCCATGGTGATCCGGCTAAGTGTCGATTCAGGCGATGTGCAAGCAATCTACGTCTCTGCTTTTTAAAAGAAAGTAAACGAAAAAACGTTATTTCTGATATCGGCATAAATCACCTCTGCATTTTTGCAACACGTTTTGCTTCGGGGTTCATGCAAACTTGTTTTTACTCACATGCTTTGTATTATCATTTTTTCTAGTTTTATCGGGTGGCAGAAAGATCACTTTCCATTTTAACACTTAAATAACCCCCTTTTTTTTCAAAGCTGGATGAATTTCCCTGCCACAAGTATACATATGTGTTTTTTTTTGAAGCAATTGTGGAGTCAGGCATTATATATGCTGCTTTCTTTTTCAGGGGATTTAGTGAATGGTAATATAATCCATTAAAGATCTCAAATGGCGGTGGGCTGGCCATATTGCAAGAATGGCAGACAATCGATGGACATCGCGACTCACGACATGGATCCCCCGGGACCATATGCGCAACCGAGGCCAGCAAATAGAGAGACGAGCTAGACAGGTTCAGGAAGTACTGGCTCCGCGACACCCATGATAGGGAGGTGTGGCAGATCCTGGGGAATGTCTACGTCCAACGACGGACGCTAAAAGACTGATGATGATGATGATGATGAAGATGATGATGATGATGATGATGATGATCAATGAACGAGTAGCTGGAACCAGTTCGTTCCTAACATTTTGGTAGTTGAGTTGGTGATCACTTCGGTCATATATTAGAAACAAGTTGAGGGCAAAGAGACAATGATTTCAATCGAGAACGTTGAGCTTGAGAGAGAGAGAGAGAGTAAACCACAACATCTACCTGGGACTGTGAATCGCCATGAAATCCTCGAAAGGAGAGGAAATCAAGCGAACAATCACTTTAGGCTGACAACATTTCGGTAGAGTATCTTTAACCTTAAAGAACAAAAAAGAAACGGTATAAAACCAATGCTTCCTCCCGATAGTCACCCTTGGAATTGAATCATGAAATCTAACCAAAAGATTGACTTTCAAATTAAAAATCCTGCAACGTGTACAAGATAGAATCATGCTCAACATTACATAAATAGGTATCAAGATCACGGTATACCAGAGGAAAATCAGGAAAATCTATTCGGAAATTCAAATAGCAATTGGCTGGTCATGTAGCAAGAATGATACTTAGTGGACATCACTACATCACGTAAATCTCAATAGATCATATGTGAAACTGTAGCGAGTGGCTGGTCGAACTAAAGTTCAGAAAGTGCTGACCCTGTGACGCCAGAGGTAGAGAAGTTTTGTTAATTTTGATGAGGTCTATACCCACAACAGACGCTACAATGCTGAAAATATTAATGATATCTGGTAGACGCCTACCATTCCCAGCTCAGTGGAACCGAACCTTTTTTAAACATTGCTCAGTGACAGTCTTTAAGTAATTTGGCTCTAATGCTTCACCTCTTGTCGAATATCTTTCTTCAGTTCCTGGTGTGTAAAGGACTTGTTCATGTAAAGGACTTCTTTGAAATAATCCCGGAGGAAGAATTTTTCGAGTGGTCGAATTTCTTGAATGTAGCAGCCTGTTAATTTCCAATCCACACGTTATTAATTTGCAAAGCTTGAAAAAGAAAGCATTTGCAGGATTCTTATTCCACAATTCCAGAAATCATTACAAGGATCAAAAACAAGTATCCTTAAAGATAGAGAGCGGTGTGGCGAGAGCTGCAAGATTGTTTGCGTTGTAGTAACTGGCAGATTTTACGATCGAATCTTGGCAAAGGTGAAGCACACTCTTGGACAGGTGAGCACACCAACTAGGGCATGCCTGTTTAGGCCTGCAAGCACAGTCGATTAGGACAACGTATTTTGTTTCACAGTTGAAATATTTTAAAGCAGGAGTTTGGATTAAAGATTATGCTAATATGCAATTTGTAAAATAGGATTGTCAACCAGATCCATCATAGTCAGCTTCTAGTATATTCTTTTTTTTGTGCGCGTGTGTGTGTGTGTGTGTTTAATATATATTAAACTGCAAGATAGCTCTGTGCTACCCTAAATGTTAATTGTTTCCGTAGCTATCCTCTCTTTTTCTTACCAGTCGCTTTTACAAATTTTCTGATGTAATTCCCAATGTTTTCAAACACCTTTTCCATTCTTTTTTTTCTTACAGTAATTCTGCAGTTTTCAAGATACGCCTGAAATGAATATGAGGTTTCATTAATAGAAAACCGATGAATAGCTCCTAACTGAAACTACACACTTTATTAAGCATATATATCAATCAGAGACGGTTTGCTTAAAATCTGGCAAAATTGCAAACCTGTAGGCATTAGCTCTATGTTGTCTAAAATAATTCTCATAAATGAATTATTCTTGTGTCTGCTTGGTTGACAAATTCTCGGCTTCTTTTGGAAGCAATACAATGGCGTTTATTAGTCGAAGAGTACTTTATTTCCTCTGCAACTCCAAAAGAAAGTGCGACCAGAGTCATTTTCTTCTATGACTTATTATTTTTAATCTAATTTCCAAATCGAAGTTTGATAAATAGTTTTTTATTCATAGAAATATCATTATATGAGCCACAGCAAAAATATCATCATCATCATCATCATCATCATCAGAAGAAGAAGAAGAAGAAGAAGAAGAATCACTGAAATTTACCTCCATCTTGACAAATAAAGTGTAATAGATAAAAGTTTTGCTCACTTGCAGAAAGATATGTATTCAATTCCCGGCATGAGCGAAAAGTACAGGGAATTCTCCATCAGGAAAAATGTCCCTGTGCACTCAACAGCTAGCTAAGAATACCTTAAGCTGTGTGATTTGGGTGGGAATAATCGGGAATGGAGTTGTGTCCTACCTGATTCGAAAGATTAGTTACGATTTGAAAGATGAGATTTCGGATTCTGGCAGCAAGCACGGTGGGATCTTTGACTTGTTTTCACCTAATTTTCAAGTTGGCATTTATCACAACTTTACCCGGTCAGACAGTGAGTAAACAGTGAGAATTGGAAATTCCAAGTCCAACTTTTAAACGCACCCTCTACCCCGATCTTTTTTTTCTTCTTAACTAATAGTTAGCTATTTCTCATAGCTTATTTGGTAAGCACATCAAAGTGTTATACTAGTTTTCCTTCTGGCATTTAAGGATGTGCGTTTGATTCTCACTGAAAGCTTCTCTCTGATCTTCACTATTCTCTCACTGCCGTAGATTCCAGAACCCACGCGCTATGATGCCGAAGGGAAGCCTGCACAACGCCCTGCTGCTCTTACCAAAATGCATCGTCTGATAAAAAATGATGATAAAGTGCATCATTTTCCACTTGTCATATTGTGATCACAGTAATACTGAATCAATTATATCATATATTATATGATGTAATCATATTATATAAACTAAAACATTATAGTAATTATATTACGTAAAAAATAATCTCTAATATATATTTTCCTAAATATGACATTATAAAGTTATATCAATAATATTATAATCATATTATAAGTTATCTTTATATCATGAATATTATGATATTGTAATCATATATAGTGCATATTTATTACAATCTCACTCTTTGACAGAGAACTAACAATGCCTGGTGATATCGTAAGGTACTGTTGGGGCGTCATGGATTTGCAGTAATGATAGTTTCGCTTAGAAACTATTGTTGTCCCCAGAGTAACCATCAGATGAAGGCTTTGTTGGCTATATTGCTGCATTTTTGTAAAAAAAATATCCAACTGTTCACCGTAAATATCACGTTTAACTTGAATTCTACCAGTGACCACGCATTACGTTTAACGACACCCGGCAACAAAACACATTGATGTAATTTAGCTTCTACTTCATCTAAAAAAGAAAGATTAACATGGTGTTTTTTCAAATATTTTCAAACAACAACCTTTCTATAAGAGAAATAATGATTAATCATCAAAATGTCGATGTCAGTCGAAAAACAGATGCTTCAAAATTGTACACCTGCAAATTCGTGGGAAGAAATCAATAATTTGAGAAATCCCAACCCCCAAAACTGGTCTGGTTAATCAATGAATAGAAAGTGTCATGTGGCTAACGTCTTTTGGCAGCATGCAGTTTTGGGGGATCAATCAAAAAATCAGAAAAGGGGTAATCAATGAATGAATTACTTCTCTCAAATTTGTTGGTAGGTGAAAATTTAAAAATATCTGAATTTTCAATAAACAAACAAGAATCTAACCAAACAAAAAAAAGACCAATTTAACAAAAACTTACATTACAAATTGAACCTTTACAAAAATCTATTTAGGTGGGGATTTTTATAAAACAGAAACAAAAAAACGTATTTTCTAGACCTATTAAGAGGTATATGCTTAAATTTTCAACCCTTTCGCTTTATTGGTGCGACCTATACGCATGATAAATATTCAGGCAATTGCCAGCCAGACCAACTTAAAAACTGAAAAAAATATGTTGACTGTTTTGGTTGACGGTATCTTACTTAATGCTTTTGTCAAAATTTTCACAAATTCCCGAGAAATTTCCATTTCTTAGAAAATCAATTGAAAAGCAACGTTCCTTCCTAGATTAACGAAATGTGTTCAATATAATCAATCTTGGTAGTTGTGTACATCCATATTTTAAAGTCTGTATCACATACTGAAGGATGATTTCGGTGTTGAGTAAAATTTGTATTGAATCCGATAAGGGATGGTTTGACAAGATATTTTTTCTTCTTCTCCGTGATTTTATACGAAATAGGGCGATTCCCCATGTTCTGATGAATTATGCAAAGTCTTCACTCTTTCCAGTGATTTCCTTCGCGTGGTTTCATATTCTAAATATATATTCTTGAATCATTTTTTCAAGAATCCAAAAATTAAAAAAAAAAAGAAAATAATACCACGCTGTTGTGAATTTGTTTTTGCCTTGAAATGTTTGTCCCGTGAGAAGTAGTCCAGGTCTTGTTCAAAATAAGGAACAAAATCAAAAAAAAAAGAAGAAAAACTACCCCGAGCTGTCATTTTAATCTTGTTTACAATAGTCGCTTGCTAGTAAAGACTACAGCAAACTGCATCAAACTAATGTTTCAAGGCTTTTTTCGATGGACTAATTGCAAAATAAAACTAATCAAACCTGGTTCTCTCCCACGTCCATGTTTATCTTTTTTGAACACCAAGAGTTATTCCAATCATAAATCTTTCCATTGCTCTCTGTGCTTTTCTGACCGCTTTTATAAGTTTCCAGGTAAAGCAACCGTACAACGTGGTTGGTATTATGCATTTTTGTATACTTGACGTTTTAAGCACATCACCTAACTGAAACAGAGATATGGATTTCTCACCGAACCAGAGGAGAACATAAACAAGGTCAACAACTGGAATAACAACCGCTTATCAAAATCCCTAACTTTTCAGAACCAAAAGAGCAAACCAACAATCAACGAAATCCCACAATAAAACAAGATTTTTATGAAGAAACGAGCAAGTCTCAAGCCACTGACAAGAAGAGAAAGGTCGAAGCAACGAAAACAAACCTATCCAATAGAAACAAAGAGAAGATAAAAGAAGTTACACAACAGAAATCATCAAAAACTTCCTCGAAGAAGGTAAGGGATTCAAAATATTGAAAAGGTGCCCTTTGCAGGAAGAATGCAAATAACAAATGTGCCCGAAGAAAATAGAGACCGAACGATCGATAGGAACTGAAATGTCAAACGCACTCGAGAATTCGATAAAAATCTCTATTCTTCTGTACAAAAGAAGCAGAACAGTAAACAAAATATACAAGAGCAACCAGTTCGGAGATTTCCCAAAAGTTATTCTGTATATGGTGAAGTATGCTTTCAAACAAACAAACAAACAAAGGAAAGGCCCCTGGACTCAATAATATCACCATCGACATACACAAAAAGCTAATAAATTCATCACTAGGAAACTAGCCATCCTATTCAACCTGCCTTAAACAGAGTAAAATCTCAGAAAATTGGAAAACCGTAATCATAATGCTGTAATATCAAAAAGGAAATGTGAATGCTTTGAATAACTACAGACCTCTAAGCCTACACAACTGAATCACAGAAACGCTTGATGAAAACCAACCAAGGGAACAGTTTGACTTCAGAAGAAACTACTCTAACAATTACCCTTTCCATTTAGAGAAACATCTTGGAGAACGCAGCAGAATAAATAAAATACCACTCCCTGTAGCATTATTGACTTTGTGGAGCTGTTCGATTCGGTGGAAATCCCCAACGTCATGGACGCTATCATTCATTCACATTCAACAATCACAAGAAATATCGATATTGTAGCCTGCCTCGAGAAGAAGAAAATGAAAGGACCAGAATAGACGGTGAATACTTAAGTAACCTCAGATTTGCTCACGAGATTTTTTCTGTAGAGAAACCTGGTGATCTCCAAATAATTCTACGGGAATTGAATGAAGAGAATGGTCTCCACATAAACTAAAAATATATCATGAACAACTAACATGTTGGAAACAAAGATACACCACTCAAAATAGAAAAAGGCAGAGCTGAACGAAATAGACCACAGCATCCACTTAAAACAACAAATCTCCACGAAATCCCCGCCCCCCAGGAAATCAAGATATACTATGGGTTGTCAAACTTGAGGTAGAGCTACCATGACCTTCAAGAGCAAGAAAATCCAATTAGTCTTAAAGAAATGGTATCATGGTTTACAACCAATGCATCTTCCTAATAGTCAAATACAGACATGAAACATGGAACTTCACCAATAGACTGACCTGCAAACTGAGCATCATACAACGTTCACAGGAGAGAATCATACTCAATATCACATAGAAAGATCACACAACAGCACCATAGAGAAAAAACTGTCTAAAATATCAGATAATCCATTAATAAACTCAAACAGCCAAGGGTGATCATGTTGCAAGAATGCTGGATAAGCACTCGACATCACTACTGAAAACGTAGATTTCAAAAGATCGAAAGTGAGGCTGGTAAATTATAGGATGACTTGACGAACTATACAAGAAAGCATTGGCTACCCAACGGGTGCTAAAAGGCAGCTGTTGCTGATGTCTCTATTTATACCAAATGTTTCCCAGCAAATTGTCATGTGCCATTGTATTCAATGCCTTAGGTCTTTCTCTAGTTTTATCCCATGATCTTAGTAAATGAATTTCTTAATTTATATAAACGTATTGGTAGATTAAACCTTCATCATCAGTCTGTTAACATTTTTAATTCGGCATAGACCTCCCCCAGGTATCACCAGACCTCTATATCATGGGCGTCACCGAACCAACACTTCCTGAATTTGTCCAGTCTGTTTCTCCATCTTGTATTCTACCGGCATCTGTAGGGATCCATAATGTGTGTTCTGATGTTTATAACTCAACTGCGTTTCTTACAACGTAACCAGCTCATTGCCATTTGAGTTTTTTGATGGATTTTATGATGTCATGGACTCTTGGTTTCTACCTGGTATATTGTGCTGTCTTGTGGTCTTTCCAAGTAAGGTAGAGCATGTTTCTTTCATGTTCCTCAGTTTGCAGGTCAGACTCTTTATTTGGTTCCATGTTTCAGTTCCATAAATGACTATTGGGAGGTTGCAATGGTTGTGTATATTTTTTTAGGATTGATGTGATTTTCTTGTCGACGATGGTTGAGCTTGCTCTACCGAAAGCTTGCCACCCAGGAATGATTTTAAGCATGATTTTTTCTTTTGAAGATTTCATTAAAATTCGCTGACCTAGGTAGATATGGTCGTCTACTTTTGAATTTACAATTTCGATCATTGTGTCTGCGTGTCTTTTTTTTTTCGACGAGATTGTTGCACAAGGCCTCTGTTTTGCTGAAGTTCATTTCTGAAAGCCGCCTTTCTTGCTTTCTTTATTCAGTTCATCTAGCATTTGATGGAGGTCCTGGCAAAAATGTCGTCTTCGAATCTAAGGTTTCTCAGATATTGGCCGCCTATTCAGATTCCTCTGTTTTCCTAGCATAGATTTCGGGAGATCATGTTGAGGCAGGCTGTGAAGAGTTTGAGTGAGCTGGCTTCAACCTTATCAGGACATAAATCTATTGTTCACGTATTCTTGAATTCAGTACCAGGGAATTATTATAAGATTATTGTCTCTCATTTTACTATCTCCCCAAGGAGAAATTTCAGGAAAAAATAGAACAATGATATCTTTCATAAAGTAATATCTATTGACATATTTATTGAAATATTTCAACACAAAAATTTGCGGACTTTGCTGATAACAGGTAGGGCCAACCAAATCGCAGCGTAAGCAAAACAAAGAGAATGAACGTGGATAGGATTGAGGTTGAGTGAAAGAGAGAAGCGAGAGAAAGAGAGAGAGAGAGAGAGTGAGAGTGTGTGTGAGGGGGAGAGGAAAACAAATATTTAATGACAAGGAAGTAGAGAGAGACACACAGACAGACAGACAAGCAGAAAAGCATATCATTCAGAAATTCAGAAGACGAAGCAAAGAGATACAACAAGGGAAAATACAAAAAAGTAAGAGAAAAAGACATTTGTATTGGAAGGAGGGCTTCAGTTGGGGCGTAACCAGAGATTTAGGGGCCTGATTTGAAGGGGCTTGTCCCTGCAAGAGCCACCACCCATACTCTAATGCGATTCGCCAGCAAAAATGCAATAGGTGAACAACTATTTATAAATATTGAAGTTATCTATCAGGGGCCTGAGGGGTGGGGTCCATTAAAAAAAAGTCACCCTCCTATCCTAAGCTACGCTTCTACACTACATAAAGAAAGAAAAATAAATGATGTCTTGAGGATAAACAATGAGAAAGATAATCGTAGAGGCCTGTATAGTCACTGAATTGAAACCATCATGCATCTAATGTCTTTTGGCAGAATGCTCTGCTGGATGTGAAAATAAGGGGTGATCAATAGATAAGTCATCCCTCTTTTATTGGAAAGTGATCAATGAAAATTTGTTTATTGAACCATCCCAAAGCTGAAAACCTACTTGGGGATGGATTAAAGAAAAAAAGCCAACAAAACCGACAATAAAGAGTAAATGTTTAAATTTTCGGCCTTCTAGCTCCAATACGTCTTGTACACACGGTATATATATATATATATATATATATATATATATATATATATATGTGTATATATATAGTCAGCCATATGAATAGAGACCTCATAAAAAAAGAAGTAACCCATGTAGACAGTTTTGTTTTACATTTGAGAGAGAGAGAGAGAGAGAGAGAGAGAGAGAGAGAGAGAGAGAGAGAGAGGGAGAGAGACAGAGAGGGATGTGCAAAAAAGGAGAGGAAGAAAATGTCTTAAATGATTAACAGTTATCAGTGGCTTGTAATGAAAAACAATTGCTATAAATTTCCGAATGTTTGCAATTTAGATATTACTGAATGATATTAAACTGAACTTTAAAAAGATGCGTGGCGGGGACAGGAGTCCATGTGAATCGTTTGGCTAAATCAATATTTAAATGCTGTGTTAAGATACGATTTTAGTTGATGGCTTGGGCAGAATGATGGGTGAAGAATTGTTCTGTTTTGAATATGGAAGCATTTCATGGCTGAATCTGCACGATAAATAAGTATTAAGTTTCCCTGTCAGTGTTAATGGTGATGATGAAAAAAAGGAATTAAATATTCCTATTGACCCGTTCAGATATGTATACAACGTACATACATTCATATATTGTAAATGAATTGTAATAGTTGATGATACGAAAAAGAAGGGACTGAAGCATGATTCTATATGTCAACTTTTTTTTAATCAAAATTTTGATGTGTTTCGCCTGGATTATCAGGCGTCTTCGGGGAGAAAAATCAGATCTATTAAAAGTAATTGCGTGTCTGAGTGAGTGGTGTTTGTGGAGGGTCACGTTACCGTCGTTATTAGAGTGTTGCCTTAACTTATAATACACATGCGCATATATATATATATATATATATATATATATATATATATATATATATATATATATATATATATATATATATATACATATATATATATATATATATATATATATATATATATATGTATATATATATATATATAATAGAAAGCATCGATCAAAACTGGCTGGTATGTATTCATCATGCACACAGGCAATAGCAAGTAGGCTAGAAAGTTAAAAATTCAAACATAGACTTATTATGTCGGTAAAAATGTGTTTCGTTGTTTTAAAATCCACTCGCTAAATAGGTTTCTAGTGTGGGATTTCAAATTACAATGTAAGTTCGTTAGTTTGTGTCGGGCAGCATTCATGCCGGATTTTTTTAAAGATGTTAAAAAGGCATTGGTCGTGACGGTTTCTATCGAGTGACTAACCAGACTTGTATTGTTATTGCTCTTCAGAGTTGTGTTCTGTGTATTACATTGTCTGAATATCACAGCAGTGTGAAACTCGAAGTTACAATGCATGTTTTTCCCTAAAGTTTTATAATATCACATTGTTGCTAAACTTTTTATATTTTCTTCTATTTTTCGACGAAATCTTTCATTCATATAAACTCATCAATTATCATTCAGTTATGAAAGTATATTCCTGGATTTCTAATATCTTACACCATTTTTCATGTGTATTATAGCATAAAAGAATAACTTTAGTCTTGGTTCAGTCAAGTCTTAGAGAAAGTTTTCAGTATCTTCAACCACAGACTGGACAATTAGCCGAATAATGGGAAACAATCGATATCCTGAATGTGACAATCCTGGTGACAGTGTCGTATTAGCAGGTAAGTCAAGTAAGCCATGTCATGAGAAAGAATTTTAGCAGTGACATTTTTGTTATTATAGACAGTTAGACTCGATTTAAACTTTTTCCCTAATAACTGTGTATGCTGGCATATTGAGAATATAATGTGATCTGCAGGTCTTATTTTGTGTTGGTAGTTCCTATTTTCTTTTGTATTTTGCTTCCTAAACTCGAGGACGAGACATCTAGAGCCAGATTCTCGGCTTATGCACTGAATTTTCTATAGGTGTGCGTATGAGTGTGTGTGTGTGTGTGTAGTCGGAGGATCTAATTTGGCCTGTGCCCCAGTTAGGCTTCGTCTGGCACTGTCTGGGGAATACGTCGGAAATATTATACCATTCAGTTTCATGGTCATTTGATACATCGTATTTGCAACAAGAACATAAGCGTGGCCATAGAACAGAGTCAGCGCTTGAGTTCCAGGCGCTGAAAAGAGTGTTATATGTTTTAATGCACATTCAAACGAGCCATTTGCTAATTATAGCGTTACCCAGTAATAATCTGTCCAGGTTCAATTCGTAATTCGTAATGAAGATCTTCCATTTGAATCCAACCAAAGATAGAGAATAACTTTCCCTAAATATAGTTCTTTTAGGTAAAGATGTTGGGGGTTTGCTTATTTTGATAGATGAAGTGTTATTGCTTCTTCTTCTTCTTCTTCTTCTTCTTCTTCTTCTTCTTCTTCTTCTTCTTCTTCTTCTTCTTCTTCTTCCTCTTCTTCTTCTTCTTCTTCTTCTTCTTCTTCTTCTTCTTCTTCTTCTTCTTATTATTATTATTATTATTATTATTATTATTATTATTATTATTATTATTATTATTATTAATATACAACTACTATTCATTTCATTACAACTTATCTTATATTCATTACTATTCATATTTCCGAAGTCATATTTTCCCCTGATCTACGCTGTTTGCTCACTAACGCAGAATAAGGGCCTGAGTAGAACTGCAATGAAAAAGCTACAGACTTATTATGATGGAGGTAAATAGTCGTCCAAAATTAATGATCATGTTGTAGGTTGTTCTGTACTTAGCTTTGCGTTCCAACTTTTTTGATTCTAGTAATCGAGCTATTTTTCATTGCCAATGGCTGTCTGATCGATAAACGACTTTTTCCCGTTTCGATCGAAAAGAAAATAACATGTGTTAAAACGCTGACCGATGTTTTTTTCCCTCATAAGTTGATGTAGAATACTCTTTTTTTTCAGCTTCTGACTTGTTCCTAAGGCTTGTAAGTTACGTACTTCAGTCGACTGATTTATTCATTTTATTTCATTTCATTCAATTTTACCTAATTATCTAAAAAGTTGAAACATGTTTGAGCATAGATTTGCAGAAATGACATTTCACATAGAGGACACCTCTTAGTTAAAATCAATAAATCGCACGCTGGTAATAAGATAAAAAAAAACAGTTAAATAAAAAAAAAAAAAGAGATCTAGTTAGTCATTCAATAGAAACCTTTATGCGACCAGTGTCTTTTGGCAACATGCCGGTTTGGGTCAGACCAAATAATAAAAAAAAAATGGAAAATTAAATCCCAATGAATGAGTTACTTTTCTCGCCTTTTGTTTGACAGTGATCCCTAAAAAATCAATGGACTCACTATTAGACTTATATACGGGGGATTGAAAAAAAAACAATAACAAACAAAAACGTCTTTTATACATGATTATGAGTAAACTTCAAAGTTTTCCGGTCGTTCAGCTCTATTGAAGCAGTCTGTACACGTGTGCATACAGAGTTAGCCAGACCAATTAAAAAAGAAACTTATGTTGACAGTTTTGATTGATGCAATTCAATAGAAAAATAAAACATGACTCGTTTGATTTCTAATTTCAATAATCATAATAAGAACCATTACGAACCATAAAGGACAAATGCATTTGTAGCAGGAATATTAATCGCAAGAAGAGAAAAAAAATAATGACTTGTGGCTTTAATGAATTTAAAATTCACTTGACTAGTCAGGAATACACCCATGCATTTTATATCAATCTTTGATATCTTTAAACAGCCTTTTGAATTACTGAGATGAAGCGCTCAATATAATGAAACTTTCCTTACTCCACTAATCTGACTCGCTGAGATTAAGTGAAGTAAATTTTGAGGTGATATGCGATGTACACACAACTTGGCTTATCCTACTTATTTGACTCACTGAGATTGGTAGATGATATCCTAAACCTGTATCTTTTTGTGTAAGTTATCATTCTGCACTAATACCTCCACCAATGAATAGGTACACACGTACAAATGTTAGAAACATCCATTCCCGACTGGCAAACCTGTTCAGCCTCCGTTCTGCTTTTGCAGTCAGGTACTCAGGTAACTACTGACCAGGCGTGACGTTGCCTACGAGAACCGATGTATCTAAGGCAATTTGGCTGTACCCACTTAGCCTTGAGGAAAGGTTCCTCAATCATCGTCCTTGTGCTGGTCTCTTTGCAGAAAGGATTTTGGCGTGGATTTTGAGGTCTCTGGTGTGACTAGTGGATTGAACCATCGCCCATCTCAAAGGAGGTGAAAACTCTGTCACTGAACAACTGTGAACGGAACGTATTGTTCTATTCTAAAATTTTTCAAATGTTGATCGGCTTAATTTAAAAAGACATAGCTAATATTCCTATGGACTATATTTGTATACACCCCACCCCAAATATCATTCAGAATTGGATTTGTCAAGTAATCAATTCTGTGTTTGTTTATTCCCATTTTTCATTTTCAGGATCTTGTAATAGCTAAATATAATTAAACGCCAAACACAATAAATACACGTTCAATCTAGTGGGTACTTTGATACATCTCAGTGATGCTTTTTTGAAAGACCCAACCTTTTTTCGGACAGCCCTATATTTAATGGAAAGGGTTCAAGCAAAGACCCGTGTCTGCAGATCACTTTTGAAACGTCTTTTAATTTGTTCAGTTCGAAATTAGTTTTTAATCTCTGAATAGTAAGTTTACAATAGTTGCTCTGCGGTAATTTAAAATTTGAAATACCCATCGATCAAAAATATTCCGTCGGGAACAGCCTGATTAATAATTGTCTGATTTTCTTTGCATTCATTAAAATATCGATTTTTGACGATTTATGATTCGAATCTGCCAGACAGCATTAAATCGTCTGCAGCACTTTGAAACCGGTTTCAATCATATTTCCTTTTCAATTACATTTCTTCCCTGAAAATGTTTTACCTCTATATTTTTTCATCAAAATTTATCACCCTTAAAAAAAAAAATCTCATTCCAGAAGTAAGCTAATTCTTTTTATCACCTTCTCGTTATAGACAAATTTCGTTAGACTCACTGGACATAACTGGAGCCCTGACGGTAACTTTCTAGGTAATCATGAGGGAATACTATGTGTCTTAAGCAGCGGAAGGTCAAGAAGGAAGCTTCCCTCGGCGATCCCACTATTCTTCTACTATTACACTACGCAGAGAAACGCAGGTTAAAGCCCCCCATCTCTGACCCCGACCGGTCAAACTGACAGCGACAAGAAATTGATGAATTATTCTATTAGTCATGATTAGCAGTATCAATCAACGGTTAATTGAATAGAAGTTTTCTAATGACACCATCGTTACTTGATTTATATTTGTCTTGTACCGGAAGCCACTGACAGATAAGCTACCGGTAGCAACTTTTTGCTTCGCAAAGTTCATTGTTTTGGTAAACATACAGTGCATTTACCACTTTGGAAGCATCTCTCTCTCCCCGCCTCTCTCTCAATCGCTATCTATCTATCTATCTATCCATCTATCTATCTATCTATCTATCTATCTATCTATCTGTATGTATGTATGTATGTATGTATGTGAGCCCTGGACATGTATATTTACTCGCTTCAACTTTATGTGAAAACATATATATATATATATATATATATATATATTGATAGATAGATAGATAGATAGACAGATAGATAGGTGTGTGTGTGCAATAAACTCATACGCATATCTAACATGTATTAGCATATATTATGCTAATTATCTCTACCTAATATTAAATACCTATATTACACATCAAAAGCAATTCATATATATATATATATATATATATACATATACATGGATGGATGTACATACGTATCTTAAAATTGTTTTTGTTGTTTTAGATTTTTAGCGGTTCAACTGTCTAAATCATTTTTCATCTTAGCAATTTGTGTAAGATATGATGAAAGAAAAATATATTCAAAACATAAAGCAGTAAGACGAAAGGAAATAACAAAGAAAACACAAGAAAAACACGAACTAAGCAAAAATGTCTGAATCTCAAAGCATCTCCAGCAAACTCTGTCCATCATCTCCTCCGTATCCCCCGGGAATAAAAACGAAGCATGGACAAAGAAAAATTAACCAAGACAATATGAAGTCACTCGGCTTAACACAAAACGACAGGCAAATGAGTACACAGGATAAGCTAAGTCGTCTGAATAGACGAATAGTGATCTCAGATGCCATCTATAGTGCCAGTTCCAATAATTCTGCCAATAATCCAGCCATCAATGATTTGCGGTGTGGAGAGGAGGAGAGAAATGACGCGGAGAAGAGGAAGGGAGAAGGTGAAATACTAGTTGAATAAGTGGATTGGTTGCAAGCAAAAAAAAAAAAGGACTGAGGCAGAGAGACAATTAGGAATAGATTAGGGAAAAATGAGAAGATAAAGTGAAGGTAAGATAGGAGAAAGAGAACAAAATAAGAGAAAGGAGACAAAAAGAAGAGATGAAACAAAAAAAAGAGTCGATTGAGAGGAGGAATATGAAAAAAAAAGAGAAAGAAATAATGAAAAGACGCGGAAGAGAAGTAGAGAAAAAAAGTAGATGATGTTAATGAATCAAAAACAAAAGTCTGGTCGGAGGGAGTGATGAAACCGTGTGTGCACACAAAGGTACAGCATATATCTACCTATTTATTTTAGTATGGGTTATGTTTTCCTTTAATAAACCTTTATATTTAAAAGAAAAAAAACATTACTGGGTGATGGGAGCGTCCTGGAGTCCCCACTTGCACAGGTTCACTCGGTTGATGCCTGATAAGCCCCTTTGTGAGCCCGAGCATTAATTCCCGATACAGCCTTAACGTATACCTAGTTCCCAAAACCTATTTCTTTCACTGAATGGAAGTGAAAGACGAGAAAATGATGTGGGCGAGTTGCTAGATGAAAAAATTAGTTGTGAAGGGAAGAAAGTATTTGGGGCAGTACATAATCGAAAAGCCTGGAGTCTGATATATCATAGAAACCTATAAAAATTCGGATGTGAATAGTCTGGACATGTTGCAAGAATGGCTGACAATTGCCAAATATCACGACATGGATCCCAAAAGATCATATACAAAATTGTTGCCAACACATAGTCAGATGGCGTGACAAGCTAGACTGAAAGTAATAGTTCTGCAAAGCTCATGACATTTGGGTCTCGTGGATCTTGGGGAAGGTCAATAGCCAACAACAGATGCTAGAAGGCTGATGATGATGCCAGTAAGAATGCAGTGGATGAACTACAGTTTATGAAGCTTTTAAATCTAGTCCATCTGAGGCCTGGGGGATACAGATACCCCCCTGACCCCAAACTACATTCCTGTTCCCACTGAAGAACAAAAAAAAAAAACAAAAAAACATAAGGATAACAAATAGGGGAAAATGACGGAGAAGGAATTGAATATAAAGATAAAAAAAGAAGTGATTGATGATGATGATGATGATGATGATGATGATGATGATGATGATGATGATATTCAAAGATGGAGGAACAAGAACAAAACTGATGAACTACATAGGTTGGATGAGAATCTTTATTTTGGTGAAATTATCTGACATTATCGGTATAGATTTTTTACTTTCACTTCCGGGAAGAAGTGCTCATTCCCTTGGGATGTTTTGTACGTATCCTCACAGGAAGTCAGTGTGTCTGAGGCGATCGGAAATAGAAAATGAAACCACTTGCAATATCTTATTACAACAATACAAATCTGATATACACCCCAGATTTGCATATGCAGCTATAAAGAAAGTGTGCCAATAAGGAAAGAGACTGTGGGACATGTGTGTATGTGTGGGGGTGAAAGTGTGTTTGTGCGAGTGTGCGCACACATTTGTGTATAGATTAATGTTGAACTTATGAAATTCTCTGAGTAGGCGACCTACTCCTGAAATGGCAGAAAGGTATGAAAGGTTTACCAACTGCAACCCATAAGATTATCACTATCACTACAGAACACCAAACCTACTTGCAAGTACTAAGACATACTCATAAGCCGAAAGATAATAATATGCTTCAAAAGCCAGAAAAAAAAAACTAACGACACCCCAGCTACCCTCTCGCCCTCGAATGGAAAATTTTGATTACATTAAAAGATTAAAATAGATAAACAGATAAACATGAAGGCGACTAGGGAAAATGTTACTTTAAATTTAAAAAAGAAAAAAAGATTAAAACCAAGTCAAAATAACTGCATCTACAATTAGGTAAGAACTTCAAACCATTAGTAACTTCCAAGTAATGAAACTATTCACTATATTATCTCAAATGGGTCTTTAAAACCAATATTCCTGATCATCATTCCTTCCGGGTTCTTTTTTTTAATTATTTTATTCTTATTCTCTTCCCCACCTGGAATGTCCCCAAGACAACCAGTCTCTTGGAGACCTGACCCCTGGATGACCCCTACTCACTGAAGACATTAGCTAATTCTCAAAACAGCCATCACCAAAGATATAGTTTGCTAACCCACAGCAGTGGTGTTGACTCACAATGAAATTACTTATTTTGCTGATTTTACATAAGCATGTTGTACTCAATGCTGGAGATGTCAGACTGTTCTGCTGGAACATTTTGGGAATAACTATATGTAAATAAACTACTCCATATACACAACATACTCCGTTCTCTGTCTCAACTTTATATTCATCAACCTTCTCTCTCACTGTCTCTCTCCCTCTTTATCAATATATATATATATATATACATATATATATATATATATATATATATATATATATATATATATGTATATATATGCGTGTGTGTGTATTTATGTATCTATATGCGTGTGTGTGTGTGTGTGTGTGTATGTGGTTATGAATTGCGTTATATTATATAGACACTCATTTGAAATAATCTCCCGCCATAACATGGTTAATGATCTTAGGCGAATAACACATTAACCATGTAATGACAGGAGATCATTTCAAATAAGATTATATATACTATAACGAAATTTATAATCATTCTGTCGGATCATATACATCCATTTCCTAATACAGCCCTCTCTCTCTCCCTCTGTCCGTCTGACTGTCTCTCTCTGTTTATATATATATATATATATATATATATATATATATATATATATATATATATATATATATATATATATATATATGGGCATAATCAGGGTGTATAAATAAATCCGCTGACTGATACGGTTATGAAATGGAAATTTCACAGCATTTGGATACAGTGTTTGGCTACTGACATTGATATGCTAACACCTATATATTCACACATATTAATGCACACACACACACAAACACACACACACACACACACACACACACAAACACACACACACACACACACACACACACAAACACACACACACACACACACACACACATATATATATAGTAATTATATTTGTCTGTGCGTGTAAATATTCACACATTAATATGTATATGCACTTGTAAAATAATCCTTCAACCCCTACTAATATTAATATTGTGTTCATTCGCATACATATGCAGGTATGAGTGTGTGTGTGTGTGTGTGCGTGTGTGTGTGTGTGTGTGTGTGTGTATTTGCGTTGATTTTTATATCGTAATTTGTTAATAAAATCATGTCATCTATGTACAGCTGACATTTCACTTTTTTACACACACTTACATGTATATTATGTGTGTCAATGTGAAATGTCTCCACAGAAATGAAATTTATAGTCTAAAACAAGAAATAATGACAGATGTACCTCAGATATTAATTCATCCGTTCATCTACTGGGAAACTTTTTTTTTTATTGGAGAAGGATTTTGTCTTTCAGAATTTCACGTATATCCTGTGAAACGTCTAAATGACATTAAAAATTGTCATGGAACTTGTTCGCGGCTTGTCTACTGGGGGGTACCGAAGGGGTGTTTCTGAGGGTGCTGCTACCCTCAATACCCTTCATCTTGGCAAATTCCTTCCCTTATACGACCAGTACACCCACTTTGTCAGCAAATTAGAGGCCTGCACCTCCAATAAAAATCATTAGCTACACTCCTGCTTGTCTGTCAATTTTTTTACTTACATTTAGACCCATAATCAGGTCATTTTTCTCTCTTTTTATTTCCATTTTTGTTCCTTTGCAGATTTTGTGTTAGTCGAAATTACCATTTCGTCCCCGTAATGATAAGTCTTGAACGACACCAGAAGTTTCTCGTCTAAAACTCAAAAACAGGTATATCTAATTACCCATAGAAGAAAAAAAAAAGCAGTCTCTCTAATTGTTAACAGTGCTTGCGGAAATAGAAAAACTAAAGGAATCGTTACACATTGCTTGATAAAATTCCCATTAGTATGTCAACCGTAGAAATCAATGTCTCAAAGGAACCAATAATAAAAAAAGCAACAGTTTTTGTCTTTAAAAAAACGAAGGAGAATATTTTTTTCAAAAAATTCTGTAGCTATGTAAGCCGATCCACGATGAAAAACAGCGATGTGATTAATTGGTCTGGTTGATTACCGAATGAAAACCATCATGTGACAAACGTATTTCGGATGCATGCGGTGTTGGGGGTCATCAATTAAAAATTAGAAAAGACAATGATCAAGGAATAAGTAGATTCTCTCGTCTTTTGATGGTCGGTGTTAATTTTAGAAAAATCCGAATATTCAGAAAAAACAACAACAACAAAAATAACTGTGAACCTAGGGGCTAGTTTAACATAAGCTGACATTGTAAATTGAGACCCCATTGCTGAAAAACTCTTTTGAGGGTAACTTTCGAAAACCCAAACAGAAGAATTATTTCTTATGATATATAAAAAGTAGCAGATGTTTGACTTTCAGCACTTTAGCTCCAACCAGCCAGCCAGTCAGACATCCCGATAGACTAAACCGAAAAATCTACCTAGCAATTTTCTGTGACAGTTTTGTTTGATGGTTTCTAATATTAGCGAGTATTCTGGAATGCAGTGATAGCTTATGAATAGTTGAAGCTAACAAAGCTCAAATCTTTACATTATCGTATTCATACTAATAAAATATATTGTATTTTGAAGAGACAAATTCTGATGGTATAGCGCAGCAATCATTGGACAGGTTTGCCTTGGCAGCAACGTCCTTCTCTTCAACATATTTCAAAGTCTCAGATGAAAATTTATGAGAGAACGCACATAATGAGCCCAACAAGACATTTTTCAAAAGTTGAGAACATTGGACCTCAAAAGATCGATTAATATAATATGCATCAAAATCATAACAGAGTGTGTTCAGGCAAGAGATGAGCATTGTATCTCTAAAAATATCAAAAACATTACGAAGGAAATTTCAGACTTTGAATCTCCATTTCTCAACTTTTTAAAGATGGCTCATTTGACACTTATCATGAGCGGCCGCTCAAATCATTTCATATGTTGTAGAATAAATGATTGATCATTTTTGTATGTGTCCCTCCATTGGTGAAGTTATTGTCTGTTAACTTATTAATTTGTAGCTGAGATCAATTTTTCAAACCTTCTTCCACTGATTTGAATTTAAGTAGATTAGAGAAGATGAGGCAGAACTTTGATTTCCATTTTATTTAATCTTAAACAGTCATTGATTAATTATGTCCTGGAAGAAGCATATGCTGTGAGACCTGCAACATCAAGGTCCCGCGCTAAATGCTCGCTTTCGATTCCGTTCAATCGATTTTTCACTACTATAGTACTATCATACCTTCAAATTTTTTCGTAAGACGCGGTGTTCCTAGGCTTGCAATTTTAGCCAATCATCACAAAAAATAGTACCATTTCCGAAAAGTCGGTCATATTTGTAGTATATCTTGATGTATAACGGATACTTTTCTTTCTTTTTTGTTTTAATTTAGGATCCCCTTATGATAAAGGGAACAGGCCCTGAACTAGCATAAGCTGTCTTTGATCTCTAGAGAAATCATAGTGATTCTTCAGCAAAAGTGGAATAGATCTCTTAACTCCGTTTTTTTTTCAGTTTCCCCTATTTCCATACAGAACCTCTTTCACTTTTTTCACTTCACAACACTTTTCCCCCCATCTTTATCCTTTCTACCCAATTTCGAGCAGGTGGCTGATCTGCTTCCACCAACTTTCCCTGTCAAACTCATGTAGTTGTTTGCTTCAACGTTATCGTCAAAGAATCTCTTCTCAACTTTCCTAGTCTTCGAATCTCTCATCATTTCAATGCTTTGTGGACAGATGCTAAAATATCATTAACAGATATAGATCTTGAGCCATATTCATGACTGAGGTTCCATGTTTTCGTCCAAGTTTTAAATAATGAAAAAATCTTTTTTTAACTTCCTGTTCATGTGATTCAAGCTGTCGGTCAGTCAGTATAGCACCTACACTGACCATGGCTTCAATTATTCCTGATTGGGCTCCACATATTCATTAACTACTTCTTCGGTCAATTTAGAATATGGGAATGAGACTTAGAGTCGACAAGCACCCGAAGTGTCGACACTCACTTCACCCTGCTACTTCGTAGAATATTAAAAGAAAAATCTTTTTTTTTCTTTTCAGGGTAAGAATATTTCTTCTTCTAAAAATAATCCCCTTCTTTGTCTTTGTCAATGCATTCAACCCAAATTTCTCCGTTAATCATATAGAATCGAACGTTAAACAGCGTAGAATTCAGGTCTAAATTCAAATTATGACGGCGTTGGACAATTAAGTTCAGCAAAATTTAAGATGTTATTTATCGGGACATTGGTCCAACATCGTATATTCAGAAGTGTTGGAATGGTCCGTGAAAATACTTCAAAAATACGAATAAAAGGAATGATAACGGTTCTAATTTCTAAATTTTCTACTCATGGGTCTAGTTTTGATTTTACTCTGCTGTAAATGTATGTATTTTCGTTTCCTTCCGCAAGATTAGCTACGGACAAGTAATTGTTAGAGAGATCCTCATCGAGTTTTTCATGTCTGTCAAAACTCCCTCCAAACTACGGCACTTAGTATTCCTCAATAGTCATCAATTTACGTTTTGATTTGGCTCAACGTTGCTTGGTGAACCCTACGATCGAACATGATTTTGATAGTTCTTGATGAAAAAGAGTTTATCAGATCAGTGAAAATCCTAAATATGTGGTCATTGGATTGAATAGACCTACGTTTTTCCATTATCTTTATGAATATCATATTTACGGGTAGATCACTCAGCGCTACTTAGCCTGAAATAATTAGAAATACATAACGTAGAAAATTAATTTTCGAAATGCAGTAATTTTCGCCGAGCTAAGCTTCTTTCAAAGGCTAACACAAGCAAACCCGAGGATGTTAAATGTATGTATGGATCAACTCAGCAATACTCCCATCGAAGATATCAGGGGGTTAGGTACACACAAGCAATTGCTTATAAGACTAACTTCCAGCTTGCCAGACCTGTCGAAGCTTTCTTCGTACTATTTCCAGTATCTGGTATTCTCCAATGGTCAGCAATCTAAATAATTACCAAGCTTAACATAAATTAATTTTGTTGTTTTTACTTAGATTCGGGGGGATATTACCAAAACCTAGTTCTTGAGAGGCGTTTTGCGCTGGTTTGAAAATCTTTGGTTTGACCCGGAGGAGGATTGAACCCCGGCCTCCTGAACCGTAGACAAACACTCCACTAACTGTTCATGATGCTCTGTCTGGAGTAATGAAAATGGAAAAAGAAGATGAGCGAAAAAGGGAAAGATTACATGAGAATCTCAATTTTTCTCGCAAACTGACTGGAGTTTGTCACTTGCGGAAGAAAAAGCAGCACAGAGCAGCTGCAAGTATTAATTAAAAAAAATGCATATATAAGCTACGTGTGCATTATTTCAGATGAATAGCTTTTCAAAGTAACGAAACTTTTGCATAATCGTGTGGCAGTGAAAAAAAAATTGCGAGAGATAACATAAGTAAACTATGAACTGAAGGTATTGTTTTTCTTCATATAAAAGTGGTAGCTTGAATAGATGATCACATGTGAACATATTGGAAGAAATTTAATCGTATAGAGTTGCGTCGGTGAAAAAGAGAGAAACGGGCACATAATCGTGCATATATATATATATATATATATATATATATATATATATATATATATATATATATATATATATATATATTTTTATATATATATATATATATATATATAAAGAAGTGAGAGACAGAGAGCAAAAAGTTATGGAAATGGAAGTAATTCCTTTTTTTTTTGCCAAATGTTCATTACAAAATTATTCTTAGCATTCTGAAGATTGTACATTCAGAAGAATAAAATGTGGATTCTCTACACAAACTAGTTCATTTAGCGAATCCACACCTTATTATCTATTTCCAGCTCTACTCTGAAACGACTAGACTTTAGTTGTATAAAATTGAATGTATCAAGCACTTTATGAAATAAGTCCATCACATATCAGACGTTGCTTTATATTAGGCTATATATCCGTGTATTAAGTGGCATTCAGAGAGCATGATTTTAGTCTGAATGTCATGGTTTTAGCTCATCATTTAGTCTC
This sequence comes from Thysanoteuthis rhombus, assembly GCA_963457665.1. Taxonomy (NCBI): domain Eukaryota; kingdom Metazoa; phylum Mollusca; class Cephalopoda; order Oegopsida; family Thysanoteuthidae; genus Thysanoteuthis; species Thysanoteuthis major. Next base: position 63,487,837 of record OY735205.1, on the reverse strand, counting down.
TATTATTGTAACTTGTTGTTTTGGGGGATAATCAAAGGGTCGTCACGTTCGGCAAATTCACGATACACACACATACACACACACACACACACACACATATATAAATATGTATATATATATATATATCTTCCAAAAGAGATTCAAGACTGTGAACGAGATTAAGGACATCTCTAGAAAGCATTGTGATGTCTCAAAATGAACGCCACCAAGTTGACATTGCCCAAAGGTGACTATTAATTGACAGCAACAAATACTTTCCAGAAATCGTCTCATATCTTTTCAATATGAATCCCATGCATGCAAATTTCTCCTCTGTTTGGTCTCAAGTACATCATTATTATGTCATATAAGATAGATCAACCAATGAAATCATGCCATAGAAACCCCTGAGATTTTATGTTAAATTACATATTAAAACAGCTTAAATTGACTTAAAATTAGGATACAGGAATGAAAAGAATCATCCAAACAAATTGCCTCAGGTTCTTTAGTGCCAACCCATGCATAAATAACATTATCACTTTAATATATATATATATATATATATATATATATATATATATATATATATATATATATATATATATATATATATATATATATATATATATATATATATATATATATATATATATATACTGCAGTTCTCGTATGAAATGTAATGAAGTAGCAGATTCTTTTTGTGCATATATTATAATAAATAACAGACACAGTTTGTCAATTTAATCTTGGTTTTGCCGTTCAAATTTGCAGAAAAGCTGATTCAAATTATGAAACCATGTAAAAACTCCCCTGAGTTCTGAATTTGTGAATTCAAGATTTCCGGCTATCAAAGGTCATCTCCACGTAGGATAAGCTTAATTCTGTTTGTGATCTAATTTTTACCTCCTCCAAAGTTTTTATGCTTAAATTTATCAGAACTAGCTTTATTACTGCATTATAATTTTCCTCAGTTTTCATTATATTTACAGCACCTTGTACTTATCACAAATTCAACGATCATTTGTTTTTATAACTTAAATAAAACCTAAAGAAATACAGCACACTGTAATCTTTCACTCTAAACGCAGAATCGTAGTTTGGGATTTAAAGCCTCCTGTTGTTTGTAGCCGCTTGTGTTTGACAGGTATTCTATTAATTCTATTGGGCTGCGTAATTATATGAGGAATATAATGTTGTTTTTATGTGTGGAAAAATGTAAGAAAATCATTACTTATCAGAGTCAGGAATAAAGGTGATGATAAAAACCTCTAGTTTCTGTGCATGGATGGCTTAGGTTGTGATACCTTAATTTTCAAATCGTTCAATGCACACACTATAATTCATATATTGTACAGATCATCCTTAGGCTACGAGTACAAGATATATTTGAAGGTTAATTGTTTCCCCGTCTTGACTTTGGCCTCATCCCCAAGATATTTAATTGTTCCCAAAATAAAAATCCCTAATCCTTAATACTTGCAGTTAAGGGATTGTCAACTTTTACTCCTTAAAACGTAGAAGACAAGCTATTCAGTATTATCCCAGCTAAAAAATTAATAATTAAAAGTTGAAGTTGTTCATTTATGGAGCCACATTAATACAGAATATATTTTAGGATTCAGTTTTTCTTCCTCATATAATCTCCTACCGAAATTTAATTATGGTGCAATACATATTATGATCTTCCGATGTTTGAATGTATTATTGTTTTCCCGCTTATACCCCTGTTATAGGTGTCGCAGAGTGAGGTACACGCGGTCAATTATTTATATCCACCCCCAGCTTGCCTGGATTGCCTATACATCGTTTTTGACGTTACTGAATTTCAGCAATTTCATAAGATACAGCATGATTCGGTCGTTAACCGTTCAGCTCCAAGAGATGTTTCTCAATTGTAGTGTTCATAGTGAGTACTTAACGGAGAAGCATTATGTCTTTTGTATGATTCGGCATCAGACTGAATTGCAGCCTACAGAATCGGGGCGAGCGCTCTGCCATGAGGGCATCGTGATTGGTTATGAGTTTTGCAATTTAATTTTTTTCTTTATAGTTACAACTCAAAACTTGATTAGTTAAGGAGATAGCGCACACTGGAATAAAAAAGAAAGTCGACAAATAAACATGGTAAGTCTACTCAAAGTGATTGGGTCGTTTGATTTTATCAATCAATGGTATTTGTGAATACACACTTAGCAATGAGTTGTAGAGGAGACAGCGTCTCTCTGGTGGCTCTATCTTTTTCCTTAGTCCAATAACTAACAAAAAAACGAATCCATTCATAGTTTTTCTTTTACTAAGAGGCAGCTGAGATTTTTTTATAGAATAATCTTGTTTACCAAACATAGGTATTTCAGGAGTTTCTTGTCTGCTTTTTACATTACTCAACCAAGTACTTTTTCGAAAAAACTGTCCTTGTGTTAGCCATACGACCCAAAGATTGTCTGAAGGAAAAGCTGAGTGGATAAGGTCATTGAAAATACTATCATTGAGGTAATTCAATTAAATATAGCTGTGTTTTTCATTATCTGTTTGAATTACTTTTCACTTGCAAATAACCCAGAACTAAATGATGATATTATCAAATAGTCGATCATATAATCAGAGGTGACGCAAAGTATACTCCCAGAAAGGATGTGAGCCTGATTCGCATTACTGGTTCGGTAACAACTTACCCCGATCTTAATTTTTAATTTAGAGGCAGTGGATACCATTTCTTTGGTCTTTGGTATGATTCGGCTAACGTTATCTAGTATTCCCCGACAGTCACCCAACTTGATGACATTGCTTAACTTGATATTACGAGAACCCGTCTGTCCAATCCAGCTTGATCATCACCCGGCACTATTTAACCTGAAATGATAAAATGATCAATAAAACTATCATTTGAAATCGAGTGTACTGCTTTCAGAAAGTCTGGTAAATGTTGACACCATTTGATAATTAATATCAAACGAATGAATAAGTGTGGTAACGTGAACAGCTTTTTAACCGTTCACAATGCGTTTCGTCAGGGAGTAGTGGTTGAGAGGTTGCCGCTCATTGTTACTGTTACAAAATAAGGGCTGATGGGAACCTTTAATTGAATATTTGATTTTATGTAAAATCGCATTTTTTGTTGGAGATACTTTTGGCGTGAGTTCAAGTGAAGCATACTTAAATACTTGAGCAGGGATAAAAAGTTAAAGAGTAACCTTTTTCAGACGCCGAAGGGACTACAGAAAACATCATGAGTAGATTTATTGACAAGATAAAACGCTTGAAACCCCTGCAGATAAATAGCCGGTCTTGGCCACTTAATTAAAAAGAGATTAGAAGGAAGTGAGTGAAAAGTGGTTGTAAAAAAAGGGAGCGGTGTACAAAAATTCTAACACTAGAAGTGAGGAAGATAGATGTTGAGTTAAGTTGCACAAGAAACAAGAAAACAGGAGGAAACTAAAAAGAAAAGGGTAGATTATCGTTTAGTTCCGGTATCTGGTAAAAGAAGAAGGCAAGTTAATTTAGTAAAGAGAATAGCAAGAGAAAAGTGACCCTTGCCTTCAAAAGAGGTGACCAAAGGTTGTTCACTAGAGACTAATAGAGTAGGCTAGGAAAAAGAGATACCAGAGTATCAGGTAGACATGAGGCCGCTGGCAGCAGAAGGACACTAATCTCTATCCCTCTTTCTCACTCTCTCACTCTCTTTCTCTCTCTGTCACACTGAATGGGGATTTTGTTTCGTCCCAAAACCAAGACTATAGATGTATTTCCGGTTGGCCGAAGAAGAGAAATGAAGGTTCGATTTTGAATCCCGATATGAGTCTTGCGTCTTGCCTACCCCCTGCCCCGTGTTACAGCTGCGATGTGCAAACGTGCAAAGAAAACTATTATCCTTCACTACCGTTGTAATATCGACAGTGCTCAACATACGAGGCCATGTGTCAGGTCAAACAAAGCTTAGTAAATACTTTGGCTTCTTTTGCAGAGATAGATACGTAATATCCAATAGTAGCAGTGTTTGATGCTAAAGATAAGGTGAAATAAGAATTAATAATTCTAATAAAGAAGCTTTCGCAGCTAAAAAGATGCAATGAAATATTTCAAACTCTTTGGTTCAATTAATGCGATTTTTAAGTAAAGTACACTATTCTTAGTATCTCTCTTCGGATTGGAAATATACTGAGAAAGCTGATTTTAAAAACAAAATTTTACTGAACAATACGATTTTTTTCTTCTGATAAAATAATGCATTTTTGGAATAAGTTGACTAATCATATTAATAATAGCAATAGTGTAGAGAGTTTTAAAAATCATTTAGATAATTTTAGAAATAATGGGAAGAAAATCTGCTTACACAGGCATTTTGGGAATCCGTCTGATGAGAATTTCAAGACAGACTGATTTCTGAATTGTGTTAAATTCGATATGTTGTTTGAATTTATGGACATTGAATATATTTGTATAAATTTTATTTTTGTTCTGAAGTTGACGTGTGGATATTTTGTCTGGTTAGAGATATCCAAGGAGGTATAATAAAATGATGGATAATTAAATCTCCATTTAGCCCCCTGTTGTGCTAAATTTAGCTTTGTAAAATTCAATAAACTGACCGATGTTGATGAGAGCAGCAAAGTACCAACTGAGAGTCTGGATACCCGCCGATAGACCGAATTTGATATAAGGCATTACCGTAAAGTTTGCTCGTTGAAGAATCCGTGACATTACTGATCGAATCTGGATTTTATATTGTTAACTGGGAAAAAATGTTTCCTTTCGGAGATTAGGTCCGTATTCATTCTCATAAACGCTCCCTACTCTACGTTGTAGAATGCATGACTCATTTGGGTTTCAGTTAGCCGTGATCTTCCACATTGGCCAGTGTTTTCGGAAGATGGGCAAAGGCATGTTCGCTTTCCACCTTAGATGACAATCGATACATGCCTCCACCTGAAACACACATTTCGGAGTGTACTCAATTAGCTGCTGAAATTTGTTCCTATGAAGAATTTTCCATGCTTTTCACTCATACTGGGAATCGAACCTGTGACTGCCAGTGTGTAAGGCTAACGTGCTAATAATTACGATATTTCGAGCAAATAATAATCATAAACTATCGGAAATATTTATTAGATTAAGATTATTTATCCATTTTGGCGAGCCAACTCCAAACACTGGCTGGGACAGTTTATGTTCGTTTCGCATAGGGCCCTCGGGAAAGGCATGGATCTATCACTCTCCTCAGCTATGGGGAGAAGAGCACTGGATGAAGTGGCACCACTTCGGGTGCTTATCGCTTCCAAGTCTTTTTTTTTACACATGATTATTCATTTGGTCTTTTTGCTATGTGATAAGTGGACCCTAAGCAAATGACTGCTGAAGCCGTAGCCAGCATAAGGGTGCTACTTTCCCACTTTTGAATCCATAACAGGTAAAAGATAATCAACACTTTTTTGAATTTTAGGGAAGTGTTAAGCGAGACAGAATCGGAAGCGATAAATATTTGATTGAATCGCCAATAAAATCTATTTCATCTCCTATTTTGCTTCTTTTTTTTTTGCACATTCAACGGACGTTGATAGGTCTATGAAAGGCAAAATCACTTTTTTCAGACAAGACAGAAAAAATTAGAAGCATTCTGAGGAAAGGAAGCGAAAAGAAAGTGTGTGAAGAGAGAAGTAAGCTTTTTTTTCTTTTCAAGTCACACGATGTTATATCATTCATTTTTCAATCGATTCTGGACATAAAAAAAACGTTACCGAGGAAAGAGCCCAAGATTCGAGAAGCCAAGTTATTTTTTCATCATGTCTCAGATTGTCATCGTACAATCATGGCGAATACAAATAGATATATGGATACAATCTAAAACGATGCAAGGCTCAGGAAAACTGTTGAGAGTTCATTTAAATCTTCTTTTTTTTTAAATATCTCGTAACAGCTTCACATTATTCTTCTTCCACCCAAATGATTGGAAACAATATTGACAAATATTACCAAGTGCTGCAAAAAATTGTGTAAACAATGTGCCAAGTTTCGATCAGATAAGGATTTTTGTCTTGATGATGGACATACGACCTTATAACTGAACTCAGAGTTTCAGAAAATACAAGATTTTTATGATAGATTGATAAACTGGGAGGTTTATGTTTTGAACATTCAATTCTACATGAAAACGTAGATTAAAATTAATTCAATATAACTCTCCTTTCAAGCAAATACGCCAGTAAAATCTCGATTTTATTTCAAACAACTATTGATTTCAAGTCCCGTATGATAAAATATTTTTATTCTGAGACCCCTGTCAGTTCAGGTTGACCATGGGTGAACAGCCTTTAGCAGCTATGCCCGGGTGTCTTGTATGGAGGGAACGTTATGACCAAATTTTACTTCTTTACTCTCGACTATGCCAAAGGTTTTGAAAATAGAAAAAGTGGTGAAAACATTTGGGAATCAGCTCCAAAGGACGCTCGTCAGCTGGCTACAGCAACCTTATTCCCAAACGATCACCCATCTCGATGGTGACCTGGCTCTACATTGCTTAATATCGATAATCGTAGGTATAATCAACGTGATTCTGTAATGTAATTCTCATCGTTTACTGAAAAACTCCACAACTCTTTTGGGAAAGTGTTCAATGTTCACTGGATTTACCAAACAAGTAACTGAAAGAGAGTTAAAACGCACGAAACCTTTAAGATAAGAGATTTTTAATTTATTTTCTCTTGTGATTTTCCTTTTCTCTTCGATTAGCAATCATATATGTGAGCGTACAATGTAGATTGCCGAAACCTGTTTAATGCAAAGAATGAACGATTTATTTACCATTCCACAGCATTTAATGGATTCTGTTAAACCGAACCGGAGCCAACCTTACCAATCACCCGAACCTTTCCTTGCAGATACTTGCAAGTTCATTTCCTGATTTCCTGAGGCTCTGTTCCATCCAGTAATTCAGGCATAATTTGATTTCACGTTGGTAGAGTATTTAACTAACATGTCAATAGATTTCTTCCCTAAATGCAATAGAAAACCCTGTTTGCAAATTCAGTGACGGCCTAACGTTAACTATCAGAATTCTTCGGTTGATTCCGATGATGTGCAGTCGGTATCTTTAATTTCATGGAGTGTCTTTCATGTTCCACGTTCAGTTTAGGAAACAAGCAACACTAGAGGCGGAAGATGTTTCAAAAACTATCTTTGAAAACAACCTAAAAAACAGGTCTGCTTTGTCATTCAATAGAGACCATCAACATACCGGAGTCTTTTAGCAGCATGCAATCAAAAAATTGGAATAAGGCGTTATTAATGAATAAGTTATTTCTCTCACCTCTTGTTGAATCAGCAAAAAGTTCGAATTTTCAAAAAACAAGCAGGTGCAAACTAGTGACCAATCAAGTATAAACTTACACTGTAAATTGAACCGTCCAATAGAAACCGATTAGGGGGGATTTTCGAACAAAAGGAAAGATTTTTTAGACATGATATGAAGTAAATGATTAAATATTCTGCCCATTACCTCCATTGGTGCAGCCTATACGTGTGCTACATAACCAGCCAGACCAACTTGAAAACTGACGAAACCTATTTCAATAGTTTTGGAGTACGTTTTTTTAGCAGAGCATAAACTTGAATAATCAATAAAATGTAACTTAAACACTACTATTTTGGGCGCTATTTGTAATCGAACGTTGCACAATTTGAAAATTGAACGACCGTAGCCATCAAAGCTGGTAAAAGGTTCTATCTTTACATTGGCGTGTGTTTGTGTGTTTATTTGTATGTTTGTGAGTCCCAACGCCCTGGTCATACCATTTTATTTACGAACTTGAAAATTGATATTACTCCACTTGTCGTCTTTAAAATTTTTTTTTTTGGTGGAGAAAGAAAGCTTTATTAGCCTTTTGGGGTACTTATTTTGACAGGTTTATACAGTTGTTCTGTTATTGATTTCCTCCCAGCTATCGGCAAGTAGACCGTTCTTATAAAAGTATTTCGTACTCCGAAATAGCATAAAGCGAATAAGCACTCTCCATTATGTGCAACAACCGCATTGGAGATAAAAACACTAAAATCGAAATCGAGGACACAGAACTCGAGAAAGTAGACCGCTACATCTACCTAGGACAACGAATCTCCATGAGACCCTCAAAAGAAGAAGAAATCAAGCGAAGAATCACACTAGGATGGCAAGCCTTTGGCAGAGCTAGCTCAACCTTAAAAAATAATAAGATCCCATTAATCCTAAAGAGAGGGGTGTATAACCAATGCATCCTCCCAATAGTCACTTATGGAGCTGAAACATGGAACTTAACCATGAGATAGACCCGTAAATTGAGAACCATGCAACGTGCACATGAAAGAATAATGCTGGGCCTCACATGGAGAGACCACAAAACAGCACAACACATCCGGGAAAAAACAAGTGTTAGAGACATCATACAATCCATAAAAAATCTCAAATGATGGTGGGCTGGCCATGTTGCAAGAATGGCAGACAAACAATGGACATCAAAACTCACAACATGGATTCCCCGAGACCACATGCGCAACCGAGGCCGGCAAAATGTTTGATGGAGAGACGAGCTAGACAAGTTCAGGAAGTACTGGCTCCGTGACGCCCATGATAGAGAAGTGTGGCAAATCCTGGGGAAGGTCTATGTCCAACGACAGACGCTAAAAGACTGATGATGATGATGATGATGATGATGATGATGATGATGAAAGTTCGTTGTGCGTTCCCTGACAGATGGGATGGTGAATATGATATTTGGAGCCAAGTCATCAGCTGCTGTGGTGATGGCAGGTACGGAAAACTGTTGTCTTTTTTTAGAGAAGGAGGTGGTGTTGGCAGCTTCAACGACGACCCACTGCCTTTTTTCCATTGACGCAGAAAGATGCAGTAGAGAGGGAACTACCTGTATTTCATTTCATCAGATGGTTCTCAGAAGGAAAAAAAGAAACAAAAGTCTATCATTTCAAAGGGTGGGTAGCAGGTATGCTCATCAAGAAAATTGTTTCCTTCAAGTGGTAACCGACGGATAACCAAGAGGAGAATTATGGGAAGAGAAGTAAAAAGTAGTAAATGAAAGTTGAGGAAAAAAAACGTTTTGCCAGGTCAAACTCCACTCCTATTTAATTTCCAACTGAATATGACTCCTGCATCTTTCTATCATATATATATATATATATACATGTATATATATATATATATATATATATATATATATATATATATATATATATATATATATATGGATAGATAGATAGATAGATAGATAGATATGTGTGTGTGTGTGTGTGTGTGTGTGAACGGTGGGGAGTGAGACAGACTCTAGAATAATAGTATACAGAGACTTCATTTGTTGATTATTTGATTCATGGATGGATTAATTAGTATCAATTAGTATGCTATACATGTTTTGGGAGGAGTACACATCTTCAGTAGCATGTGTTTTCTGTTCAGTGGTTGAAAAGGTCCCGTAGAATACAAATTTAGCATCAGGTGTTGTGCTTTTGAAGCAAAAATGTAAATCAAGAGAGAGGATTCCTTGTCGGTCATAATGATGAGTCCGGACTGTATTCTGTCTGTGGAGAAATCTTTGGCGGTACGTTTGAATATCTTTTTAGAAGTAGTAGTGGCAGTTATGGGTATTTTATTGATCGTGATGGTCTTAAGGTGAAGATTCTTAAACATTGGTTGTCAATGGCGAGCTAGATAGTAGTTTAGTGTTAGACTATTTGGGTGCTTGGTAATTTGAGGTTGAGGCTATCTCTCGTGTTTGTCCAGATAGTAGCGTAAGGGGGTCCTATATCTGTATGATTGAATGTCCCTTTGACATTGTGTTCTGTATCCTTGATGGTCATCATAGATACATGAGTTTTCTGTAGAGTTTCCGTGTGAAGCTCCCAATTTTGGATATATATAAACAGAGATCGAGTATGAAAGTGAGGTTGTTGCAGGTAATGACAGTATATTAATATTAAGGGGTATTTGGGCCTAGATAGAAATATATTCCGAAGAATGGTGAGTGGGTAAGTATCAAAAAATTATGAGTGAGAGGGATTTTGTGTTGAAGATCGGTGTGTTTAGTGTTGAGTCCGTTAGGGGAGAGTTTTAAGTTTGTTGATCCTTATATCGTCATGACTTTCTAGAATTTCTGTCATGTCGGGTGTATTTTTTCTGTTTTTTTTTTCGAATGACTGTGAATGTTGCTTCTTAGCTGAAATTGTGGTGATGATGCAGAAATGTAGTTTTACCAGGAGTATCATGGGGAGATAGGGTGATTTAATTCTTTGTTTATAGATCTCACATCTAATGTTGAATTGCCACTTGGATTTGCCTATTCATTGCAATTTGCATCTATTACATTCTTGGAGGTTGATGATATTTTTGCTTCTACTGTTGGAACTGTGGTAGATGTAGAATGTCTCCTCAGTGGTTGAGCTAGCAAAGGTGTTGCTATGCCTTAAGTGGTTGTAACACAGACTATTTCTTTTGTTGGTGGCTGGAGAATTTAAAGTTGTAATGTTACTGCTAATCATCTCTTTGATGTATGGGATGTGAGGTAGGCAATGACAAATGAATCTAGGAATATTTATATGAGTTCTGTTTTGAGTGTTAGTATCTTTCGTATCTCATTAAATATCTGTGACTGAGTTGGAAGATGGTTATGAGTGGTATGCAGTCGGGTTTGTTTTTGTTGAAGAGTATGAGAGTATTTTAGTGACATAATTATTCAGCTCTTGGTATTTTCTAGTGAATATCTTCGTTTATCAAAATGTTGTTGTAGGTAATAGTTTGGTTTGTTGATTTTACTATCCGTAGAGCGAATTTTCTTTATTATGAGTGCCTGTGAGACCAGTAAGTTTTTTTTCACTTTTGGATGGACATATTCATAGTAAAGGTAGTTATGAGTGTCTGTAAGTTTAGTATAGAGGGTGGTCTGGATGTTTCTGTTGACATATATGTATATGCAAGTGTGTAGGAAGGCTATAAGGTCTGTGGATTTCTCGTAGTCAAATTCAATAGAGTCATGTGTAAAGTTTACACATGAAAGATTTCTCTAGTTTGGCTTCAGGTCTTTTACATATGAAAAGAATATCATCCCTCTCTCTCTCCCTCTCTTTCTCTCTCTCCCCCCCTCTCTCTCTCTCTATATATATATATATATATATATACATATATTGTTAGCTTAAGTGCAACTACTTATTAGAATAAAATTAACCGTTGCCAATAAGTAAAGTGACTTTTGTTTATATATGAGACTGGTCCTTTTGGCTCAGTCAGTGAAAGAACCGGCTACCAATCACTTGGTCGTGATTTCGAATCACAATACGAGAATGCCTACTTCATCAAATCAATAAATATTTATTACAATGAATTAATCCTTGCATAGATTTTAGTACATATGCAAGACTTGTCAATTTGGCTCTTAAATTTGGCGAGAATTATTCATGTCATTCTTGTTCTTGTTCTTTGTAAGGTAGAAAAACAAAGACAACCCTAGATTTGGACAAGTGTTAAAGAGAAAATGCTTACATTAGGAAGTGCATATTTTTTATTAACGTTGTCAATAGTCTAAGTTCCAGACCAAATAAAAGTGAGGACTTCAAGTGTTCATTTTCACTCACTCTGACACAGTTCTCCTTTCCCCCTTTATTTCGACTTCTATTTGACTATGCTGAGCCAAGAGAATACAAATATACAGAAATGTTTTAATCGGAAGATAAAAGTATTTTATAGAACATGAGCTACTATTCATTTTGTCCTTCAACATATACTATTTACATATTTATAAATCTACCAGCTTTGTGTGTACTTCAGTACGTAGTTCGATGTTTCCAGTACCGTGAATGTATATACGGATATATTTGTTAACAATCACACCAAACTTATGACTGAGTTGGTGTTTGTGTTTACAGGGTGTCCCCAAAGTAATGCCCGGTTTGTCCCAAAAGAATTCCATTGATGCAATAGACAAACATTAAGACCTAATCAATAGTTGTCGCCATGCTAATTAACCGTGATAACGGTTCACTATAACCCTAGAAATTGTCTTTTTTGTTCTCTAAAGTAATTGCCTGAATAAAGAGGTTGCTGGATTAACGAAACTTGTGTTAATGCTTACAGGATCACAATTTCCTGTAAGTGTGGACCGAAACCCGCGTGAAAATCAGAATGGGAAATTGAAGACAGGAAAATTACGTGAAAAAAAAAAATATTCCCGGACATATTGTGATCCACTAACCTGATTGACAATAAACATAATCATGTCTAATGCTTTATTTGCAAGGTGCAATGTTACTGCCGCCCATTTCAATGTATTTAACCAGTTGACAAGCTACTGATCTGCATTTATTCTAACAGGGTTTAACTTCGAAGGTTTTTACTGTTTTTTGTCTATTTTGGTTTTAAATTCTTGCTCTAAAGCTGGTTTAGTATGACACAACATGTTGTCTAAGAATTCTCAAAAGAAAAGAAATATCTGGTCGAGTAATGCTAAGTGATCTTGCTGGTTATTCCGTAGCACCAAGATATCCCATCCAGTGACTCTCCAAACTATCAACAAAACAATCTTGTTACATTTAGGACAAATTGGGTGTTACTCTTTGAATACCCTGTATTTCATCAGTGCACATATCAGTGTAACTTACGAAGAAAAATCATTTTCATTCGTTGCACCAAAATACTTGCTTTTATGATATTTGTCGCATCGTCTAGACCCGATATTCTGGCGTTAAAACACCCACAATAAAAGAAACAACGAAATACGTATGGTCTAGAAACTACTCCCAAATGGTCACAGATTTCAGTCTGATAATAGCCTTTACTAGAGTACGGACATAGTAAGCCTATTTTCATATATAATTGGCTTACAAAATAGTGAATATTTTATTTCCTTCTATATATTTCATTCAACATTTCTCTCATACACACACACACACACACACACACACACACATATATATATATATATATATATATATATATATATATATATATATATATATATAGAGAGAGAGAGAGAGAGAGAGAGACGGACAGAGAGAGAGAAAGAGCGAAATATATGATGCAATATATATATTTTTATATATATATATATATATATATATATATATATATATATATATGTATATGTATATGTATATGTATATATATATATGGAAGATAAAGAAAAAATATATATGTATCGCACATGAGGAAGAGAGAGAATCGTCGAGAAAGGAGTTGAACTGGCTGGAATAGATGGGTCTCCGACTGATCGATGTTGGCAGAAGGATATATTCATATATTAAATGAGTGACATAAACAGTTATAAAACAAAGGTAGATAGATAGATAGATAGAAATGTACATATAAATATAGATCATCTGTAACATTTTTATTCACCATTTGGTACAGAACTCAATCTGCAAATTTCCCAAGGTGATCCTAATTCTATCTACTACTGCAATTACTCCTCACAATCCATTGGACTTGAACGCTATCGTCTGCGTCAATTTGAAGAAGCCTTAAATATTGATAGGTCAGTTAAATGGGGAATAACACTTGCAGAATTCCATTCTAGCTCTTAACTACAAACGACACCGAAATTCTAGGTCTGTCTTGTATTCTGAATCTGCGAGTTATATTGGAAATTTTAAAAAAAGAATAAAAAATAGTGGTTTGGATGAAAAGTATAACAATATTTTCATTTTTCTACAACCCAGGAAAGGAAAAACAACTTTCAGGGTTATAACATAAAAATGTCAGAACAAAAAAAAATCATTATTCAGCTTTGAATATATCTGCTCTTTTGTAAGAAGTGTGAAAGAAGATGGTTGACAATATTCGAAGGCAATCCGCGGACTCTTCTTTCATCCTGCTACTTTATAATGGTATAGATTGGCGTGAATCCGATCACTTGTTTGTCAAACTCTCATCCTCAATCCTACCCTTCTAGTATACAGGCATTGATTACCATTTTTCTCATTAGTATGACAGTCAAGGATTGATTCCAGTTGTTTACGGTGCCTGATATTCCAAAACAGTCACTCATCTTGGTGATGACCTGTCTTAACGTGGTGTAATGATCTCAGTACCATTTTTAAAATATCAGTTTGGAATAGCGTAACAGACAAACACATCCGCAAAAAAACATACACATGGTATTTCTGTAATAAGCAGATAATCTGTCTTGCTTTTTCCATTCTTTTTATACATAATTACGTGCCTACGCTTAGTAGGGCAGGAAACTAAATGTAAATGAAAATCTATCCTTATCCATGTACATATCCCCCCATACACGCGCGTGAACACACACACACACACACATACACACACACACACACACACACACACACACATACACACACACACACACATACACTCCTATCTGGTAAATAAAAGGATGCAAACCATTGATTTGAAGGGAATAGTCAGTCGTGCACACTTTACACATCACTTCAAAAGTTCATTCCACAGGCCGGAAATCCCACGAACCGTCTAAGGTTATATATATATATATATATATATATATATATATATATATATATATATATATATATATATATATATATATATATATATATATATATACATATATATATATATATATATATTCGTCAGTTTTTGAATGTTTTAGATGAATATATAATACAATATAGATAAGTAAATATAAAGGTAGGAAATCTCTAACTTTGTTTTTATCATCACTTTACGAATCAAATAAGCAATGAAAAACATGAAAACTCTCCGATGCACAGCAAAAAATTCAGATTTCTCTATTAATATGTTTGGTATGAAAACGTATTGATATGATTTCTAAAATTGACGCAGACGCTGCATATTGTTTCAATTTAATGTTTTTTGGGGTCGAGCTTAAGTTAAAATCTTTCATAAGTTATTTATCAATGAATTTTGCTATTATTTGAGTGAAATGACGGAAATTTGGAAAGATCGTATTGTCTGTATCTTCCATATCGACTAACACAAAAGATAAATCTGTATGAAATTCTAATATGAATAAGACAAGTATGAAATATCGTGAGTCAAAAGGAATCATATAAAAAGCATACTTGTGTAGTAGATTTGTGGTTTTGATTGTATTTGAAACTGTCAACCAGAGCTGTCGTCAAAACTGCCAACATAAGTTTTTCCGTGTGTTTAAGTTAGCCTAGGTGGGCTGCTTGCTCGAAGATTATGAATGTGTCACGCGTAAAGGCCGTACCAGTGTAGCTAGAAGGCCAAAATCTCAACATACTCCTTATTATGAGTGAAAGAAAAATTTTTTTTTTTCATTTTGAAAATTTCCAAACTGGGTCGATAGTCAGGGGGAATGTTTGCAATATAAATTTGTCCTAAATTAGTCCCTAGTTTTTGCCGGCTATCTTTTATTTATTTTTTTCAATTATGACTTGATCAACGAATAAGTCCCGTTTCTCACAAACGCGACTTATTCGTTGATCACTTCTTCTGCTAATCTTTTAATTGATCGCCCCAGACATGGGATGCTGCCCAAAAAAATGTTGGTCACCTGACAGCTTTTATTGAGTGGGAAGACCTATTTCTTTAAATTTACTATCACAACTCTTAAGTAATTGAAGAAATTGATATTTTTTCTCCTTTAAAAATTGCTGATGCATCCGTGACAAGACTTATTATCTGTTTGTTTGGTTGTCTTTAGCGTAAAAGCAAACCCCGACCAATATCTATCCCTCTGTTATTGGCCTGTTATGATTTTTTTACACTTAATACCTGTTTTAATACATTATGTTCTCTGCAAAGATCCCATAACACCATAAATATTCGTATTCGTGTGTTCATAAATTGATATACGCACATGCGTGTGGGATAATTTCTGTTCTGGTAAATCAAGCAGTGAACCCTTTCATGATTATTCTGACGATACATGACCAAAACTGATGCTGATATATGATGCCTGCTCCTTTGGTATGTTAGCTTTTTATTGTACAAAAATGAATAATATCTTTTGTCGGCAATATTTGATCAATTCACTCAAGCGTTAACAAATTGTAGATGAAAAAATCCCAATCAGTATTTATCAAATCATCGAGAGACATGATAGAGGGGTTTGCCAGTAAGACATAACTGAGTTCAACGCAATCACACTCGGCATGGAAAGAAATAGGAAAGGCCTTTGTCCAACATTGGATTCGTAACAGCTGCTGCGGATGATGATAATACTGTCGATCATTTTTGCCCATTATCACCTTTTATTGTGGATACATGTCACACAAGTACAAATGCATAGATGCATAAGTACGAATGTTTTTAAAACTGAAGTCAAAGCCTATGCACACAAATAAAATTTATTAAAAAAAACCCAAAGTAATGCTAATTATGTAATGTCAAACATTTTTATCTTGTTATCTGAGTGTATAGCAAATGGCATCATTGAACTACTTGACTATGCAAGTAAAAAATACGTTTAGACATGTACGTGTTTTGTTGACCTAAGGTTGCTTTATATCATATATTAAACACCCTTCACTAACTTGATCCAACACTTGCGCAAGGCCTTGTTAAGCCAATAAATCTTTTTGCATGTCTGCACACGGGAAAGCAATCTCTGTGCGACAACTTAGGAGGGAAATGTTCACATAGTTTCAGGTTTTAAGTATTTAATAATCACTCATTCACCCCCTCTGCGTGACATCTCTGAAAATGTTTTTAGCGGCACGGAATTAGCGGGCAGCTGACGCTACAAAGTAAACTTTCCCAAAAATGGCTAAAGACTGCCGGCCTTCTGTCTGTCTGTGCTCCTTTCTTCCCCTCTTATTTGCATACATTTCAGCTGTCTCTATTTCGATTTCACCTTCTTCTTGCTTATACATATTAGCTTACTTTTTTTCCATTTCTTTCCTTTCTCACGCTGTCGGATAACCCTATCTTCTTAATGTATTTTACAGGGCAACAGCTAAGTTTTAATCTTTTCACAAAATTCCCAAACCCAACATGCAGGCTTCCCATGGATAAAGCTTATCTATCAATGGTGCCTCAGTGTCTGAAATCGGACCCCATCTGCTTGGTGCCTGCTTTTTGGTCATGAGAAAATAATATACATATTCACCAAAATTAAACCTGCTATTCTGATAATAACAAAGAAGTTCTCGCCTCGTAATAACGCTACAGATGTGTCATACGCTGTCAGAACTCTTCCTATCCAAAATATGTAAGTTTCATACTTCATAAGTTGCTGCTGACTGGGACTGGTAACCAAATGCGATAGGGTACAGTAAACTACGACACCTGGGAGCTGTGACAGCTACAGTGACTCAGAAAATGACTAGAAAGCAATCTATTTTGCTTCGATGGAACAACGATGGATATTTATTTATTGGAACATTGGACATTTATTTTCAATGTAGGTTACGTATTTAGAATGGCAATCCTGTTTTCTAGTTCTGGTCGAGTGGAGGATAATTTTGTGTTTAGCTTCTGTCAATCCTTTGTCATATTTGCTGATTGGAAATTTTAACCTTTCGTTCAGAACCAAAAATATTAGTGTCAGCCCTGGTAATAAGAAATAAACGTTTTGACGCCAGGACTTTTGTTTCTTCAATTATCAAAATAAGTCATTTTTCTTTAAAACAGAAACAATGATTTCCACAAATAAAACACAGGATATTAATCTGGCGGGATGTACTCAATGTTCCAACCCTCAGATGAATTTAACTTAAGTTGGTTTTATCTACAATGCAGGATATTTCAAATGACGGGTGATGTGGGAAGTGAATCTTTGGTCATGACGGCGATTTACAACTTTCGCTGCCGGTAGATTCAAAGTAACTAGTTGAATTGGTTATGGTCCTATGAGGTCGTAGATATCATTTCTAGATCAATATCTCTTCTAACATGTTAGTAAGACCTATCTCGCCCGCTCGTTATAGCCAGTAAAGATTATATATATATAAATGACGGTAATATTATAATCATACATATATTTGAGAAGAATTTTCCTGAGGAGTGACTATATAGAATATAAATGATATTATAATCAACTGTGCAACTACTGAAGCAAATACTCCAGCTCAATACATGATAATTGCTTCAGATGTTTGCATTCGATCACAGTTTATATGAACTCTGCTCTCTGTAAAAGTCAGCATATTTGATTCTGCAAATGATAGGCAAAGATAATGAAAATGCAAAACGCCGAAAATTCAACAGAAGCAAAAATTGCTAAAAGATAGCTTTTATTGTTTTAATTCAGGCTCGGTTGGGTATCTTGCCCTAAAACCCTTTTTACATACCTTGAAAGAGGTTGTAGCTTAGCCATAGACAATGGCTAGGCAGACGGAAGTCAAATTAACATCGAGGATTACATAAATAATAGAATGAACAAATTAAATTAGATATTTATTTACATTCAACGTACAGTTTATTTGAAGCTCTATGTGTAAACAAAAACATATTAAAGTTTCTCACTCAGTAGGTTAGTTCTGAGGGATTTCAGGGCAAAAAAAAGAACCGAAGCTAAATCCAGCTAAAATTCATGCAGTGTATTACTTAAGCATTTTTGTTATCTCACTACCGCTTTTTAGAAACAAACAAATAAATGAGAGAAAAAATAGACATATGAGAGGGGAATTATCATGTCTCAATCATTTTACCGTCCTCGTACCGTGAGGGCTAGATTTAATATACCTTATTCTGAACGGGAAAGCTTTTGTCTTGATATTTCCCATGTGTGACTTGTAATTATTGTTCTTTTTGTCCGTGTTATTGCCGTGCATATAGGAAATAGCATTGCACTTGACTAAGTACAATGCAATCAAACTATAAGAGGGTATTTTCTCTTCCTTTGTTTATTGCTCAGGAACCACTTAATTTGCAATGTTGCGTTTTAAAGTTCCGTGTGAGAATTGGAATTCGATTGTTATCGACTTTGATGTTCTCAAACATTTTTTTAAATGTTTGAATTAAAGACTTGTTTTATCAACTTGTTTTGTAAGGGGTGGGTATGATATTCTCTCACAATCAATATACTACAAAATGTATCTGCATATGAACGATTCACTTACAAGAAAAATTATATAGTAAATGGCTGAATACTGATACAATACAGCTTTAAAATACGTATTGGGTAGCGGAAGCAAAAGTCAAATGTTGAAAAGCCTCCTTGGGATACTTTGTTGACAGTTGTTGACAGAAAATATGCTGAAGAGTGTGCTGACAAAGAGACATGCTACATCCGTTTTCCTGAATGGGAAACCAGAAAAACAACAGGTGTTTTTTACGAGGAGAACCCACATGCAGGTGGGCACATATATTAAAAGCGTAGGTGGATGTGGGTAGAGATACCAATAAGTGTTGGTGGATCCGCCGAACGTGTTGGTGTAGATGTCCTATAATAATTGTCGTCTGGGGGTGACCAGATTCCCTGTGATCGCAGACCACGACATCAAGACGGCTCCTGTGTGCCCATTTATCGTCCTGAGCACTACTCTCTCTATGAGTTCTACAGACACCGCTTGAAACTGTACCAAATAAAAAATATGTGTCTATATTCTAATAAATCTGCATCCAGTCTTCCGTTTTGAATAACTTGACGTCTCATGCTTATGTAACAGACAGACTGAAATAAGTAAAATTTCAAAGATATTCTCAGGGAGGGGGCGTACCATGCTAATCCATCTCAAGAAAAGGTAGTTCTGCTTCCCACTTTTTAAATTACACCAATGTTCGTAAACTTTTCATGCACATGATGCAAGAAAACTTCTTGTATAAACGTTAACGTATGTGTCTGGAATTTCCCAATGCTTCACGACGGAGAGAAATAAGTAAGTAACTTCTTTCGATTTACCAAGATCTATGCTTTCAAGCAAAAGAACCGAATATGTCAACGTACTTACATAATTTGTACATATATTTTGAGTTCTTAAATATTTTTTTTGTTCCTACCTAACATAGAAAAATCTGCTGATTGGTGCTAGACCAGTGTTCATTTGTAGTACCAAAATTGTTCACATCTTCACCTGAGGGATATCTGTAGTCTTTTGTTGTGTACTTTTCCGATGCTTGATTATCAATATTTATTAGAATAGGAAGAATTCTTTCCACCTATTAGCATTGATTCTAGAAGAGAGAAGCCCTTATAAGATAAGGCTTATCCTTTGGAAAATTATTCAGAATTTAAGATCTTAAAAAGCATTTGCTGAGCTTTAAAAAAACACGATTCGATATGGGTATTAACCCATATATGCCTACAGGCCTATATTAAATCCATCCAAAGAAATTGCCATACACGCTTTCGGTTTTCTTTTTTTACAAATAAATCCGTATCACATTGCTTCTATGCTTCCATTGACCCCATATTTCTAATTATACCGAAATCTTTCTTGAGGTATAAATTGGTTAAGAATAGCGCGATCTGATATCACCGAATATCTCGATGAATTATTTTAGTTTCAATTTTATGGCGCCAGGTGCTCCTCAGGAAAGGGATGATAAATTTCAGAAAGATAATAGACGAACGTGCATTATCTATTTTGATGCTTCCCATTTGGAGAAATATTTGAAGAAACTGTAAACCGTTTATACACGTGTTTAAGAGAAAAGAGTATATTGATACTTCCCTCAGAGCATACAAATTTTCCGCTACAACTCTTAGCAACGTTACCATAACATTGCAAGAAGGTCTGGGGTTCATGAAACAACTCCATTGCAACGTTACATTTACCAACCAAGAACGTCATGCACCCCAGAACCACGTACGGTGCGTTGCAAAAATGTTCTGCGTTATCTGGGAGGAGCCATTATCATCCATTTAAACTTACCCCCATTCTATCAGAGTTACATGTCCACTCCACAAAGAATCACCCATGGATCATTTCTGTCCATACAATGCCAACAAAAGTTTTTCATATGAAATTTAGAGGAAGTGCAGCCAATTAGCTAGATTTGATGACATTTTGGGGCAGATCCATACACAATTACTTCCCTTGAAATCGTGTTATCAGAGATTTGCACTCTCTGAGTGCTTGTCCAATCAAAATGTTTACGTTCTATTGATTTCAGGGACAGCCTTAGGTCTCTAGAGACTAGTAACTAGATTTGTTTAAATCTGTCTTACAATCGCTTGTCAAGATCATCCGATAAATTTGGATAACATTCTCAATGGCTTGTGAGATCAACGCCACCGCCACTGTATTATCATATCCCCCTGTCACAGGATGATATCAATGCACCATTAAGTTTATTGATGGTACTTTTATTAGGCAGGTCAACAGCGCGGTTGATTAGCGAGCTAGTTAGTTTCGCATATCATTATGTTTAGTTCAATCTTAAGTGTGCATTCAACAATCTTAGACTTGTCCAGCACAAGCTAGGCTTAGCAGGAATTGTTAGCAAGCTAGTCCTGTAAAATACAGTTGGTGTTAGGTTTGATTGTTATTGGGTACCCACCTACGAATGCCTAAGAGTAAATATCTGTCAAATACCTACAACTACTATTACAACTATTGATGATTTTTCAAAAGCTAAAATTCAGAATTTTTTCTGATTAAGAGTAGAGTAAATTATAACTTGAAAGTGATACTTCAATGTATCTAATGGTTGAGTAGCATTTATGACATAGTAAAAAATTACGGTTTTTGACGATGGATGATATTTCTGTGATTATTACGTACCTACAGAGTGGTAACCGAGGAAAGGGTGTTGGGCTATTTGAAAACACATCCTGACCCTCAATAAAGAGGGTACCTAAAAGCTTTACATGTGGTCGTACAACTAATACTGTTCTATTGACCTAATATAATAACATCGGTGTATTTATACAGGAAAATCTCCATTATTCGAAGTAAGGGGTATCTTGTCCGGGAGAATTGATTGTTTGGATAACTGATTTTATCATAAAAAAAGGATGCCATACTTAAGGAACCCTATTTCAGGACTTTCAAATCATGTTAGGATAGTCTGAAGTTATGATGACCAATTGATGTTCGGAAAATCGATATTTTTCCGTGTACACATACATTGTACACATGATACTTCTGCCTTTGGTGTTGTTTTCTTTTTTTTAAACCAATTGAGTAATTTTTTAAAAATTTCTTTTTCTACCAAATGTCGCTAAATGTTCGAAGGAGGTCCTGGCCATACCAATGTATACTTTATGTACAGAAACTAGAATTTATTTATCTATCCATCTTTTTTGTTTTGGTACCGATAATTTTCCTCCAAAGCATAAGAACTGATTCTTACAACGATTTTCAAAGACAACTGGTGAGATCTAACCATCGAGACGGACGAGCAGATTCTGCAGAAATGCCTGAAGTTCTGATTTCTTGTTTTTCTTCTCTTTCCGGCTGTATTTAAACAATCGGCAACTCCGACCACATAACAAGTTGACTGGGCCAAAGTCCTTGGTTAGACGATGTAATTGGCTTTGACTTGACATCAACACATCTGACCATCACTGCTCTGACCTCACCTTTACGAAGCACACAAGTAATACTGATACACGTCTGCTTTCTGTTCGGACATTATTGATTACATCGATAAGGAAAAACGTTCTTGCTTCCTTTCTACTAACATACTCTCACACAAGAAATAGTTTAGCCATTACAAATATAGCAAAATCGAATTGCCATTCACAGAATGGTCCAAAATTAACTATGCCATTAAAATAGACGAACCCCTGCATTATAATGTATTGTTAACATGTGTATATATATATATATATATATATATATATATATGTGTGTGTGTGTGTGTGTGTGTGTGTGTATTTATGTGTGTGCGTGTGTCCTAAGCTCAGTTCAAAATACGCAGTAACTGTGCATTATTTGGTCACCAAGATTGGCTTGCTCACCATCCCTTAACAACAGATAAATAAATAAATGTATATGTATATATATTAGCATATAAGCGAGTGTATTCCTATATATATATATATATATATATATATATATATATATATATATATATATATATGTTTGTATGTATGTATTGATTTGAAATGATCTCTCATTATTATACTGTGAATGTAGCATTTAGCCTGGACAACGTAAAAAGAATAAAGTATCAGAAATCGAACCTCCGACCAAAATGGTGGCTACTTCAACGTAGTGATGCTCTTACCAATGAGCTAAAAGTTGAAGCAGATACTCTATCAGCCTCAGGGTCGATTCCTGCAGCATCCAAATTTTCTTTTTACGTTGTGTAGAACAAATGATATATTCACTGTGTTATAACTGGAGTATATTTCATCATTCATCTATAATCATAGACATACATATACATATACACACGCCCACATACATACATATACATACATCCATTTCCTCATATTGTATATACATACATAGAGAGAGAGAGAGAGAGAGAGAGAGAGAGAGAGAGAGAGAGAGAGAGAGAGAGAGAGAGAGAGAGAGAGACTGACAGAGGGAGAAAGTTAGTGGGAAAGAGAGGGTTATATATGTTATTTAGTTATTTACTAAAAATAACTTGTTCTCGTTCAGAGTTGCCCTAGAATGAAACAGGGGGAAGGTCGGATTCTCCAGTAAAGGGAATAAAAATTATGAAAGAGAACCAAACGCAGATGTTGAAAATCCCGAATGTGAAATGTGAAAAAATATTTTCACCTATAATCCTTGGAGAATTGACAACTGGCAAAATCCCCGGAAAGAAGATTATTATAAATAGAATTCGTGAGTTACAAAGAAGCTTGTTCAGAAAAGATCCAGCGTTCAAAATATGCAAAAGTGGAACAGACCGAATAGGTTAAACAGCAAAAATCCTACTTATGAGTCGTAATTCTAAACTCACAATAATAATTTTCATCGTCAGCACTTTCTTTAGTGTCTATCCTTGGAAATAAATTCAACCTCTCTATCGTCAGCGTTGCGGAATGAACTTGTCTAGTTTGTTACGCCATCTTATATTTTGCCGGCCACATGTGATCTCTAGGAATACACGTTTTGAGTCGTGATGTCCATTGGTTACCGGACATTCATGTAACATAACCAACCCATGGCCATATGAGTTTCTTGAAAGATTCTATGATATCCCTGACTCTCTAAAATACAGTGTTGTATTGTGAACTAACCGTATGATGTTGACCATGATTCTCTACACTGCCTGTTGTATGGTTCTCAGTCTGAGGGCCAGTGTTTTTGTTAATCTCCATGCTTCAGATCCATAAGTTGCTATTGGGAGGATGCATTCGTTGTCGACCCTTGTCTTGAAGACTAACAGGTTTTTCTTGTTCTTGAAAGTTGATCTTGCTTAACTGAAAACTTGCCAACTTAGTACGATTCATCGATCGATTTCTTGGAGATTTCTTGTCCGAAGTAGACGTAGTAGTGTACTTTTCTCAGGTCTTCGTTTTCGATTCCGATTCTTGTTCCTTTGTCCTTGATATTTTTGTTGGACATGACAATTGCTTTTTTAAAGATTCATATAGAGGCAAACTTTCCTGTTCATTACATTTAATTTATTTAACATTATTTGGAGATACTGGAGGATTTTTTTTTCAAAAAGGACAATGTTTTTAGCAAACTTACATAAATCACATTTTTTCCAGAAACGCAAGCACCTCTTTAGCAGTAATTACCATCACGCACTGATTTACTAGAATCCAAGTATAGGCCCCATTCTAAGCGTTGCAAATAAAGAAACGAATCTAGGAGATTTAACGAAATAAATGTTGGAAACTCAAGTCACATTCAATTTATCAATAATATCTAATATACTTCTTAGACGTTAGATGAATTACTTGGGAATCTAGATTTTTCTAAATGTTTTAAGATGTTTTTCGACAGAATTTTAGAAGTTAAGATTAGAGTCTTCACTCTAAAAAAGAACTAGAGCATCCATGGTCTGACTTTCAGGTTTGCTAATAATGAATAACTATGTGAATAATGCCTCTGTTGAATTTCTGTCTGTTCTCTCGAAATTTGTATTTAGCATATGAATATTGAATTGCAGTCATTTCTGAAACGTAACATCTGTTACTTAAGATTTTGTTTCCAAAGACAAATGATACAATCTTGGTTTAGAGCACAAATTATATTATCATATATTACAGATATCCATACTAAACTTCCTATCTCAGGAACCTCAATACTCAAGTCCCCACTGGACAAAATCGTAGGGAAACCTATGTAATCATTGCAGTCAAATAAACATAAGGCCTCTTAAAGAAGAGTATCAACACCAAGACAACATTTAAAGAGAATGCAGCATGATGTATTAAATAACACATAGCAAGAGCTACGATTACGAAATATATCTATTTATCGAGTATATATGAGGATTAAAGTCGTGAAACAAGAAAGTTTTATCGTTGATTCAAAAGTTGATAATGTTAGAAGGTTTCGTATATCAAAGGGTAGTTGTTTCCAGAGTTTTGACAATTTCATTATAGAACTAACTTATCTCACGAATTTTATCTATAATTCGGCCTTAAATTCAATTTTCAGAACCTTCCTCGAGAGAAGTTCACAATCCCCCATTTAACAGAACATGCTGCATTTACTCAAGTACAATGCTATACCAAATATGGTGCTACCCCCTTGATCGAGTAATACATTTTATCCTCTTAAATAAAACAACTCGTAAGTACAGTTATGGATATTTGTACTTTCAAGAGACCAGCATAATCTCAGTGAAAGATTATATTCAAAACTGTGGCTGGTAGGAAATGAGCTGACGTAACGATCTAGCTAAGTTCAGAAATTCTGGCCGCGAAACATCTATGATTGAGAGGTGTGGCGAATCTCGAGAACAGTTTTTTTCCAACGAGGGACGTTAAAAAAAATGCTGCTGATGATTAAAACATTCTCTAAAATGACACCCCAAGAGAGTTATCAAGTAATCACAGTAATATATTACGTAACAGTCATTATGGCATCACACTGATCTGAAAATGGGATATAAGTCGATATATGAGTTTGTTGGGGAATGATGTCATGATTAGAATATCAAAATTTTGAACCAATCAACCAGTGTGAAATCGAAGTCAAATTGTAAGCAGGTCCGGTTCCTAACTCAATAGAAACCTCCGTCTTACCAATGGCTTTTGGAAGCTTGCCATGTTGGAGGTTATCAATTGATAAAATTTGGAAATAGGCTGATGAATGAATAAGTTACTTCTCTTGCTATTTGTTGGGCAGTGATCACCAGGAAAAATTAGCGTGACCGTTGTTAAAAAAAAAAGGGGGGAATAATTTAACATAACCCCTATTAAATATATTAGAGGGAGGGTGTCAAAAAGCAACAAAAAAAAAAATCAAACGTTTTCACTCGATATGATAAAGGGTAAGGTTTAAATTTTCAGTCCTTTAGCTACATTGGTGAGGCTTGTATGCATGATACGTACATACATGTATCCGTAGCCAGTCACTTAACCAGCGAGACAATTTTGATTAACGTTTTCTAACAACAGAAGATACATTTCGTTTATCATGCATGTACTGGTCATTGTACCACAATAGATCGATGGCAACTTCTCACTCAGAGAAAAAATATTTCAATAACTGTCATGTTTGCTGTTCCATGCCGTGTACATTACATGAAGACAACAACTCCAAAAAAATGAGATTATTTGTAATGTGTACCTTGGTAAAACGAATGTGTTGTAAATGGTTAAGAAGTTTAAAAAGGGCAACATTAATCTTTTTGACAAGCAGGGCTGAAGCTACCATAGATTAATTAGGAAGCCGCATAGGGATATATATATATATATGTATATATATATATATATATATATATATATATATATATATATATATATATGTATATATATATATATATATATATATATATATATATATATATATATATAGAGAGAGAGAGAGAGAGAGAGAGAGAAAGAAAGAGAGAGAGAGAGAGGATTTAAGCAAAAATAGTATTTTAAGCAAAAATAGAATTATAAGCAAAAACAGAAGAGAAGGTTCCAATCCTGCTGCTCAGTACTGGATTGGATAATGGATTGTCTCTAATCACACTGAAGAACAGTAATACGACGAAACTGCTGTTAGATGATGACACAATACATATATATATATATATATATATATATATATATATATATATATATATATATATATATATATATATATATATATATATGTTGCAAAGGTTCTGCGTATTAGGAAAGCATAAACCAAAACTGTCCAGAAAAGTTTCTTTGAATATTTAAACCGGAGTGTCCGTCCGTTCGTCTTGGCTGGCTGGCTATTCATCATGCGTTCAAGTTGCCCAAACGTAGTAACAGGGCAGGAAATTCAAACTCCCATCATGTTTATTTTTCTCAAAACCCTCCTTCCGGGAGGGTTTTTATTTGGGGTTCATATCATGATGAATTCTTCTCTTTTTTACAATCCAGACTCTTTTTTTTATTCATCATTGCCCAAATTAAGGCGAGCAATGTAATTTATACCATTGATTTCCTTTTTTTCTTGAATTTATATAATTGATCATCCCTAACATGGTATGCTGGCCAAAGATGATGGTTTCCATTGAGTCAATAACCAGATATAGTTATATATTTTTATTTTTATTTTCTTTCTGTTTTACCCTATGATATGCTGGAAGGGCCACATCCTCTCAGAGACATTTTTTCTATCTTTTCAACAATGTTTGGTATCTTGTCCGGTATGCCCCCGAAGCAGCCACACAAATGAAAAAATTATACCAAACAGTAAAGTTCCAATGTCATGCAAATACAGGATTAAATAATAATGAATAAATGATAAGAAAAACCAATACGTTGAATGAATAATTTTTATACCTTTTCTGCTGAAAGTAGCTGACCTTTTTTTCATGAACTTTAGAAGAAAAATCAACGGTTGTCTCATAAGTAAAAAAGTATTTACATTACATTCCGTTCCTTAGCTGCTCAAAGGGCTTCTCCATCCTGCAAAGGCCAAGTGAAAAAAAAGGTAAAATTGCCATTCGGCTGGATAGAATGATTTGTTTGAATGTCAAAAACCCAGGGAATGATTATTACATAATTCTCATTGATAATGTCTGGTCTCTGCTCAGATTAAGATTTGCACACGTTAAGTTTCGTAGCATGTGTACCTCTTCCTGGGGGTCACACCAAAACACCAGTATTACTTTCACTTTCACTTTGCTGATTTCTCTGACATCATCGTCCAGTGATTACGGAACTTTGAAAAGTCAAGGAACTCTTCTCTGAAGAAAATATTGTAGCAGAACCTTATTCTTAGCATTTTGTTTTTAGACTAATTTATGAACTTTAATAAAAAAAGGATTTTTACTTTTTAAAATAATATCGATTATATTTATTCGAATTCTAAAATATGGTGCACGTCTGTGTGTACGATAATTATCGATTAATGATGGCTGATGGCGTTTCTCTGTTACAAGATTTGCAATATCAGTTTTAAAATGAATACTGCTTCAAATGCTATTGAACCCCCAGGGATCTGTACTCACTCACCCAGTTTCAAAACCACGACTATAGAATGTGTTTGTTTCTTATTTACATTCCCAATTCTTTCAAACTTTTAGTATCGTCATCCGTAGCTCAAAAAATAACCCAATTACTCACACAATGTCGAGTATATCTGCTTCCATCGAATTGAACATTTCCTTATGCGCCAGCATCTCTAATACTGATTGTCATCACACGCTGATTGACAACATTACCGTTGATTGACCGGCAGGGTGAAATACCGAAAAACTACCACGGTGTCTTGTTTTTTCCCACTCCTGTACATGTATGAAAGTGCAGGGAGGAGAGACTCGGGGATCTATGGTCTGACTGTCAGGCTTGTTTCTGTTATTTGACAGAGGTCAGACAGTTATTCACCTTTTTCACCCTCTTCAATTCAACTCTGTAGTCTGCTGATATGGTAACGTCCAATATCTAAAAATCGTCCTTTTCTCTTTTTACATTGACTCTATCAGATCTCCCAGGAACTGGTAGATCTGTCTGAATTTTGAAGTCCAAAAGAATTTTACTTTCTCTTATTCTCTTGGACATTCTCCTGTTCGTATTGTATTATCTAAATCCTAGTTATTTGAACAACTACCAGCGGATCTCAGTTCCTACCCTTGTCATATCTTTTTTTGAACTTTCTTATAATGCTCATATTATTATTATTATTATTATTATTTGGAATCTCACACCAGTTGCCTGGTGGTAACTGCTGGAGTTTGAGTGACAGCAAGTCTCCTCTAGTCTCCAGCCCTCCTCTCCTAGTACTCATAGGTCGCAGTAATTCTACGATTTACATTCACACCGGTTGCCCAGTGGTTATCGCTGAAGGCTGAGTGACAATAGGTCTCCTCAGGTCTTCAGCTAACGTCTCCTCTCTCTTTCGCATATCATGACAGAGCTACAATTCGTTGCAGTACTTATATCTCCAGCACCTTCCTCAGTATCCGTGCAGTTCCCAGTAGTGCTGTGGTCTGTACGGTCTCTATCCTTCCCCTAATCCCGATCTCCTCCAGTCTCTCCCTCAGCGTTTTGGGGACAGTTCCTAGTGCGCCCACAATGACCGGTACTACCCTGGTTTTCATGTTCCACATTTTCCTTAACTCCCTTGCTAGGTCCTGGTATTTTTCCCTTTTTTCACCCTCCTTCTTTTTTACTCTATAGTCTGCAGGTACAGCAACGTATACTATTTGACAGGCCTTCCTTTTTTTGTCTACTATTACTAAGTCCGGTCTTCTTGCCTGGATGAGGTGGTCAGTTTGAATGTCAAAGTCCCACAGTAGTTTGTGGTTGTCATTCTCCAGAACTGCCTCTGGCTTGTGCTGATACCACTTTTCCACATGGTTGAATCCCATTTGTTTACTTAGTTCCCAGTGTATCATCGTTGCTACTCTATCGTGTCTATGCTTATACTCCTTCTGGGCGAGTTGACTACATTCACTAGTTATGTGGTTTACTGTCTCATCTCTTTCACCGCACATGCGGCATTTGCTGTTTGTCTGTGTTCTGTCGATTTTTGCTTTTATGTAGTTTGTCCTTATGCTTTTGTTTTGGGCTGCCATGATGAGCGATTCTGTTTCTCTCTTAAGGTTTCCCTTTCGTAACCACGTCCATGATTTCTCGTCTGCTATATCTTTTATCTGTCTTTTAAACTCGCCGTACAATTTTTTCCCTTCCCACTTTTCTTTTCTAGTTTGCTGTACTGTTCCATTGTTTTCTACTTTATTGTTTGTTGCACTATCCCTCGCGCTCTTTATGATTTCTTCACTATTTGTTTGCACATATCTATCTAGGACTACTTTAGCTCTCTGGACACAATCTTCTATGCTGATGAGCCCCCTACCACCTTCTTTTCTCTTAACGTATAGCCTATCTGTATCATCCCTAGGGTGTAATGCTTTATGCATTGTCATAAGTTTCCTTGTTCGCCTATCCATTGATTGGAGCTCTTCCTTTGTCAATCCTAGGAATGGTCCTGTATACCTAACTACTGACACAGCCCAGGTGTTCATTCCTTTTATTAGATTTCTGCTATTTAATTTGGTTTCTAATATTTTCCTTATCCTTCTGAGGTATTCTCTCTTAATTTTCTCCTTCATCTCTTCCCGTTTTATCGTGTCACATTCTAGGACACCTAGGTACTTGTATCGGTCTTGTGCAGTCAATGCCCTTATCTTGTTGTCCGGAAGCTCAATTCCCTCAGTCATTGAAAGCCTTCCTTTGTGCATCACCATGATTGCACATTTTTCTATCCCAAACTCCATTCCTATGTCCTCACTATATTCCCTTACTTCGTTGAACAGAGTCTCAAGCTCTCCCCTGTTTTTTGCAAACAATTTAATATCGTTCATGTACATTAAGTGGTTGACCTTTCCTTTTGTTTTAGAGAAGTGGTATCCTTTGCTGTTTTTCAAGATTCTGTTAAGCGGTATCATTGTTAGAACAAATAATAGTGGGGACAACGAGTCTCCTTGGAAGATTCCCCTTTTTATCCCTACCTCGGCTAGTTTGTCCCCTGCGGCTGTCAAATCTACTTTCGAGTCTTTCATTGAATTACCAATGAATTTAACCACCGGTTCGCTAATTTTGAACATTCTAAGGCATTCGAGTATCCAGCTATGTGGAATCATATCGTATGCCTTTTTGTAATCTATCCATCCCATTGCGATATTCTTTCTCCTTTTCCTTACTTCTTTTAAGATCATCTGGTCTATGTAGAGTAAATCGTTTGCCCCTTTGGTTCCTATCCTACACCCTTTCTGTTCTTCTGGTAGTAGCCCCCTTCTATCCATTGACATGTATATTCTCTCTGCTATTTGCCCGGTCAGGATTTTCCACATAAGTGGTAGGCACGTGATTGGTCTATAGTTGCTTGCTATGTTCCCCTTTCCCGGGTCTTTTTGGATGAGGGTGGTTCTGCCTTTAGTCATCCATTCTGGTGCTTTGCCTTCATTTAGACAATTTTGGAGTAGGTGAGTGAGTCTGCCGTGTAACGT
The DNA here is from genome assembly GCA_963457665.1 of Thysanoteuthis rhombus. Classification (NCBI taxonomy): domain Eukaryota; kingdom Metazoa; phylum Mollusca; class Cephalopoda; order Oegopsida; family Thysanoteuthidae; genus Thysanoteuthis; species Thysanoteuthis major. The sequence goes on along the minus strand of OY735205.1, from coordinate 63,456,474 downwards.
GGTGAACTTTTTGAACCAATACCCATGGATCCCGTCGGGCCCTGGTGCTTTCCAGTTGGCTACTTTCCTAAGAGTATGTTTCAATGTGTTTTCATTCAGTACTATCGGTTCCCCCTTGTCTATATCTTCTAGTTCTTTTCTCATGTTTCCTAGCCATTGCAGTGTTACGTTGTGTCTTTTTGGGTGCCCCCATATGCTATTCCAATAGTTCTTGGCCTCTGTGGCATCAGGTTTCATGTCCTGCCTCCTTTCCCCATTTAAATCTTGGTAAAACTTTTTCTCATTGTTTTGGAATGTGCGGTTTTGTGTGTATTGGGCCGTTCTTAGTCTGTATCTTTTTAGTCTTGCCTCTTTGGCTAGTCTTTTCTGGTGTAACTCTTCGACTACAGTTGCGATGCCCTTTTGCGTTACTTTGTATTTGTTATAAAGTCTTACTCGTGGTCTGTCTGTGTGTGGTGTATTTCTAAGTAGTACTTCATCTCTCTGTAGTTGGGAGATCTGCCTTTGTAACCTTCTCTCCCAGTTGGGTTTCCCTTCCCTATTATTGCTCAGGTTCCTATCTTGTGTTGTGAAGCTTTGTGCTACCATTTTCGCCCCAGCGTAAATTAGGTTGTTGAGTTCTAGGAGGGTGTTCGTTTCTATGTGCTGTAAGAGGCAGTTGACCTGTTCGGTCACTTCTCCAACTTTCTTTCTGTCTTTGTCTCTTAGGGAGGGGAGTGTTGTTTTCTCTCCTCGCATGATCTCTTTCAAAGCTTTATTATTATTATTATTATTATTATTATTATTATTATTAATTGTCGCACCAGTTGCCAGCTGTGACCAGCTGGAGGCTGAGTGACAGCGAATCACCTCAGATCTACAGCCCTCTCCCCCCCACTCTCACAGTCCAAAGCTTTGCTATGGTTTACAATTTTACACTGGTTGCCCAGTGGTTATCGCAGAAGGCTGAGTGACGGTAGGTTGCCTCAGGTCTTCTGCTCTCCTCTCATATCTCTCTCGCCTACCAATCACAGCAGTGCTGTGTTTTGTATCAGTTATTGTTTGTGGTATGTTTCCCCCCTCTCGTCATGTCTTCTCCCTGTTAAGCCACTGCAAACAGCTGAGGTTGTAGATCATATAATTCTAGCATTCACCTCAGTAATCGTGCAGTTCCTAGCAGTGCTGTGGTCTGTATAGTCTTGATCCTTCCTTCTATCCTCAGTTTTTCCAAATCTCGCTTTCAGCGTCTTTAGTATTGTTCCGATTGCACCTACTGGTGTAACCCTGACTTTCATGTTCCACAACCTCTTCTGCTCCCTTGCCAGGTCCTGGTATTTTCCCAGCTTTCCGTTCTCTTCCCTATTTACTCAGTGACCCGCAGGTACAACCATGTCTATTATTTGACAAGTTGTTCTCTTCTTGTCCACGATTACTAGGTCCAGTCTTCTTGCTGGGTCAGTCTGGACATTGAAGACCGAGAGTAATTTCTGACTTTCATTCTTCAGGGTTGTGTCCAGTTTGTGCTGGTAACATTTTTTCTCATGGTTAAATCCCAATTGTTAACTCAATTCCCAGAGTATCACTGTTGCTACTCTATTGTGACCGTGTTTATACACCTTATGGGCTAGTTGATTACATACACTAGTTATGTAGTTTACGGTCTCATCCCTTTCCCCACATAGATAGGAATTGCTGTTTGTTCGTATTACGACAATTTTGTCGATTCTTGTAATTATTATTATCGTTATGATAATTATCATTATTGTTGTTTTTGTTGATGTTATTGAAAGTATAGAAATATAGTATCACACGTAAAATGTTCTTCAAGATATATCTTCTTGCACAAAATGACAAATGAAGTCAGTCTTTCTCACACAATCAAGGAATGAAAATAAGTAGTATTCACTGAAAGAATATTCTGATGCACAAAACAAAAGAAAAATTGGGGCTCCTTAGTTTGACAAGGTTTCCGGGTATACAGCATTTGTTTCTCTCCCATTGGGTGCCAGATAAGAAAAAAACTGTTATTTTTAGGCAATATGCCTCTGAGAATGTAATTTATTTGATGCAGTAGAGATAAAAATGCCCTTTTGAACCCAAATTGACCAATGGTGAACCCCGATAACTTGAAGGTCAACACCACTCATCCTTTATTATTTAGGCCCAAGTGGACTCTGCTTACAACTGGATTCCATGAATATATTTGTTTGCCTGCAAATGGCTCTAAATGACCTTCGAGGACTTGCCAAATTTGAGCGTATCTATCCTACCATTTTTGAGCTCAAAAACATTCCTCTCTACTTTGTGGTAAATTCGATATTATGCAGGAAACTGATTATCAACAATAATAATATTTGTTTTTCGTTAATAAACTAACTTCCTTGTTCAGTTCTTATCTTTTCGCATTGCAATGCACAAAACTGTATTATTAACAATATTCTCTGTCAATTATGTCAAGTTTTAGAAATATAATTCCTTGATCCTTTTAGGGAATTATAAATATTCATCAGTTTTTGCATCGTTAGAATTAATACTTGGAGAGAAGCATGAAAAATCTATGCATGTTGTGTTCTGATAATTCTTGAAAAGTGGATTTGGAATGTTTTCAAGACGATAATTATTTGCTCTTTTCACTTTTGGTTTGCGTGTTCCCTTCAATCAAAATTCGAGGGAATTTAAGGGAAAGAAAAACAAAAATCCCTTTTACAAAGATCTAAAAAAAAAAAAAGGTCTAATTGCAGGATATTTTATTTGCTAATTGAAAATGTCCTTCAGTCCTACAAGTCTAAGATTCCCTAAATATCTATTTTCTTTAGAATAAGGCTTCGAAATATAGAAGCAAGATATCAAGAACGTAAGGAAGAAACAAACATGGTAGGAAACTAAGAAATGATAGCAACAAAGAAAGAAAGAAGTCTGATTAGTCACTCAATAGAAATCGTCACCTTGCCGTCATTTCTGACATCATACTGTGTTGGGGGTGATTAATGAAACAATTAGAAAAAAGGAGATGAATGAATGATTTTTCCCCTCTATCATTTTGCTGGAGAAAAACCAAACGATTATTTCAGCATGAATTTATATTGCAAATAGAAGCCACCCCCTGCCTCAAAAATCTATTCCAAGGGGAATTTCAAAAAACAGGAAAACGTATTTTATAGGAATATTAAGGAGTAAACGTTGAATTTCTCAGCCCGCTAGTACAATTATTTAAATGAGAGAGGAAAAGTGTGTATATGGAATTTTTCCCCAGTGAATAAGTATTGATGCGTTTATGGTTGTTTGATTCATGTCCGTTGTATGCAGTGTCCAAATAATCCAATATTTCCACAGCAGCCGTAGATTGCATTTGATATGACAAGTTCCTACGCCTTAGACTCCATTTTGGGACTAATGTACAGTGAGAGTTTTGTTTAGATCCTTTGTGCGAGGGAAAGTTTGGCAGGCTGTCAAGGAATTAGGAACAAGGAAACTGACATTGATGATTTCTTTAAAAAAACAAAGGGAAGTTGAACTGACAAATGGATCATCAACGCTTTATTCAATAGTAAAAATTGATGACTTGGTCAACTGACGATAAGTCGGATATGTCTTAGAGCTGTCATTCATGTGACTGTTACTCTAACTCTGATGCAAAATGGAAACAGGTCTGGTTAGTCACTCAAAAGAAATCGCCATGTGACCAACGTACTTTGTCAGCGTGTCATATTGGGGTGGATCAATTAAAAGATGCAAAGAGAGGTTATCGATTAATCACTTCTCTACCTTTTTGCTGGACAGTGGTAAGATCCAAGTTTCCCAAACATCTCAGCACAAATGCTGCCGGATATCAACTGAGGGGTCGATTTAGCAATCATTTAAATTTTAGATTAAAACATTCAACCGTGAGAATTAGGGGAAAAAAGATTTTTTTTCTCTACACGTGATACTGAGTACATTTTTTCCAGTCCTTTGTCTCCATTGATATAATCCGTGTGCGTGATACGCATATAATCAGCTAGCCAGACCGAATTGAAAACTCGGAAAACAAGCTGACTGTTTTGGTCGAAGATTTCTAATACTAAATAAAAGTTTCAAGGTTCAAATCTCGATTAATTATCTTACAAGTGTTATAACACATTGATATGGTGAAGAAAATACAAACTTTCTTAGTATATATGGTGACTAGTTGAAAATCCGCTTATAGGCCAGGATTTTCAGCATGTTACAGTGGGAGACCTAAGTTTTAGGGGTTGGGTTTGGGTTTTTAAAAAAGGAAGCATAGGAAATTAGATGAAAAAAGTCTTTCTGGGTTTCATTTCCATTTTCTGTAGTTCCAGCCCCTGAGCTATTGATACTTCCATTGAATTTCCCTAAAAAATAAATAAGTCTTCTGATAGAAGCGTACAAATTAAGTTGGAAATATAGTTTTGATCCTAAATTAACTACGGAGTTCTGGTTACCCGATATGATGTATTCATTGGATCATACCTTATTTAAAGAATATGAACAGGTAGATAACATTTTATTTAAATATTTGGGGAAAAATACACCCCCCCCCAAAAAAAACCAAACAAACAAACAAACAGACCCCACCCCTAAATCTCGAATGATTTCTCTATTGCGTATGCATGTCAAATTTGGTTTGGCGTGTAAGACTTTTAGGATTATTATGAAATAAGTTGATCATCGGGGTGAGCTTGAGCGAAGATAAGGCATTTTTTCCTGAAAAATCCACACACCTCTTACTGTGAAATCTTTCGTAAGATTAATCGAGTGTACATGTCAGATTTGATTGTGCACATGTATAAGGGGTTAGTCTACCGTGACTAACAAACAATTATCACTTACTAAGACGCACAAGAACTAAATACACGCCAATGGTTTTGCTTTAACTTTAGTCGAATATCAGAAGTGCAGAATTAAGTTTTGACTTCCCTCAAGCTGTTTCACGATCAACAATTTGTTTTGGCATAGAATCAATAAGTTCTGAACTTGCAGTTTGAAGTGTATCAGACCATACCCAGTGAAAGATAGCAGATGAGAACTTTTTCCTGACTTCTTGTGCAAGTTCTTATATTGCCAACAAGTATTTTATGAGATTCATGAAAGGGAAATGACTGCGATAAAGGATTCATTTAGGGAAAATCAGAAAATTGAGCAAATCTCGTCAGAAATAAATTTTGCTGTGCTGAAAAACTCAAGTGTGTATCGCTCAACTCAATTTCACCCTCATTCCAACACTTAATATTGATCGTGGTTGGAAAGGGCTTCCTCTTGGCTGCTCGTCCATTAAAACCGAGTTGGAGATTACTTTCTTGTTGTTCGAGGGCTGATTTGGATTTTTTGTCACTTCCGAAGCTTTTGAACAAAAGTTGTTCTCAACAGAAAACTAAGGGTAACTCTTCATTTCTTTCATGCATTTATGCCTCTCACTCCCCCCCCCTCTCTCTCTCTCTCTCTCTCTATATATATATATATATATATATATATATATATATATATATTAGAAATCGAGGACTTGATTCTCTTAATGACACTTGTGCATGCTTCGTGTTTATTTACCGACATTGGATGTCTGTAAACAAACAACGGATTTCCAATCATGGAAAATGTAAATGTAGAAAACAATCAAATATACGAGACAAGAAGCGTGATATGCTGAGGGGGTGTTTGATAATGGAACACAATTTGTCCAAGAATATTTGATTATCCCAGGAAGCGACATCATAAACATTGATTGAACAAGGTTAACGTGCATAATAACATACATCGCTGTTATTTACCAGTAAACATCAAGTTCTGTAAGCTTGATAAATGAAATATAGATCGATATTGGAGACTGTCAACCAAAACTGTCAACGTAGATTTCTTCAGTTTTCTTCAGTTTTTAAGTTGATCTGACTAGCTGGCTATGTATACATGTATCACGCGTGCAGCCTTCACCAATGGAGCTAGGTCGTTGCAAATTTAAGCACTTACCCCCTTATTTTGTCTAGAAGAAATGAAAACGTTATTTTTAACCTAAAATCAATTTTGCAGTGTAACTTAGTGCTTAACAGCTCAAACACTTCTCATCATTATTTTATTTTTGTTGAAAGATCAGACTTTCCAGTGATCAAAGGGAAAGTTGAGAAAAGTAAAATATTCATTGATCACTATTTTTCTAAATTATATAATTTCCATTTTTTTCTTTATCACACTAAACATGGTATGCTACCAAGTCATATTGGCAACATAATGGTTTTCTATTGTTTAACTAATCAAACCTGCGTTTTATTTCTATTATATTCGCCGTTCCCGAAGTATGCTATTGTGGTTCGAATCGCGCTAATTTTATACTTTCACGCACTTATCTTCCACAATCCTAAATTGAAAACAGACTAATTTCTGCTTTGAACTCGAATCGAACCATCTTACATCTTGAAGATGGCACACAAATTATCATTAAAACTTTAACCAATTATAGAAATGGTTATAGGCTTCAACAGTCCTCGAATATACGGTGCTGGGATGTCTGTTAAAGTTAAAGAAAGCACTAAATTGATAAACTGCAAAAGATTCTGTGGAAACATGGATAGCTTCTAAACTGTAACTGTTTTTATATGAATTTAGTTTAGGTTCATTTTTCTGGCTAAAAAACTCTTTAAAACAGACCTAGACAGCTAAAATTTTGATATGCAGTCGGTTAGGCATAGCTCTGTACATAAATTGTATGTTTAATGAAAACAAATGATCATTTTTATTTGATCCTTTAATTATGTATGTATTCCTTGATCATCATTCAATATTGACGGGCTATGTTTTTTTTTCAAGATCAGTGTCTAAGTTACAGTAAATTGAAATTACAGGTCTATAGGCCATTCTGAGTTGTAGATAAAAAAACAAAAACCAAAGGTTAAATTCATACAAAAGTTAGCAGTGAAAGACAGGGTTGCCAAGTTAGATGTTCTTTCATTTTGTTTCTTCGAATATGTGTCGACAATATTTCGATTTAAAGAAAGAGTTTTTCATTTTTCAAAGTCCAGTGGTGCCGATGGAGATATTTTTCTTTAATTATCCGATTTCGACGGGGACTTCCAGAAAAAAAAAATAATGAATGATCTATACTCAATTAATTGGAAACCCTGGTTATTATGCATCTGATAATCTTTTAGCGGTTTATCAGTTCAGCAAATATGGTTGAATCATACATAGTTAGTTATTGATTCAATCAAGCTCAAATTTGCAATAAAAAAAAATGCCCCAAATATTAATCAATTAGCAAACCACGGGATTTGACGATGAAACTTCAAAAACTTCTAGCAGATTAGAAAAAGAGATTCCAGACAGCATTTAAATTTGTACAATAGATCTATTCAAATTAGATTTTCGGATGAATAGAGCAAAGACTAAAGAAATGTTCAACAATAAAGTTACGAAAATACCATAAGAATTGAGATTGATAACGTTAGAGATAACCCACAGAAACGCCACAGCGCCAAACAATAGGCTGGAGAGCATTTGGTATAAATAGAGACATACTGAAAAGCAGAATACCAAATGTAAAGTATACAATCTATGCATAATACCTACAATGATTTACGTGTGCAAAACCGGGAAACTTACTAAACTTGGAAATAACCTCAGAATAGCACTGAGAGCAATGGAAGGAGCAATGTCAGGGATGATCTTTAGCCATAGAAAAGGATCAACATGTGGCTGAGATAGGACCAAGGTGAATAATATCGTACAAGTAACTTTGCAACAAAAATGGCAATGGGCAAGTCATCTAGCAAGAAAGTTTGACAATAGCTGAACATCGCAACTAACAATGTGCATCCCCGGATATCACACGTGAAATAATGGCCCACAAAAGTAAGATGTACGACGTACTAAACTAAAAGTACTGCCTCCGAGACGTCCATGATAGAGAGATCGGGCAGATATTATGAAAATCGATGTCCAATGACGGACACTAAATGACTGATGCTGCTGCTGATACTTCTGATACTTAAATTAAATCGAATACAGAGGAGAGCATTGTTGACTGCTTTTTCTCTTCTTCTCTTGGCAATGCACATCATCCATTTGACAGTAAATAAGAAGCCCATATCTACTTCAAACATCGACTTACACCGATTCAGCTTTCCTAAAAACTGAACGCTCAGACAGTTGTTTCATTTCTTCTTTTGACAGACAACGAAAAGAAGCAATACAAATATTCAGCATGAAGAATAAATCCAACACTTTTATTAAGATACAAATTATCAACGCATACTTCTGACTTCAAGCTGAGTGAAATGTTAGTTGAAATGTTACAGTTACATACATATATTATTTGGAGTGTGATTAAACAAGACGACTTCTTTTCTATGATTTCCACCCTGGAAACAATGCCAGATTAACTATGAAGCTAGGGTATAATGTGCAATGGAGGGATCCATTTTAGGAATGGCTGTTAGCAAGGAAAGATGATCAGGCGATAAAGCTAAAAGAAAAAAAAGCACGGAAATAGACCAAGACGACGCATAACAATTGTTTTGAAAGCATTTGGTATAAACAGAAGAATACTGAAGATCGAATTGACAGTATACTAAAGTATACGATCAAAAAGTCGATCAATGCATAATACCAGCTCTGGCATTTGGTCCCAAACCAGGAATCATACTAGATCATTTGAAAACAAACTCAGAACAGCACAGAAGGCCACGGAAATATCCATGTTAGGAATAATTATTAGCAAGAGAAAATGATGATGGATCATAGAGACGGCCTGGGTGAGGGATGTTGTACGAATGATTAAGTAGCAAAAATGGAAATGGGCAAGATACATAATGAGAAGAAAGGTCAACAGAAAGAGCAAAAGGCTAACTGATTAGTGCCTGTGGGACAGTAAACGCAGTAAGAAAAACAGATGCAACTTATTCCAGTCGACGCTGTCAATTTATTTACTCACTGCTGAAGGGAACTCAGCTGGAGTGTAGCTGCGATAAAAAGCAACAACGTGTAAGATGAATGAAAATAGTCGAAAAAATTGATAAAATGGTAAAAGATTGATTTCATACCTATTGCCTTTAATTTGAATAACTCTTTCTATTATTTCAAAGTGTAGTTTCTCAGAAGAAATAGCGGCCAATATCTGCCTAGATTAATAGCTGAAGTAATAGCTTAAGCAGACCTATACAGAAGATCTCAAGAAAGTCCAAAGTCTCCAAAGTTCACAACTCAACAGACTTAGGCAATATAGATTGAAAAAAAAAAAACCGAAAAACTTTTCTATTAAAAAAGTAACGAGAACTCCTTTGTAATAAATAACAAATTATAATTGGCAACACTGAGACAACCACTACAATATCTCATACAATATGCAAAACTTGTTCAAAGCAAAATACAAAATTAAGATCAAAAAACAAAAAATGCTGGAGAACTTGGAGATGCTTGAACCCAGTAAGCAAGACATTTGTCACTGGAAAAATCAAAGAAGATTTTATTTAATGTGAAAATGTTTTCGCAGTTATGGGAAGATTTTTTATTCAGTTGGTGATAAGAAATAAATATTTGATTCATGATGTCTAACACTTAGTTTTTTTCCATAGACAGCATGCAGCTGCCCCCGCTGCCCCTGCTGCTCCCACTGCTCCCACCGCTTCCCAGTGGTTGCAGTGCACCTGGGTAGATATAGATCTATACAAACACGAATGATTTATGTTTCATTTTTCATGCTTTTATAATCTTTCTACAGGATAAACAGATGGTGAAAGTTGTATTTTTCTTTCATTTTCAGAAATAAATAATCACACCTAATCTGTTGTTGATGAGGAGTAACAAGTGTTGTCTTAAACACCTCAGACGTCTGAAGAAAATTTTCCTCATATGATAAGATACATATATATTTTCATTGATGGCAATTATAACATAAGGAGAATAATTCTAAGTTTTACTGTTCGCAGTCAGGGTATTACTATCATAATACGTCGTCAAAAATATGGATGGGTCGATTTCGATACCCGAGTTGTTTTAGTGTTCAGAAATATAACATTCAGGAGTATGAAGGTTTTATAAAGAAAGATCTACCACCAATGTGTCTTTCTGATAGTCACCTATGGAACTGAAATATGGAAGTCTCAAACTAAGAAGCAGGCAACGATCATGGGAGATAATCATGCTTGACATCACATGGAGAAAAAACAAACAAAAAACGAATGGTACTACAGATACTAGAGAACCAACAGGAGAGAAAACATTTGAAAATTCAAATGATAATAGGCCGGGGATGTTGCTATGATGTCAGACAACTGCTGAATATCACGTCAAATGAATTAAATCCACGAAGATTCTATACAAAATTATGACATGAAAAAAAAAAAAAAAGATTACTTAACAATTTACACAAATTCAGTAGGTTTTGGCTCTGTGACGCTCACCATTCAGAAATTTTTTAAATTTTGAGGAAAGTTGGTGTTCAACGGCGGATATCAAAAAGTAACGGCTGCTGTTGATTATGAAGGAGTATCTGTTGGTTCCATTGACGATGGGAGTGCATTGTAAGTTACAATGTGCCCCCAACCACCCAAGGGGGACAAGGTTTTGACGGGAAAAAAATAAAGATATATGCCAGGTCAGCCGAAGATTATTTTGATAGGCCCAATAGCCAATATATGAATATGACTGAAGCCATTTAGATGACATTGAATCATAGTTCGGGGACAGAAAGAGACAGAAAGAAAAACAAAAAAATATAGAGAAAGATGAAGGAGGAGAAACAGCAAAAAATATCATCTGGGAGGAGGGGGACTAATTTATGACAAAGCCATAAAAAAACTTCATTGAGGTAAAAAAAGACACAATCTCATTTTCTCGGATATTTCCTTCCCGGCCGGCAATATACACAGTGAATAGACTTTAGATTTCACTAACACTTTTTTTGACTCACCTTATGTATGTATATATATATATATATATATATATAACAAATATACATACGTATGTATTTACTAAGCATATCATGGCTTGGTCTATCCAACATAACATTTAGAGGATTTTCAATGTTTGTTGCCGAACCGCTCGTGGCTAGAGAAGTAATACCAGATAGGCACATCCTTTGATAATGACTGTGGGAGAAGCTCTGGCATCTGGAGATAGGGCAGTTTTACGACATTGTATGACTGACATACCCTAACTCTCTCTCTCTCTCTCTCTCTATCTACATATATATATATATATATATATATATATATATATATATATACATATATATATATATATATATATATATATGTATACATATATATATATACATATATATATGTATGCTCTGTATGTCATATATACATTATGGAAAACAATGATATTGGCTTGCGCCAATATTGCAGATAGGCAAGCCTTGGCTGCCTCAAAAATCAAGGATAAGGGTGAATGCAAAATTATCTCGCCAATCAAGCAGATTTATATCGAATTTTGCAAATAAAACCGTACATAAATTCATATATCTATCCGATGAGCAGCTGATCTTAAACGACAGTAAACAAACTAGTATCATCTTGTAGCCTCATGCCAAACCAAGCTTAAAATCATGAATAAGTACATATATTTTTATGTGAATATTCACAGTATCCCGAATTTACGCTGGGAATACGTTCTTAAAAGAGGTAACGCAGGGAAACAAGAAAAGCAAAGAAAATATGAGCATGTTAATATAAGAATTAACTCATGAATATTCATTTGTCATTTTAATACATAAAACAAATGAATAATGAATTAATTAATAGAAGAATAATTTTTGGCAAATTTCCCGAATATGTTCCTGCGTGTGCGTGTGTGCAAATGTATGTATGGTTTTGTATGCGCGCCTACAGCCATATACACATACACCAAAAACAAATATTGATATCTCGTTGTGTCACGGCAAGAACAAATAGACGGCAATAATGTATCACGCTTCCGTATTCTTTGATACAGGAAGAATTCCCATCCGCTGTCATGTCATTTGACTTCCTCAGGTTTTCCTGTTTTCATTCATTCATTCCCTGTCGCTTGTAGCCAGGGCAGGACTTTGTCTCACACTATTGATTAGTGTACAGATTGGTTTCCTCTCCAAGGTGATTAAGGAAATCAACACAGAAGACTCTCTGCATGATCCTCAGCTGTTTATGACACCTGGTATTTTTAGATGGCCATCCATCCTGGTGCTGACCTTGCTTAACGTTGCTTAACTCCAGGGATCGCACGAGAACCGGTTTGTTCAACGTGATTAGACCATAACATTACCCAGCTGGACAATGATTCCTAGAAATTCTCATGGCTAAAGAGCAGCTCTTTGGGTAGGCGTATTTATGCCTGTGGCTCTTCTCATCTTGGCAGCAGGTCTTAGCAGCTTCAAGATATGAGTTGCCGTAATTGGACACCTAGTATAAAGGAAATGTTGTTCCCACATTGCTCCTCTCCCTTCTTGACATGCTGAGAGCTCCTAAAGGAAAGTATTGCTCAATATGCTTGTAGACCAGCAAAACTGATACCTCTCCAACTCGTCACAGCACCTGGTATTCCCAGATAGTCACCCATCTTGATACTCACCAGGCTCGACGTTGCTCAGTTTGTATCCAACGCGGTATGGCTGTAATAATGGCGTGTTCATGCATTGATTCTAATGTTTATATTCTATACGTGCACGGGGGGTATACAAACTTTATATCTCAGTGAATCTGTACCGACTCAATAAGTAATGATTCAAGTTAACATTAAGTCGCTTCTTCCCTGAATGTGTTTTAGTATCGAACTTTCTCTATTGAGTGTACGGTTGATTTCCTCATGAAAACACTATAACGTACATGTACTAGAGACACTATAATTTATAATTCTAGTAAAAATCTTCTCGTCTCTTTACGTATATCATTTCTGTCATACTAAAATGAATACAAATCTATTTTCTAGCACATTGAAAGCAGTTTTAGTACTGCTGCATCAAAAATCATCTACTGTTTTATTTGATGTATATTTACTGAGAAAGATTTTATTACTAATGCTTATAGCTGGCTTGTGAGAAAATGATAAAACGTATTTTTGCTTGCCTTGTCACAGAAATGAAAATACGATTTAGAGCCTTTGATAAAGATTGCACTGAGGAAACAAGCAGCCACTCCTATATAATTCTATTCGGCAGTTAAATACTATGGGTTCAAAATAAATGTTTTCAGACACAGGAAGGTTCATTACATATCAGATTGTATCAACATACATAAATATAATAAATCTATTACAAAATTCAATATTGGAAATATGTCTCTAGAAGTTCATTGGCTAAAAAATACAGAAATTACGTTGAGGCAAAAAAAAAACTCGTCAATAATTTGGGCATCGGTAAAGTTTTGAAATTTAAAAACTAAATCTCGAAAAACATGTTCAAGGAAATAGGTTGAATTTTAATTCCACGATAGATTTTAAGCTAAAAAAATGCTAAATATAAAAATGCTAATATAATTCTAGAAACATTATTGTTTTTCACGAATAAAATGAATATTTTCGTTGTATATCTATAGTCATGTTTGTCGAAGAATCGAACAATCGTAGCCATCAAAATGGCAAACCCCTCTATCCATTTTTTTGTATATTCATGTGTTTGTCGGTATGTTTGGTTGGGTGTTCCAGATTCTTTAGACCTTTGGGAAGTCTGATGATAACATCCCTATTCTAAAGAATTTTTCTCATCTTTTACCATGGAAAAACGCTTGTGATGTCATGAATAGAATTTATTCTGACCATTTTTATTCTTCGGTGTTTTTTTTTGTATATAACTTTCAATTTTGACGCTACAATTGTCCAATTATTGACTGTGGTAGCCGGTGAAATGAAATGCAAAGCAAATATCAAACATTCAACATATCGAATAAGTATCTAGGTGCTGACGCAGGGTTGAGGTCCATACCTGCCCACTAGGGTGGGGCATAGTTAGAGAAAGTTAAATGTCACGCAGTTAATTGTGGATATTTCAAGATAGCAGCTAAATCGATTATCATTGATTAAAGTGTGCAAGTTAGTTATCTTGAATTAAGGTGTATCTACTCAAAATTTGGGGTGATCAATACATTGGTGATTTTCAGGTATTCATTTATAGGACTTATTTTTTTCAATTGGAGTCGGCTCCTGTTCAATTATTGATCCACCCTTGCTAAGCAAACATTTCAAAATACACCTCTGATGTGACTCAAACATATATTGACGATTACATTATGAATAACTTCTGTTTTCTTTTTTGGAATTTTCAATGCTTCTGCTTAGGATGACACAAGTCAAAGGAAAGACTGAATGATCCTAAAGCCGTGTTACTTCTTAGAAGTTAACTCTTGTATGCTTGCAATGTGAATCGGCATTCGAAATTTCGGTTTTAACCTAGGCTTGAGCAGCTACCATCAACATACGCATATATCTCAAAAAGCATGCAGGTCTTATTGGTCCTTATCAAACTAAGCTTAGGCTGGCACAAGGTTACGAGTATGAAGCACCCAATAAAAAATCCATTACATTAGAAAGGTTTGAGAAAAGTAGTTTGCTAATCAGTGCTCCACAGGAAGGTAATTACAATTAATTCAATAAACCTGTTTATACGATAGAAAATTTATTGATCAAAAGAATCGCGTATTTTGGTTAGATATTTTGATTATATATTCTTAATAAAGCCTTTCTCAGGAGTTCAAAAGAAGATACAAATATTCAAGATAAAATTTATAAATCTCATCTTAGTTCGGCGAAGGCCCAACTGAGGCAAAGGGGAGAGAAAGAATATGCAGCATCTTTTTTTTTCGAGATGAAAAGGGACTAATATGATTATTGGGAAATTTGCTATTAAGGTTGAGAGTAGAGGATTTAACAGGAAAATTTTAGAAACTTTTATCTGGAATTCGTTTTAGCAAATGCTTGTTATGCATTGGAAATATGGATAAATTGAATGTAAGTGTTCAGATATTAAAGAATGCGTTTTTCAAAAAATAGGGCCATCACATGTCTAATAGTTTCGACTCAGATCAAAATTCACAGGATATGGAGATTAGATGATAGTGTAGCGATTTGGAGGGTTGGCTTTCACGAAAAAAAGCAAAGCTTTAAGTATTGATCAGTGTCACGTTTACTACGGTAAAATGATGAAAAGTGAACCTCCAGTAAAAATCTGCACAGCTTCTGTGGTTATGAACTGAAAGATTAGCTTGCTGACCATTGCTATACGAAGATGCTTCCGTGATGACAAATTCTTTCTTTTATTCGCTTATTTTGAAACAGCATAACTCCTCTGTTCCTGGATCAAGGGTACCGAATTTATGATTTATTTTCATTTGCAAGTCCAATTTCAGGCGAAGGTGGCCATCTTGCCACTTGGCAGTCCCTTAAAATTTGCCCTTGTTGTCTTTTGGATGAGCTTCATGCACGCACAGTTATCAATTGTATCTCATATAACTTGTACAATTGCAAAGCATGGGCTGTAAGCACGTATAGAGAAATCCATTTCAAATCATAGTTTTTCATCTCAAAAGCAAGAGTAACTGAATCCGGGGTTACGAAGCTAATCAACTCAGAACTGGTGGCTGCTGGGTCTATAATACCAGAGTATGCTAAGAGCAATGTCCCCGCCAAATTTTAGTAATAGGTGAGTTGAAAAATCTTATGTTGCGTAAATTGTGTTCCTGTGTCAAAAATATGTACACACTGATTGCTTTTGCTGGTGCAAACTTTGAATTGTTTCAAGATGATTTTAACACAGCCGAACATGGCTAATAAAACTGCATTAGGACGATTTTAAGTATGATTACTTTCAGCAAAGTAACGCATCAAGTTAAAAGTTTTCTTTATTTTGAATAACTTTGTTCTGTTTGCCATTACATTAAATTAAACATTAATGAGCATTTCTAATGGTCAAAAGATACAATGAGTACAAGTATGGCATCCGGAAAAACGAAAAAAAAAAAAAATTAACAGAAACGGTAAGCAGAGGAAATGTTCACACTTGGCTTGATTATAATAAATCATTATCATATTTATATTGATATGAACAATGATGAATTAAACAATATTTTCGGTGACTGACTTTTTGTGCGCACAATAATTCCCTTTGTGCGCTGATTGCCAGACGTATGTGAGCGTTCGCTCAATCATATACGACTGACGGAGAACTACGGCCAGAATTATATTTGATGGATATTATTACATGACGATTACACTATTCCTTTAGTTTAGTTCAGGATGAAAGTTGCTATATATCCTTTTTTTACTGATCTTGGCACATGGCCACAAACGCAGGGCACCCGATGAAAATGAACTCTTGACTCAGTAAAATTGATACGTGAGACCAAATGACTAATTATTACACCATGCTGAGGCATCTAAAATTGCCAGAAAATTTGTAAAAACAGATGCTTATTAGTATGCTTATACTGTAACAAAATATGCATATATTCACATGACACAGATGTTTATTGCAAAGGGATGGTTAACAAACTATTTCAATAATCCATTCTTAATGGGTTTGAATCTCACTGGATATCATTTTGCAACTCTGGACTAGACACTCTTGATTTAGATTAAAATCTACTGATACAAATATACTTACGTTTACATACGTATGCATCTACATTTTGTGAATCTATGCATATCATTACGTGGAAAGATTGTAGAACAATGCAGTATATTAGAAGAAAATAAGCGGGGTAAAATATAATATCCCTTCGAAAACTTAAATGGAATTCGGCAGGCAATATTGAAAGAATGTAAGGCAATTGCTGGACGTCACAATTCCCAACTTGGATCCTAAGAGATCGTATACAAAATGCAGTCGACATAAACAATAATGGGTTGACGATTTAGACAGATTCAGAAGATACAGCCAAAGCAAAGTGTACGGTTGAGAGTCTGGTGGAAGGGGGTTCTTTGTTCAACGACACGACGACGACGATCATCATCATCATCATCATCATTATTATTATTATTATTATTTCGGAATCTCACACCAGTTGCCTGGTGGTAACCGCTGGAGTTTGAGTGACAGCAAGTCTCCTCAAGTCTCCAGCCCTCCTCTCCTAGTACTCATAGGTCGCAGTAATTTTGCGATTTACAGTTTCACACCGGTTGCCCAGTGGTTATCGCTGAAGGCTGAGTGACAATAAGTCTCCTCAGGTCTTCAGCTAACGTCTCCTCTCTCTTTCGCTTCGTTGCAGTACTTATATCTCTAGCACCTTCCTCAGTACCCGTGCAGTTCCAAGTAGTGCTGTGGTCTGTACGGTCTCTATCCTCCCCCTAATCCCGATCTCCTCCAGTCTCTCCCTCAGCGTTTTGGGGACAGTTCCTAGTGCTCCCACTATGACCGGTACTACCCTGGTTTTCATGTTCCACATTTTCTTCAACTCCCTTGCTAGGTCCTGGTATTTTTCCCTTTTTTCAGCCTCCTTCTTTTTTACTCTATGGTCTGCAGGCACAGCAACGTCTATTATTTGGCAGGCCTTCCTTTTTTTGTCTACTATTACTAAGTCCGGCCTTCTTGCCTGGATGAGGTGGTCAGTTTGGATGTCAAAGTCCCACAGTAGTTTGTGGTTGTCATTCTCCAAAACTGCCTCTGGCTTGTGCTGATACCACTTTTCCCCATGGTTGAATCCCATTTGTTTACTTAGTTCCCAGTGTATCATCGTTGCTACTCTATCGTGTCTATGCTTATACTCCTTCTGGGCGAGTTGACTACATTCACTAGTTATGTGGTTTACTGTCTCATCTCTTTCACCGCACATGCGGCATTTGCTGTTTGTCTGAGTTCTGTCGATTTTTGCTTTTATGTAGTTTGTCCTTATGCTTTTGTTTTGGGCTGCCATGATGAGCGATTCTGTTTCTCTCTTAAGGTTTCCCTTTCGTAACCACGTCCATGATTTCTCGTCTGCTATATCTTTTATCTGTCTTTTAAACTCGCCGTACAATTTTTTATTATTATTATTATTATTATTATTATTATTAATATTATTATTATTATTATTATTATTATTACAGCTGATAATTTTGATAAGTTTGATGGTCCGATCCTTACTCAAAGCTTCAGTATAGCAGTAGACTAACCAAAGCCAGGTAAGGACCTACTCATATGCAGGTACAGAGATAGCTAGAAAAGCCAGATTAGAAATCAACAGCTATTGAGTTTTGTTCTCAGTGAATGACTCACTACTTTAGGGAAGTAAGATATCTATACCCCTTAAATTCATGTGTGACTCCAAAAGACATTAAAAACTTAGTTGCATAGAGAAGTATGCACAAAATAGGACAAATTAAAAAATAATTGTATTTGTAGTTGTTGACTAGTTGCCTATTTATCCCTGGTATAGCAGGTAGGTATAACTCTTCTCGTTTTGACTTGAGCTGTATTTTTGACTGGATGCTTAGTATGGAGTGAATGTTGAGCCAAAAATCGACTCACCACCTTTCAATCATGCTGCAGGCTTCCAGGGGGAAAATGATCATAATACCTACCTACCCTACATGGTTATAGGGAATGCCTCTCGAGCTGATTACAGCAATTGAGCCTTGTTAGTATCTCGATGGGTGACTGTCTCGGAATCGAGACAGTCACCCATCTAGATACTAACAAGGCCCAATGATCGAACAGGGACCGGTGTATCCAGTGGGATTTGGCCGAAACTAATAATCATAAAGGTCAATCAGGTTAGAAAAATTGCAAGTAAGATTTATTAAACTCATATTTTAGAATTTACTTACAATTCTGATCATTGCCTTCTCGGCAGATACCGGTCTTAGGGGAAAATTGAAACAATGATGTCGATTCTAGGTAAGCATTGAATGCATTTTAACCCGGTATTCGCAATAGAAGTTTTGGCTATTCTTTTTTTTTCTAGAGCTGTGCCAGGATTGAACTTGCACTCCATAACTTTTTGCTCTAGTTTTATTCCTTCAATTGTACTTACACACTTAACGACAAGAGAAAACCATTAAATGAATAGACGTCGAAATGTACAATTTTTGAAGTCAATTTTTTGGGCAAATATATTGAAAATTTCCATCTTCAGAGCAAATGAAGATACCCTGAATAGTTTTCCAGTTATTGTTATGAAATCAAACAGTATCTGAGAAGTGAGTGTACACATTTATTTGTACCGACGGAAATCTTGATTGCTATGTGTGCTATGAGTATGGGCTCAAATTATCAGTAAAATTTAACTGGAATTTTATTTTTGAAGCAAGCCTAACTCGCTACCACAGTTAATAATTGAGCAACTGCAATGTCGAATTTTGATTCGTGTAAAAAGATTTAATCAAAAAATTAATATTATACAAATAAATTCTTTCTATAACACAGCTGGGATTTCCCACTGTTGAACGTCTAAAATAGAGTAAATAGAAATGTCATTACTGAATCTGTAATAATAAGGCTCCTAAAAGGACACAAAAGCTTTCATTCCATAAGTCGAAACATACATTTTAAGAAAGGGTTTAGTGGGGTATCGATGCCAATTTCCAATTCTGTAGACAATACAGTGCGGCAAAAGTATAGGAACACACTAACAAATTTATTGACAAACACACGCACATATAAAAAAAAGATAGAACTCTTAGACATTTTTGATGGCTATGGTTGTTCAATTACAGTATACTCTGGAAATACTAAATTATTATGACCACGAAATAGATTAACTTTCCTCTACTACTTTAAGTACTGTAAAGAAACAGGCAATATTAATTAGTTCGTGAAGTTTTGAAACTCCAAGTCAATCAGGTTAGAAGTTATAGACTAAATAAAAATAAATGAGTCAAGGAACGCAACGCTTCTGAGCGTTGGAAATAATTGTAAATTTTCGTGTCCAAAACATTGAAACGAAAATTAATGACTTCCGTGTATACGGCTCATATCAAACATTTAATACTATTTTCTCTGTTGGAAAAAAACAAACCCTGTGAGGTTTGTTAGACGAGTTGGCAATTTCATGCTGCATAAAACACTTTACTTCTTTGCAAGAAGTGACTTTTTTTTTTAAATTGTGAAATATTACCTGATGTTACTTTATTTTATCTCCATTGGGGACTGGTTCGTCGATATATTACTGTGGTTCCAAACGCCAACCTGCCAAGTATGGACTGCTGAGCTACAGGAAAGCGATTAGATATGGAGATTTTCTTCCGGCCTTTTTGTGAAATGAAAGCGAAATTATTACCTTGGATATTAATATTAAGTATGTTAGATAAACTCTTTTAAAATGACATTGAATTTATGGGCCTCTTCTAAGTGAATTATAGTAGACCTATCACCTATATTCCTGTTGCGATTACTCTATTGGTCAGTCAGCAAGGATATTGACAAGATTAGACTGGCCTACTGTGCAGAAAAAGGTATGGGAACTCTTTTATGATTATTGGTTACCGATTTAGAGAATATTTAATCTATCTTCTAGGTAATGGTTGCTCTCCAGGTCTACATAAAAGATGACATTAAGGAAAGATTAATTCAATAAAATATGATCCATAAAGGTATTAATGTAGATGATAACAGACCAGAATATCCACATTTTCATTTAATACGACACATTATTAGTGGAAAATGACAGGAGCTTTTATTGATACAGCTCTCATTTTCCAATATATGCGTTATTTATGTGCTTCATATAGAGTCCATTACGAGTAATTCCGAATCGAATTTTCTTAGTGTGAAAGATTTTATGAATGATTCTGGAAATATCATTCGCTACGGGTGTCTGTCGTCGTAGTCGTTGTTGTGTCATCTCAATGGGATAACATCCTTATTCTTTATTATATTTAAATGAAATTTCGTATGTAGGTTTGTGGAGTGATTCGATATTGGGGATGGTGGGTTTGTTTTTGTTTTCTAAGCAAAAACGCTGCTTTCTTTTTGCAATAGGGGAATCTCTCAAATTTCTCAAATCTTGACCAATTTTTCGAAAATTTGGCAATGATGTTTGCAAAACCCCATAAATTGAAAAATAGTGTGTTACAGTCGATATGATACTTTCCTAACATCTGAAATGTAAAAGATCAACATCAATATGATAACATGACAAAAATGATCTTTGTAACTGTTGAACAGATGAGAATGAAAATTATCATACGGTTTTCTTAGTCCTCTAAACTCTCTCTCTCTCTCTCTCTATGTATATATATACATATATACACACACACACATATATATATATATATATATATATATATATATATATATATATATATATAGATAGATAGATAGATAGATAGATAGATAGATAGATAGATAGATAGATAGATAGTTTTAAATTGTTCATGGTTTGAATCGAAGAGAAACTGGTATCCCCAAGTTTAGGGTCCTAATATGCAATTAAATGCCACTAAATTCAACCATTATCTGCTTGGGACTTTTGTGCTTTTATGATTTTCTCTAGTGGAGAATTTCTTTGGTAGTGTAATTCCGATCCCTACAAATTGCAAAATTAGTGATTGATTTATGAATCATTAATTAGACAAAATCCTGTTCGAATGACAAATGTTTTGATTTTGGGGAGAATTTCTAGTCATACCGAACCCAGGAAAGATTTCAAAGTGCCCATTTGATAAATTTCCAAAAGGTAATCCTAACTCCCTTAAACAAGTTCAAAATTGATTGAAGTTTAGACAAAAATTTTAAAATCACAGAATACTTTTTGCTCTCTCAGAATATGATGACTGAGAAAACAATATTAAGAATACTTAAACACAGATTATTTCAAGATTCCAAAGAATGCAATGATTTTTCCGAGAGAAAATTGAACGACACTACCGATACATTTGCTGTAATGAGAGAACGTCTCTGCTTTTCGATTCCTACTGTTTTCACATTGAATGAAATTTCTACTATGGAATTGAAATCATAGCTTTCAAAGAACTCATTATATTTTTTAAGTTATATTCATACAAATATTATTCGTTTTTTCACTTTCCAACAAAACCGACTTAATGGGCAACAGCTTTTCTTACTTAGATAAGACGAGATGCACCAAATGATATACACAAAAATAGGCTCAATTTTCTCGATCTTAATGGCATGAAACAATCTTATTCAGTTTCCACATCTTCCAATGTAGGTTGACCAGGGATGGAAATTCGGGGTTCATGGGGTATGGCGCATACCTACTTCCCTATTTCCAAGGGTTTCGTTTATATTACCAGAGATATAAATGTATACTTAGTTCATAAAACCAAGATTTACCGTATACCAAAGGCCGTTTGCATTTGTTGGAATGACAGTGGTTATTTACTGTATCTGACTAGAATGATACGTGTTAAAGCCTCAATCTTTTCCAATTTGGCCGGTTACTACCTTTTGATTCATCCTAATGTGTCTCAATATGTGTTACTTGCATTTTGCTGAGACACCTTCCTCGTCGAGATCTTCTGTCTTCTAACATCCAATCATTTTATTGATTCTGAGGGGGAAAATTAGGTAGTTTTATTACATGGGTGTTATGTCTCAAATATTTACTTGGTATCAAATCAGAAGTTGGATTCGTTGGTGTAATGGTTCGTTTTAATATTTGAAGGACCAATCTGATCTGCCAATCACTTTAGTAGCAGCGTCTACTTCATTTTATTATGTTTAGGGGTGTATTTTTCTTCTTTAGCTTGTAGGAGCTATATCAAAAATCAATGTCTCCCTCTCTCTTTTTGTTTACCTTTTTTATGTTCTTGCTTATCTAACGATTTACAATTGGTCGTAAGTCACGAGGAGTTTGATGAGCCTTACCCTGCCACGCAGGTCAGAAAATTCTTTCCCTGGGAGGGGGTCTCTACATGACCCCAAGATATTTGCAGCGCCAGGTATTCCCTGATGGTCACCCATCGAGGCACTGACCAGGCTCGACGTTGCTTAATTTCGTTGATCAAACGAGAACCGGTGTGGTCAATGCGATTTGGCCATTAAATGAAAAGAAGAGAGATGAGCTGCTAAGCTATTGTTGAGCTGCAGTCATCATAACCATAATCAATGAAGAGAAGCAACGTTGAGCCAGGACTGTTTTTAGATGAGTGACCATTTGGCTTGATAAAGTACTTCAAGAAGCCTGGATCATGGACAGTCTCCCGTGGCAATGCCGTTAGTCCTCCCAAGGAAGAGATAACTCTACAATACCTTATAATCAAAGCCAAATGGGCCTTCTTTATCCCTAACCCCTGGACCTCGTGACTAGCTTTGCCACAAGCGACAAAAATGACTGAATCATAATTACTGCAGATGAAAAGAATCTAATATCATTTGAGTGTCCATCCTCGAGGAAAACACTTCAAAATACAGCATTAGCAATACTTTCATATTTATTCGAATACTAATGGCTATAAGAATTTTTGTCGATTTGAAAAGGTAGAATTAATATAAATGAATGTCATCTAATCGAACCCCAAGCCAACAACTATGCGACTTGGCCAAACCCATAGAAAGGAAATTCGGTTTTCACTTTGAAATCTTTTTGATTGAATTTTTATCTCAATCAGGCGGTTGAGAGGTCAGATAATATTTATTGAATACGTAAATCTTTCAGTCCTAATATATATATATATATATATATATATATATATATATATATATATTCTTATATATATATATATATATATATATATATATATATATATATATTCTTATATATATATATATATATATATATATATATATATATATATATATATATTAGACTGGGTATTTGCTACACAAACACGTTTATGTTTCTGCTCAGTCTAGGCATCCTTAGACGAATGGTTGGGTATAAAGTTTCCTGTTTGGCAATTTTTTGTGGGTGTGTCTAGATGGTAGGATTTTCTCTTTTGTTTTATTTGATTGGTTTTATTCGTTTGTAGTTTGTGTATTTCTGTTGATGGTTATAAATTACAAGCCAGGAGGTATGTTATGAGTTTTTCCATTATCAGTAAGTGGTTGTTGCTACATATCATCTATAGGAGTGTTTTATTCTTGTTTTGATATCTTAGATCTACTTCCCTATGCTAAGATTACCTTTGATTTGGTCTTCTTCCTCTGGTCAAAGGTAATTCTGTTGATTAGGTAGTTCTTTGAAATTACTATGTGAACAAAATATGTATCTTATTTGTTATTAGAGTATCTATATTTGGGTTTTTGAATTATGTTTGTAAATAGAAATTTTGAGCAGTGGGCGCATTTTAGCGCTGTTTCATTTTTTTCTACTTGATAATTCTGTTTTATGGTTTTTGGTTTATTGGCAACACTTGGAATTTCAAATTTCTTATCCAAGCATCGTTGGCATGGAGTTTCAATATTTTGTCATGTGTATGTCTGTTTTAATATTTTACATTTTACAGTTGGTTTGAAATTGTTATTGCGCTTCCTCCACTTATATGTGGACAGCGGTTTACTATTTTTACATTTTCCATTAGTAAAGGACGTATGGTTCGCTAATCTAAGTTTAAAGGGTGTTTTAGATATTCCTATAAGATATTTCACTTTTATGGGTTTCTTTTGGGTTGATATTTAAGCTTGGTATTCAATATTTGGTTTGCGCCATTCATTTCGCAGAGGGCATCTATTCTTATTTCTACTAATCCAGTCTATTTTATTTTTGCTTTCTTCGATAGATATTTTACTCAGTGAGTAGCTCGGAGAAAGTGTTTTTCTATTAATTGAATGAATACTTTACCTAATTTAGTTTTTACTTGTAGGTTGAATGGGGGTATTTACCAGGTCATTTTTCTACGTCTATTTTCTGTCGTAGCTTTTTTTCTACTGTTTGATTTCACTTTTTATCATAATCAAAGTTCGTTTTGGTGACACCACCATTCTTTAGTGCTTTTGTATAGTCATTTCTAATCTTGTTGAATACTATTTCATTTGAGGAATCGTGTTTCTGTATGTTTAGGGATCTTTTTTTATGATTTTGTTTGGGTGGTTAGAGCTAGTGTTGAAATATTTAATCACAAAATTTCCTTTTCTATACAGGGTGTTATCATTTAGATTGAAAGTGACATCTAAGAAATGTTGAATTTTGAAATTAGCCTTGATTTCTACTTTGGAATTCTTTTTTTTTTCCATTTCATTTATGATATACTTTTAATATTTTCGCATGTTTGCACATTGCTATTCTTACGATCAGTAGACCGTCATCTCTGTATAATCCTATATTTTTGGAATTTATTTTTTGCTGGTGAGGTTATATTAAACGTACCAACTGATCAGATCCGACATATCTGCTGAATCGAGGCTTCCCATAGATACATCAAAACCGCAGACGGAGGTTCTTTTAGTCAATTGTTCTTGATTGTGGAATAGCACCGTTTGTCTGCAGTGTTTGATCATTTTTATATCTTTGTTGTTGATATTAGTATAGGACAATCCTATAGCTTCCTCAGAGATACCTTTGGATATCTGAAGTCAAAATCAAGGCTACACATCACTTTTAAAATTACATGGTGTTTGGTAAAGTCTTCAATTACACCTGCTTATGTGTGCTACCAAAATTTTGTTCAACCCTCAGTCTTCCCAACTCAGATGATGTGAGTTCAACTTCGGCTCACTACATTGATATGTATACTCTTCAGGTTTAGTCAGTGTGAATAAATTTGAGTCAAACGTAAGGTGTGTGTCAAACATGTAAGATATTTAAAGAATGTAAAGATAGCCAGAGATCAGTTGAGTGAGAGTACCACTAATTTTTTTCACGTCTCTACTTCACTCCTATTTCTGATATACAATGTAATAGTTAATTTCTATTTCTAACGTCATTATTCTCAATTTTTCTTCTAGACAAAAGCCGCATTCAGCCTTTTTCATTAAGATCCAATCAATTATCGCTTTTTTTTCTTCTTTTCATTTGAATTCATGTAGTGGACCGAGAGTTCCTTTGCTAATGTTATTTAGTAAAAAAAAAAGGCTTTATGGCTTTCAAGTCTCGCTACGAATTAAAGAGTTCAAATCAGAATTTAATTGGAAATCTTTCAAAAAACAGAACAACAAACATGATAAGAGTTTAGATGGGGCTAGAAGTATATTTGAGTCAGCAGGTTGAGACTGCATTGAGTTATGAGATGAACCACATTCTGAATAGTAACAAATTACAAGAAATGGTAGATGTTTACAATATGAAGTTAGGCTATATCTGTCGTAATAACTTTGATAAAATTATTTTAAAAAAACACAATAATCTTATTGGAAAAACAAATTGATGATGAGACCCACCAAAACACAAATGGGAAAAATTGCAACCGTAAAAAATCTATCAAATGCAAAAGGGTGTATATAGCGAAGATTTAAACATCACAAACCTTGAAAACGAAAAAGTATTTTTTTGAATCACTAAGACAAAGAGTAAACATGGAAAATAATCCATCTGAAGTGGAAATTTGGTGTTGAATAACAATCGGTTGGCGTGGGCTATAGTGTTGCAATTCCCGAAAAGTTTTCGACAATGGTACGAAGGTTTGTGAGGAGGAATAGTAGCAATGCAACTTGTAATTGTTGTGTGTGGGTAATCGTACTCCACAGACCACTGATTATAAAAAATCTATTTATTCACGTTATATATATATATATATATATATATATATATATATATATATATATATATATATATATATTGTATGTATATTTCAAATACTATTAGATTTTCAATACTCTCCGTTGCAGTCATGATTCACCCCACACACATGCATGCAAACACACGGCACACGCACTCAGACACAAACTCGGACACATACGTATATTTATTGAGAGTGAAATATACAATGATATACTTGGAGCAAATTCTAGATTAAATTGGTTAGTTATTCAATAGAAACTGTCATGTCACCAACGTCTTTTGGTAGCTAGCTGAGCCGAGGGTGATCAATCGAAAATGACAAAATAGGAGTGATCAATAAGTAAGGTACTTCCCTCGCCTTTTGTCAGGCAATGATCACACATGGTTAGCAGATTAAGAGAGAAACAGGTGGAAACAAATTACTGGATCAATCTAGCATAAACGTACAGCAGTTTTTCATTATAAGGAGTACTTTTTTGTTTTTTTTTCTGCTCTTTAGTTCCTTTGGTACGGCTTGTACTTGTATTGCTATATTCTTGGCTCAGCATAATACATAAACATATTAAAATATACAGCCAGCCAGCTGGACCAACGTAAAAACTGAAGAAACCTATTTTGACAGTTTTGGTTGATGGTTTCTAAAATGACCGACAACCAAATATGTGACATGCTTATAAATTACTTGGCATGTACGTATGAATATTCTTATGTGTCTTCATCTTTAAGAGCACATGTTCATGGTTAGGCTGTTTAAAGAATCGATAAATTGACAGAAACTTCTGTAGTAAGGATTGGGCTTCCTTACGAACGAAAGTGATGGGGTGGATCCTACAATGCGATTTCTATTGAGACTGAGCTGTCCCCGTAGCATTAAGTTGTCACAGCCAATGGTGGCACTGTCAAATCAATAATTATATTTATTGTACCATTGATAAGATGGGAGTAAGACAGTTTGGTTGAAGGCTGATTTCATGTACGGTTAACAGAAAGCCAACACTTTGGCTCGAAACATATTTCCATGATGGCAGCCTGAAGAGAGATTCAACGTAATGCCTTTTTCATGTAGATTTATCTGGAATATTTTTATATATTTACATTTTATGCGAGTAATGAATACATGTATATATGGAGAATGTGCGTAGAACTATATACATATGCGTATGTGTATGCATAAATATATATGCCACACACACACACACACATGTATACATAATGGTATAAAGAGCTATTATTACTATTATCAAAGAGCATATAAACCATCACAATTCATCTAATCTTCATCCGTACCACTCTCATCATCATCAGCAGCCTGTTGAACGTAGCCCTTCCACAGGTTTTGTCCGACAACTTAACCGTGAGAAAGAGCTAATACGTAATCAGCAGTCATTCCCTCTTGATTGCATTATTCAAATTTTCTTATATGGATTCAAGTCTAAGTGTAGATTGGACTTCAATGGGAGTATCAAGGGATTACAACTGGTGTCATAATTAGGAAATTCCGGTTCACGAAACACTACGCAATTCTTTTGAAAGGTTATGAACAGAAGTCAATACATTGACGGTCTCAGTAAAATATTACCTTTCTTCAATCTTTGTTTTCGCATTCATATTTAAAAAACAAACTGGTCAGATTTAGATCATCAGCAGTTCGGAAATGTATTGAAATTCTCATTACTCTGCAAAACATTTTACGTGCGTGTGTAGATGGGCAGCAGAAAATGAAGTTGAAAATTCGAAATGTTTACTGCCGTGAGTCCGGCATTTTCCTATCAATACTTTTTCTCTTCCTATTTACTCAGTAAAATAAAATGAGTTCACCTGGAATACGTGTTATCCAAGGTCACAATAAATAAATTGAATTAAATAAATAACAAATAGATAACATATATATGTATATAGCCCTTAAACAATTGAACTCACTGTCATGGGTTCACAAAACAATAATTCAGCATTTCTCTCTCCTCAGGCTAAAAGAGAACGGGTAAATGCATTTCAAGCTTTAATTTTGTTTTACAAAGCAACTTTCTTTTTATATTTGGAAGAAGAGATCTGCTAAAGATTCGAATTCAGGAGAATAGAATAAAAGAATTCCTGAACATTCTGTTGATAATTAATTGAAACATGTAACGTCGTTTACAGTTTAAACATGGAGAAATATAAAGAAATTGTAGATGCTTTATTATTGAAGAAACCACTTTTATTTCGCGAACTAACCAATTTATATTACTAAATATTTATAAACAGAATCACTGTGCTTTGTTATCAACCCACGGATCCTAATCTCTGAGAATGAATTCTGTCATTGTTTTCAATGCATAACATAGAGGTTTTGCATTTAACGCTTACTAGAACTCTAAAATCCAAATCCAGTGTTCTATCATCGTTATTTCCATTGCGCCCAGAAATATTAAGTTTCTTAAAGTTGAAAATGGCAAGAGCTAAATATCAGAATGGTGAAATGGTATCAAAAACCAGTGGGTATTAATGAAAAAAAAACTACATCCTGGCTCTGTATACTACATTAAAATAAAACTTTTATCATCATTTATCTTCCTTTTCTACGACCAGAATATCTCGTGCCATCATACAAAGTCAGAGTCAAAGTTAATGAATGTTTAGACGTATCTTCTAGATAAATTCTACCAGGCGTAACAAGAACAACTACTTTTCAAATGCAACAAAATCCAGCATTATAGGAATCCAAGAACTGTTTCACTCAGACCACATCCGAATCGGTTCAGAGTCTTCATAAAAACAGGTGGGTAGAGAGAGAGAGAGAGAGAGAGACAGAGAGAGAGAGAGAGAGAGAGAGAGAGAGAGAGAGAGAGAGAGAGAGAGAGGGTGAAGAGAGACGATCTTTTTTCATCATATCAGTTTTTGTATTCAGTTCTCGAAAAAAAATCAGAACAAAAAGAAAACAGACTTTACAGTGTTTATAAGTATTGTATACATTTCTTATATTCATTTATTACTTTTCTATTCTCTTGTGAATCATGTTGCATTCAGACGATAGTTGTTATTTTTTGCTTTTTTTAGCGTGAAATAGCCCGGAAAAAACAAAATTGAAGTGAATAGTTTCATTGAATAAATACTTGTTGACAAATGCAGTCAAAAATTGTAGAACGGCGTAGCATTTTTTAACACAGTCGGTACTTTTTCTTGCTGTTATCAATAGTTGAAACCTCCAGCCGTATTTACAGATGTATAATTAATAAGGCTTTGATTTAAGATATCATTTCATGTATATTACTGCACCGGGCTTTCCCTTAATCTTTGATTCTCTATTGTCATCTCACTCCATTCAACTGTCACTTTTTCTCCCGCTATTTTTATTTCCCTTCTACTTGTTGTTGGCTCTGCCCTCTCCAGCCAATAACTTTTTTACAGGGCTACACCAGGACGCTCTAGGCAATACTTCACGCCTCTACGGCATATGATTAACGATCTATTTAAATGCGAAGTTTGGGTATTTACTTAAGACAACTAACAAGAAGACCAGTTAATACTGTCGAAGTTGAAATGCAACTGAACCTGTGTTCGTTCAAAAGGTGTGAATACGGAGAACATACTCGTCGTACTATACACATGCCTTCCCTAACATCCCCTAACTCTCTCTCCCCTCTCCCTCCTTCTCATCAGATGCTACAATTTCTGTTATTATTTATTAAGCCTAACAAATAGATTGATAAAGGAAATCGTAAGATACGTTCATGTTTCAAATCTTGATATTTAATGGTTACTGATTTTTTTTCCTCGATTATTCATTGTGGACCTGCAACCTAGTCAGTAGGGCCTTGTTATGAGTCGAGACCCCATCTTTGGAAACATCTGGTCTAGGGTAACGTTTCCTTAACCTGCATGCTTCTACTATATCTGGTCATGAACTGAAGGAAATAAGTAAGCAGGGTGATGGTAAGATAATCTCATAAAAATTGTGAATCTCGTGGATTGACATAGATCTACAGGAAGTGTCCCTTTTTGGTTTTGTTATACCGTAATTTTAAGAGGTATCGAATCGATTCTCTGATAAAAAGTTTTTAAAAAAATAGTTTACACGGATCACCAACACTTTTAACTCAGGTGCAGGCCGGTTTATTGCTCGAGTATAGTAAGGATGGATGAATATGATTTTGATTCAGCATTTAAGTTTTAGTCTACGAGCTTATTGCAAGATTGTGTGTGTTCAGAGTGTCTGAAAAAATTCGGTTTTACATTGGCAGGGCTCGATGGAAATCCTCCCTGATGAGTCTGGCAACTTCAAACGAGTTTCATTTTATCCTTATAGAAGTACAGTTCATGTCGATATTTGAAGCATCAGCTTGCAACAACAATGGGAAAAGCGTATACGTGGAAACAGGGAAGGTGGTATAAATTAACTGGCCAGTCTTACTAATTCAATTGACGCCAGTGGTATTACGATTGCATATGCACACCACGTGCTTAATAGTCCTCTGCACTTTCATAAAATAACTATTGACCAGATCACAATTCGATAAACCAGTCCTCATTTTTAATAAAACAGCTTCAACAATTTTCCTTCAAAATATCCTCTGTTCCTATCTTTATCCGGTTATGTCGGGACAGAAATCATTTGGTGACATTTTGAATATATTCATCACAAATCTCTATATCTCGTCGATAGTTGCCTTTCCATAAAAATTAGATGTTTAATTGAGATAACACAAAATACATAGACTATGTCATAAGTGCAGATCCATTTGTCAGCCTTGGTTAATTTTGGAGGGAGGAGGGGATGATTAGTTCAAAGTGTTCTCAATTATGATCTGGTTTGGATTAAAGTCGCTGATGCCTTCAATGGTGTTCCATCCCATTGACAACTGACAAGATTTTCAAAACTTATACATTCCCAAAGAAATGAAGATTCGATCCATTTGAAAAAGGAAAGTACGCAAAAAAAGGAAAGTACGCAAAAAAAAGAAGAAATGTCCACACAAAAATAAATCTTTACCAATGAAACCTATGCTTACTAAATGACCAGTATCTTCAATAGGATTTGTGGGAAGAATTACATCATTTGAATGTTCGAATTGACAGTCAGTGAGATGACTGTTGAATCTTAGATTTGAATCGTCAATTTAAACATTTTAAATAGAATTATGATAATTCAACGCAAGGAAATTGCAAGAAATCCGTGCAGTATTCAAATGCATAAATATCTTTTGATTTCCCAAATACGTATTTATTTAATTCAGTGGTCATCCCTGATTTTATAGGTGGACTCTTGAAAAGCTACGGTTGTTCTGTACGCAAGAAATAGTTTTGGTACTTTGGTGGTCAAGGTTTAAACTGAGATTGGACATGTCCTTTTTGACATGTCTTCCTTTTGACGTATCTGCGACCCACAATAATCTCCACACG
The DNA here is from genome assembly GCA_963457665.1 of Thysanoteuthis rhombus. Lineage (NCBI taxonomy): Eukaryota > Metazoa > Mollusca > Cephalopoda > Oegopsida > Thysanoteuthidae > Thysanoteuthis > Thysanoteuthis major. Next base: position 63,424,627 of record OY735205.1, on the reverse strand, counting down.
ACCCCCAATGACTTCAAAAATCCTACTTTGACAGGCCCTGTACTAGCTGACAATAGGTATATCGCCAATCACCTCCCTTTCACCTCCCCTCTTTGTGTCTCTGTTTCGCGCTCTCTCTGTCTCCACCCATCTATTTATATAAGCAAGCTCATTCCTCTTCCTCCCTATATATATATATATATATATATATATATATATATATATATATATATATATATATATATACATACATACAAATATATATATATATATGTATATATATATATTTGTATGTATGTGTATATATATATATATATATATATATATATACATACATACATACATACAAATATATATATATATATATATATATATATATATATATATATATATATATCCCTCTCTGCTCATATCTATCGATAGATGCTCATATCTATCCATCTATCTATCTATCTATCTATCAATCTATCTATCTATCTATCTATCTATCTATCTATCTATCTATCTATCTATAACACCAAGGTGATATTGGAGTTAACGTAAAATACATCTTCATAATGACTGCAGATATCATTATTTCCTTACAGACGGATACTGATAGCTATTATGAACAGTTTTTACTCTCCTACAAATGAAGATGCTTTTGGGTTTCTTCTCCAGTAATGGACATTATTGATAAGCTTCGGGGCTTCTCCTCTTCTAATGCTGCATGAAATCACTCCGAGAGAAAACAGCTCTGAGAGATGTTGAATCGTCTCTAATGAATGCCGTTCACCCTAATTTAACCTGCTTAAGTAAATGCACTTAGTGGAAATGCTACCCAAAAAAGTATTGCGAAGATTTTACAGACAATCTCCTAAACTTCGTAATATTATTGGACCTTCGATATTTATTCGAAGTCTTGTCCAAATTTGGAGTTGACTGTGTGTACTGATACAAAAATAACAACAAAAGCGATAAAGACAATCTAGAAAAAAGTAGAAATATAGTAACTATGATTTGAAACATGATCAATTAATTGATAGTTGTGTCTCATAACGAGTTACATTATGCATTATCAACAATATATGCTATTGTACAAACGTGCTTACATTATGATCGGTAAATTTATGGAATTAGCATTTCCCAACTAGGATTTAAAATCACAACCAAATGATTGGTAGCAAAATCTCTTACTAATTGAGATAAATTTACAAGATTTACATTTCTACAGAAAGGTATGCTGTTTCACGTTTAATTGATTGGAAATCCACCGTAATTGGCTTCTTTTTAGACACACTTTCAAACAAAATAAATTGAAGAGTCCCGCCCTAACTTTTTACTTTAAAAGATTAGCCTACGTTCACTGAGTAATACATGCCGAATTTGCAGCAAACTTGGTTGAGCTGCACCAATGTTTAAGGGAGGGCATCCTGACATACAGCACCAGTTGTTCTTTTTATGGTAGAAAGTAATATCTTATATGACCAGGGCATGGATCACAGTCAATGTTTTCTTTTTGTTATGGTCTATGCAGGACCAAAAAAGTATCAGAACAACTAAAGGTGTGGCATAGGTGATAAAAACTTATACCTTTGAGGAAATTATCACATTGTTTGTCTAAGGATTTGTTAAAGGCCATCACCTTTTAAAAAACGGTGTATTATAAAAGAAATGATTTAATCTATTTGTTTTAATCATTCATTGATTAGTATTTGATCCAAAATTCTGTGCGGTTTTACTATTTTACTGCGTGCCATAATCTCGTTTTGTTCGAGGATGTGCAGACAAGCAATACAAAGCGAGCATTGGTCAAAGGTGTCAGTGACTTACTACATTTATTTTATTTCATGTAATTTCTCCTATTTTTGAGCAGCGGAACTCACACAACTTGAAGATCCAAAGCAACAACTCTTATCTGTAATTACAGTATAGGTCTTGAAGCAAGCTCGTATGAGCAAGATATAAATTCATACGAAAAATAAATATTCAGCTTCTCTGACAGCACATTAAAAAAAGCATGTATCTACTTTGCTATGACCGCGCCCCTTCAGTAATCAGAGTCATCTATTGCCTATTTTCAACTTCCTGTCAGTCGAGCATAGCCACTTTTTTGTGTGTTCAAACACTCGTTTAAATACCGAGTGATTCAGCAAGTCTCTAGAGGATTTTTGGCCGTTTGTATTTGGAAACTTTTGGTTCGATACTGGATATAATTGTTCAAGAGCATCTGAAATATTTAAACTTTACTATAAAATCCACAGACTTACGAACTTACAACTTTATGCATATGAATTGTTGATTTCTATTCTCCCCCTTCACCCCTATTGCCTTGTCATTCTGCTACTTTCCTTTCCAGTGTCCACCTTGAGTCTTCCAAAACCCCACCCTAAGGGATAGTAGCACCAACTTCAGGAATCACGGCTCTACATGTTCATTCATCATATATCTATGTATAAATCATTATTGACTATTCATGTATGATTCCAAAGAGATGGTGTTAAGATTTATTTGATTTTGTCAGACGTGAATATAAATCAGAGACGATATTTTATACTTACTCATCGTTCTTAGCAGGATTGATAAACCCAATGCCATTTCAGGGTCATTTGCTTTACCTTTCCTTTCCTTGGGCGTGTCTATTTGATTTAACTTAGTTTCTTGCATCAAATGTTTCTTAAGTATCCATGTCCAAATTTCAGGACAGAGATTGTGGCATCCGTATTCACGATTTATCAAGATACTGGGTGCCAAAAAAGTTACATCTAATTCGTGTCAAATCGAGACACAGTTTTAAAGGGGTCCAATTCGTCCGATGATGAGCGAGAGTCTTCAATTTTACACGTATTTTTAGCCATACTGACGCGCTGAGTTGATTTCGTAAGGTACAATTGCTGGTAATTCTGGGACGAATCGAGCATAACTTTTCTGACACCCTGTAATTCTCACAAGCTCAGATGAATTAAAAATACAGTAATTGCAAGTTGCATGATGAGAAATTGGCCAAAGTTTGGTCATTAATTTCTAAGCATAATTACATAACAATACTCATTCTCAGCTGGCTCATAAATCATCGTTGCAGAAGTTTATTTTGACCAGAAAACAAAATGTTTTGCATTGAAAATTGAATTATCAGAAATTCAATATATTGTGTTGAACTTAACAAGAAAAAGAAAAACACGAACAATCCTTGCCTATATTGCAGCTGTAAACCGATAAGTGAAATATTCATTGCTTACCGGGTTTTGAACTCGCAACCAACTGACTGCCAAGTACAGATACACAATGGCTTAATCCATTGTAATATATATATATATACATATACATATATATGTATATATATATATATATATATATATATATATATATATATATATATATATATATATATATATATATATATATGTATATACATATATATATATATATATATATATATACATATATATCACTCTTAAGTAGGACACCCGTCAATTATAAGCTTTTATGCAATGCGCTTCCAACTCCAGAATGGAACACCCTGATGGATGAGGAATCGTGCGTAAGTATATATCGCTTATTTCAGTCCGACCGACCGTCCAGGTCTGCGTAAGGCAGCGATCTTTAGAGGTTATTCTCGTGCTTTGTTACTTTTTCTTTGAAATAACTTCAAAGGAGTAAGAAGTATAACATAACATCCATATACGATACATTATGAAAATACCCTATATAAAATTCCAAACTAAAAGTTGTGTGGCACGACCCTAAAAATAAACAAATAATAAGTGAAAATACATTTTCTCTAAAATTGATCATCATGGTGCCTCCACGCTGATAGGAAGTGATTAAAACCACAGAATTTCCAAATTGTACTTATACATCTCCAGCTAAGCTCTTGGCACAAATATTAAGATTGAGGAACCTCTCCTTGACGTTAAAGTGTTTGTCAAATCACTTATGAAGCATTAATTATCGTGAGCTCACCAAAACTAACCAACGTCGTACAATCATATTTTTGGTTATAAAAGATGCACTAATTCTCGGGAGATCACTGAAGTTAGGCAACGTCAATCTTGGTCAGTACCTAGTTGGGTGACAATTTGGGAATACCAGGTGCCGAAAACAGCACAAAACTTCGACAGGTGTGGCAGTCCGAAAAAGATTCTAACTAACAATTGTGGGCTCAGCTTCGCTGAGTATATTAGTGGAGAATGATGATAAATACATAGATGTATTAAAAAACTGTCAACTTCAGTTTCTTCAGTTTTCAAGTTTACTCCTTATTATGACTAGAAAAACAGTTATTTTGTTCCAGTGAAAATCACCCCCTACTTGGGGTCCGATTTACAATGTAATGTTATGCTAAATTTCTCTCTTTTACAGTCCGTCGTTGGACTTGGACTTTCCCCCAGATTTGGCTTCTATATCATGGAAGTTGCATAGCCGATCCTTTCTGAACTTGTCTAATTCGTCTACCTATCTCATAATCAGTCGGCCTCGTTGATCTCTGGGAGTTCACGCTGTGAGTCGTGATGTCCATCAGTTGTCTGACATCCTTGCAAGATGACCCTACGCATTGCCATATAAATTTGGATTCAATGATAAATCAGACTTTTGTTTTTGTCCAATGTACCGTGCTGTCTTGTGATCTCTCCATGTTAGGTTGTGGATGAGTCTCTCTTGTGTCCTGTTACATGGTTCTCAATTCGAGGATCAGTCTCCTGGTTAAGTTCTATATTCCAGTCCCATAGATGACTGCCGGGCAATGCAATGTTTGTATGCTCTTCTTTCGAGGACCTTTGGCATTCTTGTTTGTTTTTGAAAGTTGTGTACATTTAATCAGACAACCGATAGACATCACGACTCAAACCATGTAATCACTATTTTTTTTCACCCCTACACTCTGAATGGGTTTTCAGTGATGGTGGGGTCAATTCGCAATGCCAATTTGTCCCTTATTTTGTGTCCGTTAATATTTTCGCCTGTTTGGAAAATTCCCTCCTGAATAGTTTCTCAGTAGGGAAGGGGTCAATATGTAAGTTCACTCTTGTTCTTTTTTGAATATGGATTTTTTATAGTGATCACCACCAAACGAAAGACCAGACATATAATCTATTCATTGATCTCCCGTTTTTCCATTTTTTTTCTCTTTGGTTTATCACCCTCAACATGGAATACTGACAAAAAAACGTTGGCCAGGTGACATTTTCTATAGAGAGACCAGCCAAACCTGTTTTTCATTCCATTTAGAATTGAAGAAAATAATGTTTCCAGTTACGCTCAACGAATGTTAATAGCCAACATATAAACATAGCAGAGTCAACTGGAGTTGAAAAAGAATCTAGGAAAACTGTCAACAGTTTAATTGGCTATACGATGACATAATGACAGATGAATTACAAACGGCGTGTAAAAACGTTAGCGGTTTTCGTTTAAGGTAAAAAAAACAATTATTTTAAATAGCGAGAGGCCGGTAAAAAATATTTTCTATGCGTTATTAATATCTACGCATAGATTTAGATAATACATACAGATAATTTTCGTTAAATTAAAAAGAATTCATGCCAATTCCTCCTGCGTATAAATAATTAGGTTCATGCAACAAAGAAGAAAATGAAGGTTGATGATTTTCACACAAAAAAAGACGGAACCTATTTGATGGCTGTTCGAAATCTGACACGTACTTAATAGCTGAATTTTTATGAAAAAATATGTTTAAAAAAGGATAATATCATGTAAAATGAATGGTTTTATCATCATTGGGCTACAGACTTATTAACTCTTACGCAAAGATTTATTATGATAGAAATACTTATACTGATCAAATCTCTTTAAGACAACAATGCATATAAATGACAATGTTTGAGCTTTGTTGATATGATTAGCTTAGTTTTAGCACAAGGCCATGAGTATAGAGATCTCTGAGGGGATCGAACTGAGTAATCAGTAGTAATAGTCTGCAAGATCAACTTGTTTACCTTTACACTACAACGAGGCATCCAGTATTCACTTATATAACTGGAGAGCATTGCAAAAGTTATATCATTCTAGTTCAGGCACTTTTTTTCTCATTGGAGTTAAGGGTGTTATATGGAGAGTTCCATAGATTTTATTCATGTAATTATCACCCGTGCTTTGATAGGTATATGTAGTATCCCGTGTCTTTCCTTCTGTTCGTCTTTCTGTCTGTCTTGCTGTCTATCCATGCGATATCTCCTAAATGAAAGTAGACCATTCACTGTTGTTATGGGTTCCATTTTAGCTGCGTGTCCTACTTTCGTGGCCCTATGACAGACTAAGCTAAGCCAATGAAATATTAACCGTGATGCCATGGTTAGCAAACCGATATAAAAGATCAGTTGGACAATTCATCTAATATATCAGGTTCAGTTAGTAAGCGTCCACCTTCTTTGACTTCATGTCAAACTGAGCTGCCTTTGGTAAATAACCTCAGAACTTATCAAAAATATTCTCCTAAAACAGACATATTTCGGTATTAAATAAGTTCCTGTGATTCTAATTACTATTTCGCACTTATACCTAATTACTTTTGATTTAAAAACAGGATCAGTTTCTAAAAGACAGTACAAATCAGTAAATGCATATTGTGTCTAGCTTTAAAAATAAACGTCAGGAATCTGGACATGACATATTTTGTTAACACTTTCAATGCTACAGGTTTTTACAATTCCACTATATGGTACAACCTGTCTTCTCAAAACTACTAATGAGATGGGAAACCTGGTAATAAAATGAAATAATGTTACAAACAGTTACATTGAAGAATTATTGTAATATACTGCAGAACAAAGATCTTTGTATGTAGTGTTTGTTAACCAGGAATATAATTTACAAAGATATATCTAATGAGAGTATTAAATTTGAGAGAATATCGTTTATCAACGAATAAATTCTATTATCATAGGATAGCTGATTTATTAAAGTATGCATGTGTGTGTACATATAAATGTATAGATAATACACAGCTATATAATGTAGATATGTTCAGAGAAAGTATGTGGTCGGAATATGCGATAAAAAATTTTACATATTTTTTCCAACACAGACTTATTTGAGAGAATAATTCAAAATGACATATCTGTCATCATTAACTCTGCTAACGTATCTCGTCAACAAAAAATATCTACATGTAATTCGGTGGACGCGTTTTTGCCCATCAATAATTTTTTTTTCATTTGAATACACTTATTTATCATATTCATTCCTTAACCGATTAACTAAATAAAGTAATTTTACAAATATTTAGATAATCAAAATCAGGTCATTGTTGGTTCTTAGGGAGAAAAAAAAGAGCTTTTTGGCCTCCTGAATAGAAAATTGAATACAAACGGTTACATCAAGAAATTAAAGAAACTAACAACGATGGAATTTTTTTTCTATTCAATATCTTTGTTGGATGCTCTGCTATTGCAAACCTGTGTTAGACTGCAATAAGCTTGACATGCATTCATGTAAATATTGAAAACACATAATAAATACATAATAAAATTTGCTTAGTATGAAGATTTTGAACTTTTATTGAATTTAAAATTTAATAACCACTTAACATACTTATGTTTAGAAAAAAAAGGAATATATAAGGGCAAACTCAATACCATCTCTTATTCGTATTTCTACTTCGGAGATTCAGGTCTAATGTCCATGAATATTCTAATAATTTTGTCGTCAGGAATTTATTTGGATTCTTAAAATTTCACTGATCCACGATATCTTCAGAAATGCTATTGTTCGTAAAAACTACTTTGGGCAAATAAACTATCATAGTAATAGCAAAGTCCACTTTAAGGAATCTTAAATTCATATCAAGGACTTGAAAGCATTCCATCTTCTCTATCCACTTCAAATATCTCTTTTCCTAAGAGACGGAATTAGATATTTCCTTCTTGGGAGGAGAGCAAGTTTTTCTTCTTCAACCCAGATTAATTTTAGTCTGATACAAAGAAACAAATAAAAAAGCTGAGAGATACATTCAAATAGTTACGCCTCCTCCCAATGTGAGGGGTTGTACTGAGATCACTTTCAGGGAATCTCTATGAAATAAAGGTTTACTCTCTTTTGTATGAAGAGAGTCTACGAAGCAAATGATTGGTTACAGTAGCAATCCGACAAGAGGAACTTGCTTTTACAGATCGATGGTTATAGAATAGAATCACAAGCATAAAGTTATTTTTTTTCCATTCCATAAAAGTTATCTTATTTGGAGAGAGCAAACATACGTAACTCTTTTTTGATTTTGAGGAATTTCTATAATTGAAGATTTTCCCAAACTAGTTTATATTCATAGTTTGATCATATTGAAACTCTATTTGGAATGATTTCCCCATTTAATACGGTGAATGTATCAGTTGGCTTAGACAAAATAAATAGAACAAATAATGAAACTGCTTCGAGGTTCGATCCTACAATCTTTAGGGTAGCTGCTTTGATGTAGCGTTACTGTAACAATAGAACTAAATAGCCGCCCGAAATACAAATGCCCCAACAGCAATACTACGTTTAAGCGGCTACCCTATCGTTTTGATTCCTGTAGCCATCCCATTTTCATTATTGTATGTGTGTATATATATATATATATATATATATATATATATATATATATATATATATATATATATATATATATATATATATATATATATATATATATATATATATATATATATATATATATATATATATATATATATATATATATATATATATATATATATATATATATATATACAGGCAATTTATAATTCATTCTGTCGGACCAAATACGCCGATATATATATATATCGGCGTATTTGGTCCGACAGAATGAATTATAAATAACCTTATTTTATTTAAAAATTACTCAAAACAATCTCCCATTTCTTATATACATACTATATCATTGAAAGAAACGATAAAGAACGAGAATTAGGGTTGAAAGCAGTTATTTGGCCTTTGTATTACCGGCAGGCTGTTTAGCACAATGGTTAGTCCAATGCTACGTTGGAGCAGCTACCCAAGTGGTGGCAGGTTCGATTCCTGCTGCAATCCTTTTTTTTTTTTCTAATTGTTTAATCTATTGATATTGTCTAAATTGATATTATATATTAACCTTGTGACGACTGGAGATAGTTTCATGTAAGTTTCTAAATAATATATATATATATACATATATATATATATATATATATATATATATATATATATATATATATATATATATAATCCTGCCTCGTGGTATTGGATGGGATAATGGATAGTCTATAGCCACACTGATGAGTTACAATATAATGAAACAGCTGTCCGTGGATGACACAATAATTAACGCTCCCTAAATCAGGGTTGAGCATCCTTTAAGCAAGATAACTCGTTCATTGTAAGCTTATGCAGTTCTTTTCCAACATGGAATGGAGCACTCTGGTGGATGGGGAATTCATACATGAATAAATACATCGCTTAAATTCGACCTTACTGACTGTCCAGTCCCGTAGCGTAGCGGTATGTTACCAGCCTCTGGCGAAGGTTTCAATCCTATATATATATATATATATATATATATACATATATATATATATATATATATATATATATATATATATATATATATATATAATCCTGCCTCGTGGTACTGGATGGGATAATGGATAGTCTATAGCCACATTGAAGAAACAGCTGCCTGTGGATGACACTATATATATATATATATATAACAATAAGTAAGTAACAATATGAACGTAGAAATTCATGAATTCGGTTAGCAGAGCATTGAATAAAACTGGAAAAGGAGAGGAACGAGTAAGGGGTATGAATAGGACCTCTGCCTACCGTCAGGGTCTAGGTGGCTCAATTGGCTAGCGCAAACCTAGGCTACTTGATACGTGTAAACCTGATCGATTATGATTGTGTATTCGTATTTTCAATCGGTGTTCTTTCTTTAGACTTGGAAATTGAAATAAAAGCTGTTACTTGCTTGATTTTAACTTGACATGTCTGATTAGTCACTTAATAGTAACCATTGCGTGATCAACATATTTTTGCAGCATTTCATGTTGAGGTTATCGATCAAAATAAAAAAAAAACTTATCAATGAATAACATACTTCTTTCAACCTTTGTTAAATAGTGATCATTTGAAAACCCCCTCTACAACTTAGACACAAATAGTAAGGGACCGATTTAGCATACAATTACATAATAAACTGAACCCCTGACAAAAACCTATTTCTGGACGAATATTTTGGAAAAAAGTTTTTTGTTGATGTATCAAAGAGTAAATGTTTTATTTTCCCTGACCTTTAGCTCCATTCTGACATCTAGCCAGCCAGCAAGACAGACCCACTTAAAAACTGAAAAAACGTACGTTGACAATTTTAGTGACAGTTTCTGCAAACGGTTTTCAATAGAAAACTTGAGCTTCCAATAATGAACCAAGGTCACGATTCCCCCTCTGCTTGAATGAAGATGAACCATCTTGCGTACTTAGTGTAAAAAAAAAAACATACGTAGAACTTGGAGAATCTAATTCGATTTTTAGATTCTGCAATCGATCTCTTTTGAAAGAATGAACAATATCTTCCATATAATAGGAATGTTCAATTCACTTTACATCTCTTCCTTCCTTTTTAGCTTCCAGCATATTTAATCGCAACAATGATAGAAGTTTTTTTCTTCATAAAGCTAATGGTAACATTCCTGAATTAAAAAGAACAAGCTTGAAAGTCAGTCCATAGAAACGCTAGTTTGATCGTTGGTGCATTTAAAAGCCCCTTCCCTCAAGTTGCCCATTGCTTTTGAATCCTCCCATATTAAAAGCACTTTCCTCTGAAAGCACCATTCAGCAGCCTCTTCCTTTTAAGGCCCCTTCCTTCAAAGATTTGTCCTAGTATTTCAGTCAGACAATGATTTGAAGGAACTAAATGCCCCCCCCCACCTCCAAAGTTCTGAATATGCAGATTTTGTTTCAGAGGGTTTTTCAGTCAGCCAGTGATAATGATCGGTATTAGAGATGATAGCATAACTAAAAATCAAAATTAAGATATTTAGTGGCCAAAATTAATAGAATTTCATTCATGCAACTGACATGCGTTCTTACAATAAGGTAATCACATATTTTGATAACATCACTAACACTAAATACGAGCATTTTTCTGTCATAGAAGGAGTAGGAGGAAACGTTTCGTTGAGATGTTGTGAGGTGTTTGCCATGTCGACATGTCAGATTGATGGTCAGTGATGAAAATCACCGCTCCAGATGTTAGCACATCAAAAATGTCTAGGTGTAAGCAGCATTTTTATCTCCCTGAAAATTAAGTATTGCATTATTAGAGGAAGGTGATAACATGTAAGTTATCTTCCATATTTGTTTTTCTTTATTCAGTATGGTTGAATAGTCTCCACTACCTGATAGGTTGATAAGTTCACAAATCAAAATCCTACAGGACGGCAACTTCTATTATCTAGGTCAATGGTTGTTTTCGACAGTCCCCCACAGAAGGTTGAAATTCAAGATACAAATGCCTAAACAGAACTTGAAAAAGTTCCATTTTTATCCTCGCCGAAATGCAACTGAATGAGTGGTGTTAGTTTGAGTCAAACTGTGAAAAACAATTTGATTTTGGTGAATCAAAGCATTTCAAACTTTCCCCCGAATGGTTAGTCTCTTATATCTTAGTCGAGTTTCCGACCCCTTTAAATTATAAATTCTTTGTAACTGTGGCCAAAAAAAGAAGATAATGCTGTCAAAGTTTGAAATAAGAGGAATTAAGATAGCAATATAAGACGTAAGAACAAGGGAGGGTCTATTAGTTCCCAGCAGACCAATATTTTCACAACCAGTGGGGACCGATGTGACAAGCTTTTTTTAGTTAGTCTCCCCTGTGGTTAAGGTTTGTGGTAAAAGTTGAGGTTTAAGGTTAAGATAAGTGGCTCGATTTCGTAGTGAGAATTACCCAGCATTTCAACAAGAAAAAGAAAATGCAACTTCCTTATATACATGTAGGCTTTGGAATTATAGCGTTAGCTTTTGTCCGGAAAACACTCAGGACTTCTTCGTTTTTGTACTCATATCATTAGTCTGCATGGTCAAATCTAATTATTGTTAGTAATATTGTTATTATCTTTACAATTAGTTGGAAATATGTCTTCTCAGCATACAATACGATAAAAAGTAAGTGAAGTTCTTAAGTATTCATATCAACCTCAAATGACCGGTAGTCGCATATTAGGTTTGTAGCTGAACATTATGATATGCTTTAAGCAGTGACTATCACAGGATGCGTTGAGCACATGCAATTACACTCGCAACCAGATAATGGGAATTATGGAGAAAACCTTAAAGAGCAAAAAAGAAATAAGAGGATAAATTTGAATGCAATCATGTTTTCTCATTTGGCTCGTTCAACTCATTTTGTTGAGAATATTACACAACTAGAACAAAAATGTAATATTTCACTTATTTGACTATTTCTTTCTTCGTGTGTATATATATTCTTTTCGTTTTATGTATACTTTTATCAGTAAGAGGAATTTAAAAAAAACAACTTTATCTATACTGACTGCAGAACCAGCGTGTGGTGATGGGATCTCTGTTTTATGCTTATTAAAATACTTATGAGTAATTGTAGAAGGAAGGCTGTTTTGGTCGACGATGTATGTAGGAATACTATCATCGTTGGTCCCCCGTGGAAGTATTTCAAGAAGCGCAAACTCAGTGTTTTGGTCAATGATTACATTTTTTCCAAGTATTCATCAGGTTTAAAGGTGTTTAACTGACTAGTTTGATAACTATTGCATCATTTCCTTACATGTTTTGGTGTAGTTTTAAATTCTTCAACAAAAAGTTCTGATGACTTTTTCAGATATCAATAACACTTTTCTTTTTTAGTTCTTCGCTAATTTAATCTGAATATTTTTTTTTTTGCAGGATAAAAACAGACCAAAAAACTAATTCATTTTTTAATATTTCACTTAACATTCAGCTTTCAAAACTGCAAAACATGACTAAACCACACACGTAGGACTTCTTTTTGTCAAAATTTTGATCTACTACTCTCTCTCTCTCTCACTATATAATTATATATATCTATCTAATCTATCTATCTGTCTCTCTCTCTCTCTCTTTCTCTCTCTCTCTTTCTCTCTCTCTCTCTCTCTCTCTCTCTCTCTCTCTCTCTATATATATATATATATATATATATATATCAGAGCTATGGCTTTATAACAACATCCTTCCAGTCTTCTATGCTCCGTGAAACAAAACAAGCGCTCAATCAAATGAAATACAATAGAGTTAGGTTTTTGTACCAGTGTGAAGTCCTAATGCAATAATTTGGTTACGAAAAATCTCCAATCTGTTGCTTCTGAACCTGCTTCAATACCTAGAATAGTGTCAAACCTCACTGTAATGTATGCACATCGGAGAAAAATGCTTGCAAAAGTAAAAAATATGTCTACCATGTTATCTATCAAACAGAAAACATATTGCGTCAATTAGAACGAAGAGATGACAAGGCTCCTGTTAAGTTGAAGATTTTTCAAAGTTTCAGAACTAACTCTTTATTTCTACAGGGGCGTAGCTGAGAAGGGGTAGGGAGTAACTTGAAAATGTCCCCAGGCTGCCACTAGGTAGGCGTATCAAAAGCTTCATAAATTATAGTTCATTAACTCATTTCTACAGAAATGATATTAAGAGGATACATTTTCACATACATGAATCGTATGAGTGATAGTCCAGCCTTAGGGTGTTTTTCCACCAATGAAGTGATAGAGAATCTCTATTTATCGCAAATTTTCCTTTTTCATTATATGTCACTAAATGTCCCCGAAATAGCCCAGGTCCTTTGGTCCCTGTATCGTTAGCTACATTGCTGACCTTCGGCTCTTGCTTTTACACATGAGTTCGTCTTTAGTTTTCACAGATTCAGGACGGAGAATATGCCCCTTGGGAATGTGTTGATTGGAATGAAAACATATTGTTCCATGAGAATATCAACAGATATTTCAATAGCTGAACAAAGTTTAAGGACAATTCGTTACCTCAATAAGACGCCAATATTTGTATGCATTCAAACGGACACACACACACACACACACACACACACACACACACACACATGCACACACACACACACACACACACACACACACACACACACACACACACACACACACACACATATATATATATGTATGAATTTGTATCAACGTACACGTGCAATTATATTTGACCACACGGATACCTCTTTCTATTTCTACCTTTTCTCCTCTGTCTCCCCCACTGTCTCTCACTTTGTCCTCCTATCTCTCTCTCTATCTCTGTGTCCATCGTCTGTCTCTGTCCCCACTCTCTCTCTCTCTCTCTATATACATATATATATATACATATATATATATATATATACATATATATATATATATATATATATATATATATATATATATATATATATATATATATATATACATATATATATATATATGTATATATATATATATATATATGTATATATATATATATATATATATATATATATATAAATATATGTATATATATATATATACATGTATATATATATATATACATATATATATATATATATACATATATATATATATATATATATATATATATATATATATATATATATATGTAATATGTCTCAAGAAAAAAACTGATGTATGCATTGAGAAAATTTGATAAACCAAAGACAACAAAATACAAGATAGAGAGATTAACTGAACAGATTAAGAAAATATCGGCTATGCAACGCCCACGATAGTGAAGTGTGACAAATCCTGGGGAGGGTCTATGTCTATGATGGACATTGAAAGACAGATGATAATGATAATACATAAAATCCAGTTTTGTCCGAACTATGTCAATTCAGGAATGTTTACTTTGTTCAGATTCAGTTTCGATTCCATATGATATTTTTTTTCACTTTTTTTTCACAGTCTTTTTCACTCTTTTCCGATATCTTAATGTGAATATTTCACGTGAATGTATATATATATATATATATATATATATATATATATATATATATATATATATATATATATATATATAATCAGATCATTGGTTTCCAAATGGGTATTGATCCTTCCCCCTCCTGGGCAAATTTACAAAGACACGAATATATATTCCTGTCATCTTTGATTAGAACTAATATATAATGAACTTATTCGTTGTACCAGGTTTATTGATGGCTCATGTTCTCTTAATGATGGAGGAGAATTTGGAATATCGTAGACAAATACATATCCTGAAAATATTAAATGTGAACATTGAAGAATGCTAGCAGCATATCTAGATATTGATTTTAAAATCAAGTATGGAATGTTTATCCTACAAATTGTTTGATGAACGTCTCCGAATCCGTATTGTGAGAATGTTTTTTAGATCAAGTAGTTTTCCAACCGTAACTTTCATTGATTTTCTACCAAAAATTGTTTTTTTAATTGTAAGAATGGTCAATCAGAGCGGTGAGATTAGTAAGATTTCCAGACAATTCACCAGAGCTATGTTTAGACATCCTGATCCTTTTGAAATTTATCAGCTTAAGCCTCGTGAAATAATAACAAAAATTAAAGAATATGTTAACGAAAGTATAAACATGAAATAAATGAATAGTTTATATTGAAATAACCAAAATTTGATTAATGTCAAGGGAATTGGGTTTCTAAAATAGATGGATCCAGTCTCTATTAGTGGGAAAGATAAATGCAATGACAGGAACCAGGGAAAAAAGGGGATATTTGGCACTGGTTCATTCGTCTGACTGATTAGCCGTTACGCAAATTGTAGATTGAACATGGAAAACCATGTAGCAAATTGTTTAAGTATATCAATGATATCGCCCACTTAGGTGAGGTACCTGCTTGAGAGTAGCTTCATTTCAACCATGTAAATAGAAATGCTTCATTTGATAATCAAAAGTATTTAAAAAAGCATTTGGTTTGAAGCTTGATGTTATACGACGCGGAGAAATGATCTTTAAGGGTAGTGTAAAATAATTACCAAATACTCCAATTGAATATGTTGAATCGACTCAAAAAAGTTTTTTTTTTCCTGTGTAATTAGTATTCTTAAATATGATGTTATAAGTGGGTTTGCATGCAGTTTGAAATTAAAATCGACACAACGGATCTATTCACATTAGCGAACATTCAATAAAGGTGACACAAAAAGCAAGTCATGTCTGTTGTTATACTTACTGATACTTCATGGTTAAAAATGTATTTGTGTAACCTACGTAAATATGTATTTAAAATGATATCAGTATACAATACACAAAAAACCTTATATAAAATGATAAACTACATGGCAAAAACAATATGATAAAGGGCAGTAGTGTCTGCTTAACTCTGCTAGGGTGTCATGTTGATATAATTTTTTTGCTTTCGATACATAGTAAACATATGATGATCCCAACAGGAGACAATTCATACATCGTACAATAATAACAGGATATAAGGAAACATAGATAAAAGGTTTTGAAGATTACATAGATTGTATTGACAAATATTGGTAAATGTGTGACTGGAGTGACAAAAAAATTAATTGAAAAAGATTTTTAATGTTCACTGCTTAAAGTTGTAAAACTTTCTGGAATATATATATATATATATATATATATATATATTATATATATATATATATATATATATATATATATATATATAATTCAATGTTTTGCGTTGACTGTGACTTATTGGCCACTCAACCATGGACCTTTTCCAATTCGATAAATCAACCAAAAGAGAAAGTAACAAAATAAAAAATGCCACCCGCTGTAGCATTTATCGACTTCAAGAAGGCCCTCGACTTAATGGAAATTCCCAAGGTCTTTGAGCCTATCACTCTACGAGAGGTACACCCCGTATACGTCAAGTACTGCAACGTATATATTCCATCATAGCAGCTCTTTCATCAAGCAACGTGAAGGCTTAGAGCCTTCTCGGTTCCAA
>OY735205.1:63340229-63402729 GCA_963457665.1 Thysanoteuthis rhombus | reverse complement strand
CCACTTCTGCAGCCTTATACTCCGTGGAGCTTCATTTATTATGCATATATTTTACATACAACACCACTTTCTGCCCGTCAGTAAGGCTTGTAGCAATTCCTAACTATTGACAAATCCCTTCATCAAGATTATCAATGCACAATATCAAGGTTTAGAGAAACTTGATAGAGAAATGTAGACCCTAATTTTTTAACTCAGTGTCTACATAAATTTATTCCGGTACGTATTCAGTTTTTGTGGCCAGAAATGACTGTAGCTAAGCGTTAGAGAGGTGGAGTAGCGTAAAACTTAGGGAATAGAAAAGCCAGAATGTTTGAAATCTGTACTTTATTCAAATGGATTCAGCGCTAACATTAGACCATAATTATTGTTCTATTGTTGTGTTACTATCTAAATAAGGATTTAAGTTGATGAAAATAGCAATATAATCATTGGTTAAATCCAACCAATATATATATATATATATATATATATATATATATATATATATATATATATATATATATATATATATATATATAAATCTTGGAAGCTTTACATCTTTAAAGTTGGAAAATTGATTAAAATGACCAAGAATCCTTCAACATGAATACATGCACCTCTTTCAGGTTTTTAAAGTGCTAAATTGTGTACGCCAACTTGGAATTGTATATGTATATTGAGGGTATGATTGTGTTGCCCAGGGGAAAAAAACTCATAATACCACCAAATAGAAAAAAATGCCATTATATATATTTCTTCTTACACAACACAGCAAAAAAGGACTATTTACAAAATATCCTGATGTTCATGCAAAAAATGAATGATGCCGACCCTTTTACTGATAAGGTCTTTGGCTACGGTACATGGATGTTTCCCCACATTGAGAAGATTTCTCACGGGGAAGAGCATAAGGAAATCAGGTAAAGTCCAGCAATCTTGAGAGATTCTCATTGTGCCTTATTGAAATTTCCAGTTATGACATCAAGTAACCTCTAGTGACCACCAAAATCAACCTCATATTGCCCATATATTTTGCCTTGTAAAGATGGCCCCTTTGTAGAATTGTGGCCAACAACTTTGAAATTATGCTTGAAATGACCAAAACTGACCAGAAATGACATACGGTGACTTAGAAAGACCTGTATGTCAAAATCCCGTATCTAAATAGAAAAAAAAAACTAGCCTTATGCCAATTTTATTTTCATTGCTGACTAATGAGTTGGAGAGTTAGTTAGAAACGTTCAAAATGACCTCAGGTAACCGCAAATGATTTATGAGGTCAATATCGCATTGCCTATGACTTTGAACAAGGGAAGAATTACGCCTATACCAAATTATTGTTATTGGGGTAGGAAAATAATACCAAAGGCTTGGAAATTTGAATACAAATGACCAGAAATAAGCACTGGTGACATTCATTGACCTTTATAGTGAACCCCGATTACTTTGTTACCTTCAATGTGAGATGTATCCATGTCGAATTATTGCCTACCACTCTTAGAATCGGCTATTGAAACGACCTCTGATTCCGTCAAATGACCTCAACATTGCACTGCATATGACCCCCACCAAGGACAGATGTAGCTCTATGCATAATTAAAGTTTCATTATGAATTGTGTCCACCAACAAGAAATGATCTCTGGTGAACTTTAATGACCTCCGTAGTCAATGTCACATAAATTACGGTCTCTGCCAGGAGGAAATGTACCCATTCACTTCAGAAAAATTGTTCCAAAATTGTGTCCCACAGCTCTAGAAATGACTTTACGTAGCCTATGTAGTAAATTTAGCTTTCTTAAGTCTCCATGCAGAATATATGGTTGATGGGGACCATAGTTTAAGGGGGGATGATGCATGAATGGAAATAACTAAAGGCATATATATATATATATATATATATATATATATATATATATATATATATATATATATATATATATATATATATATATATATATATATATATATATATAATGTGTACTTTAGAGAGTGAGACAGACTCGGGAGTGAAGTTTTTGGTGGTAAGGTTTATTAATCCTTATTTGTCAATAGTCCATACATGTTTCGAGATTTCTCTCATCATCAGTGGTGCGTGTTGTGTGAGTGTGAATTAAAATGTACCATGTGGAACCAGAGTCCACTGTCAGCGGCTATGCATTGTGGGTAGGTTTTGTTGTCAGGGCTACAAGGGGCCTCATGCTGAATATATATATATATATATATATATATATATATATATATGTATATATATATATAGTTCAATACGACAGACTAAGAATAATTTGTTAATTTCATATTAAACCCCCCTTGTTTCTGCTCGAGAAAAACGTATGCTTGGATCGATAGAGTGTAATATTTATCCAAATGTGTTATCATACCTGGTGCATTTGACTAAACAACTATTAGTGCGTTGGTTTGACGTGGTATATAGAAGATTGTTACCCATACATATATATATATATATATATATATATATATATATATATATATATATATATATATATATATATATATATATATATATCCGATTATACTGAATATCAATGTATCCATCCAATGCTCGGCGTATACAGAGGGCATGGAAGTCACTGCTATTGATCTGATAATTCGCACCAATATCCTTATATCTTATAGAAATCTCGAGAAGTCAACGATGAATTCTGTCCGAGTGTCGTTTTTTTTTCTGAATGTGCAAATGTCTTAGAATTAATTCTCTGGATCTCTTGACTGGTAGGATCTTCTGCATATTTTTTTTACAATAGATCTGTGATTTGTTGACACTTAGAAAAAATATCTACATATTGGCAGCACAAATAAAGAAATTCATTCATGCCACAATCGCTCTGACACATCGTACTTCTTCGACATTCCCACATTTTCTTGCAAGCTGAACCTGCATTTTCAATACAATCTAATGATCTTCTGTATTTCTCACGACTTTCTTGTTGTCCCTGCAGTTGCATTGCTGCCAGAGTTCTCTCGCACGTCGCCCTAGCACATCTGTGATAAAAAAAATTCAAAACAAATGAACGAAACTGAATACATTTCCAAACCTTCCAAATGTTCGCAGCCCCCTTCCTGCAACATTTTCACTCTCAGAATTTTTTTTTTCATTATCGGAACTAAACAAAAACCAAGCATGTAGGGGTCTGCACTATTCGCTATAGATTGGGCAACTGAGATTTGGTACTGAAGAATTTTGGACCATCGCGAAACGTTTGAATACGTAGAACTATAAAAAGTGCCCTTGCGCTAGCTACGACTTCAGCTGTTCCTACTCAGAAAACTGACCCATCACAAATATATATTCGACTGGAGAGCATAATCGAAAGTATATATATTAGGAGTCACTCTTAACACTGTATACGTTAAAGTCCAGGTTATCAAGTTTTATGCGTAATCAGTAGGTATCGCCAGGGAGATACGTGGGGACCAGCGTTTCTTTTTTTTTGCAAAAAATTCCACATTCAGCGCTATTATTAGCCAATTTTGACGATATTTCTCAATAACTTGAGCTCATTCAAAGCTATATTCTCGCAAACATTATCCTATTTAGCTACTTTAAATAGTCTTTCTAGAGATTTCGGACGTTTTTGACGCTTTTTCAAATGTTTAGGCAACACCGGTAGGGTGGTTACTGTGTATTCAGGCCAGCTATGACTATTGTAATCGTAGGGGGGACACAAGTGGGGAATTGGCTGTACACAGTTTTACTGCGACAATTCGAATGACCACAAGTCGACCGGGATATACACATATTGCCTTTTCCAGTCTGGGCAGGTCCAATTTAGTACATTTAAGTATGATAGGCACCCTTGATTATGAGCTATATAACCCTGGAAAACATTTTTCGTGTGTAACACGCCCTAACTTTCCAAAATTTATCGCATATAGATTTAACTTTTGTTCAACATTTTACCCAATTCATATCAAATGAAAACATTAACATAATGTTTTGAAAACCGTAAAGTAGCCTTAAAAGTGCTCAATATCGAAATTGATGGAAAATTTTAACTAACTTCACTGTTTGGTTAATAGTCCAAATTCTTTGTTTCACATCACTTAGCTTGAACTAAAGACATAATCCATCTCAGTCGTGCTGTCCCGAAAATGTCTACGCACTTGGCCGGGAGGAAGGGGTAACAGTTTTCGTTTATAATCGCACCACAAAGATAAAGGTTTAAAAATCTGAGAAAACTGAGTATTATACACAAATGATTAGGGTATTTAACCCTGTATATGGAATACTGACGTAGTCAATTTACAAATGAACTTTTGGAATGATTCCATGAGAATTATTATGCTCACAGCACATATCTACGCTGAAAATGTTTCGTAACAACGACCATCAATTGTCTCTTACAGCCATGATTTTGTACCTCAGAGAGCACAGCAGTTTTTTTCTCCGTGATGTAT
This sequence comes from Thysanoteuthis rhombus, assembly GCA_963457665.1. Classification (NCBI taxonomy): domain Eukaryota; kingdom Metazoa; phylum Mollusca; class Cephalopoda; order Oegopsida; family Thysanoteuthidae; genus Thysanoteuthis; species Thysanoteuthis major. The sequence continues at coordinate 63,398,330 of OY735205.1, read as the reverse complement.
GTGTAACACTGCATATTAAACCGTTCTGTTTTAGTTCCATTGCCGAGCTGCTAAGAAGGGAAAAAAAGGAAACTGTCCAGTCCATAAATCTGGAAAATATCTTTTGCCAATATTGCATGAATCTCGACCTATGATGAGACACAATGCGTATTTATTTCTTTGTTCTTCTGTCACACACGCATGGTGATATTGTGAAAATAGATTTTTATGATCCAACGATGTAGTGAAAATAGAATTTCAAGTTTTAAATCTTATAGATAAAAACGCCATGATAATACAATGATGAATTAAACGTCATTTTAATTTTTAGGGAATATTATTTCTTACATGAAAAACCTATATATGGTCCTGGCAGTGTAATAGAGCCCCGTAAAACATTTTGAAACCAAATGGAAATGCTAGAATAAACGTCAGCAAAGGGAGACTATCTCGGGTAGACTTACCAGATCAGTTATAGGAAATCAGCACCATTTTTCATAATGGCGGATTTTTGCTATGGAGCCCAAGTCAGGAAAAATCATTGATTTCATCAAATATCGGTATATTGCATATCATTGGAAAGGCGCTGAAACTTTTAAGGAAGTCTTACTTAAAGTCCCTCTAGCATGTCCAATTAGTTTCTTTAATCAACACAAAAATTCTCAGGGGCTTCATCGTCGAACCATAACTAATATGTATATCAATTAATGAACATAAATTTCTGTGCGTATAATATTTCTTAATATCTAAACATAAACATAATAACAATGTAAATATGAGAAATACACCAATGTAATAAACTAATTCCTATCGTATCAGTATTTGATTCAACCCTCCACTTAGTCTGATATTCATGTAATATTGAACATATTCAAAGAAATACTGTGAAGCATTTTCTCTTGTATTTTATAACTGCAATTGCAAAATTGCCAAAACAATAAGGTCATTTTCTGACGGCAAGGGTAAACTAATTATGATATGACGATCTCTCAGTGCATGTCGCGGGGAGATCAAATTACAGAATGATATTCCTATGGAAATTGAAGATTGGAAATGTCATAATCATTAATCAGTTTACACTGCTCTTCGGCTTCGAAGTTGTTCTGCGCTTTTGTTGATGACTTTACCAAAACAACTCATTTGAAGAGATTCTTTGTTAGAGTTGCCGGATCGTTAATCGGATAATAAGCGAATGACATCTACCGATTTGCAATTACAGAGATTGTCTTAATGATATAGATAATATTATCATATGGATAGCAAACTTTGACGGCTGCATTGGAATATCTGGGTGATCGAAAAGCTTATTCCTTATTTGATGTACATGACATTGTTTGCGTCTGCATGTATAGTTATTTCTTATAATGTGAGCAATAAATGTTTGGCATATGTGTGTAGGAACACATTCACTTTAACATACATATGCAGACACCAATATGTTTATATCCTTCAATTTATCCACTTTTGTAATTTAAGTGTCGATGTATAAACAAATATCAGTCGTAAAGGAGATATATGCTGTGAGTGAATGAGCGAATGTGTATGTGTGGGTATGTGTGTGTAGGTGTGGGTATGTGTGTGTATGTACATGGCTCAGCAGGTTTGTCCTTGTATTTAAATGTGCGCTTGAGCCAGTACTCGATGATCATTGTCGAAGAGTACTCACTTTCCTCGTGCGTCTAACCTTAGCAATCTGTGTCATTTTTCTTCTATCGTAAATAAAAGTTATGCGAACACCAATACGCATCCAGTATATTAAAAGCATCACACCTCTGGCTGATGGGCGGTGTTAGGATCTCCTTTTTGATATAGTCTTCTCATCTCTCCCTTGTAATAATCGATATGAACTATATTTTGATTCTTAGAGACTGTTCAGATGCAGTTTTCGTGTGTATTATACGACTATCGTGTTGTAACCCTCGGCTACCTTATTACTACGAAAATAAGCTCTTGCTAATTATTCCAAGGTTTTCATATCATTATCATCTTGTGTTATATCACTCGTCATTGGACATAGACCTTCACAAGGATTCGCCAGATCTCTCTATCGTCAGAATCGCAGAGCTAATACATTGTGAATTTTTCTTGCCATCGTCTATTCTGCCAGCCTCGGTTTCGATCCCTTGGGATCCATGTTGTGTGTCGTGATGTTTAGTAGTTTGCCATTCTTGCATCATGGCCAGTCCATTCAAATTTGTCTCCTAATGGTTTCTATGATATCACTGACACCTGTTTTTCTCTAATATATTTTGTTGTCTTATGATCTCTCCATTTTATGTTGAACATTACTTTTTCATGTGCACGTTGCATGATTCCCAGTTTGAGGGTCAATCCTTTCCTCATTTTCCATGTTTCTGCTTTATAGGTGACTATTTGAATGATACTTGGTTATATACTTTTTTTTCAAGGATAATTGTGGTGTTGTTCTTGAAGGGAGAGCTTGCTCAACCGAAGGCTTGCAATCCTGGAGAGATTCTTCCCACGATTTCTTCTTCTTTTTAAAATCCAATAGAGTGTCGTTGCCCTCAGTACATATAGTGGTCTATTTTCTCCAGGTTCACTTTTTTTTGTTGCGTGTTTATTTTGAATATGGTTGTTGCCCATGGCCTTAATTGCTCAATTTTGAGAAAGGGTACAAAAAGATATTAATGATTATATAATTTTCTTCTATCATTCTATCGGAATTCCTATGTATTTTGAAGAACCACAATCAAGAGTTGATACAATCATTCCATCAGATATGTATTGGTTTTCATGTCGTGACACATACCTCTTAATAGTCTTCTGTAAGAGACATAAAGGACACATCTATCCCAGTCGTTATAGAAGCCTTGGGATATAAATGTCGATATTTTGAAAGGTTAGGTCATTTATGACAGTGTTTTAACGCCCAGTGTTTGGAGATTACAGCAAGAAAATGACTGGTTCCAAAATTCGTAGAATGTGATGTTGAATGATATCATGGAACGTATAGTGCTGAGCACAATTTTTACCACCCTTGAAAATTGATCATAACCTGTAGAATATCTTCTGAAACACAAGAATATTTGGAAAGGAAAAATTGAACTTCAAATTTCAAACAGACCAAGAATGACTTCAAATCTTTATCCTGTTGGAAAAATCCTTGAATTGAGCAGAAATCTATCATTCAGCCTCTATCATACATTACAAGACTCCTCTTGATATTTGAGAGCGTGAATAAATCACGGAAGAGGAGTTAGGAGAATTGCAAGCTAAGAGGTCCAAAATATCTAATTAATGGCCATGAGGAACATTTTGAGACGATCCTCATTGGTTTGCAACGAATCTTTAAGGAATTATCACTGTCCATCTGATATTTTTCATTCCTCCTTTGATATTACTACATATAAGTTGAAAAAAAATGTATTCTGTTAAATAAATCTAGACAGCATATTAGAATATTCCAATGATACGAATTTGATCGATTTCCATTCATTTCTGAAGATGTTCTATAGGTTATACAAAGATTCTAGGATGACAATAATTGTGACCATTACTGTAGATCAAGCGTGCTTTTATCGATAAACAGGGATTTGAAAACCAAAGTATTATATAGAAAAGACCTGATATTCTTTTTTTCGTCTAGCTGATATTTCTTTTCCTTCGTAATGATGCAAGATCCCAATATAACTTGCCTTGTCTGTTTCATTGTATGTTGATTTACTAAATTAAATTTGCTCTCGCTCAATGAAGCCCATCAGGGTAGGCGCCGTTTATATAATGTATCCACGAATATATGGATTTTGAACTGGGATTTTGCCCATCATAGAAAAAAGAAATGACATTACTAGGATCTCTGACCCAGACTACTGAATTAAGTTTGTAGACAAGTCAACCATAAGTCACGAGCCATATCGATGGAAACCATTATTTTGAATTCATTGTTTAATCTTTTCTCCTTCTATAGTTGGTAAAATGCTTCATAGCAGATTGTTCATAAAGGATGTTTTTTTTTTGTTGCAAAAGCCTGATAAGTTACCAGCAAGAGAAATTCTTGCGATTCAGCGGATAGTTTTAGTTTTTAGGTTAAACTACGAACATAATTTCTTTAGTTGCCCAGTTTTAGACCGTTACTTTTGAACAGCTAATTACTGTTTTCATAAGCGTTAGCCGTATTGAATTATAAACCTGGTTTATTCTTTCACTATTCTCTGTAACTTATATACTTTTTACACTTTTCTTACGCACAAAATTTTTAGTTTTTTGCCTTTTGTCATCGTTTAGGATTATGGACTAGAAATGTGGTCATGCAGACATGGTACTTTTTGCTAATACGTTCTGATTAGAGAATACGGAACTTAAAATTAAGTTACCTGACCTATTCTATCCTGATGAGAGTAACAATTGATATCAATTGATATTTTTTAGAAGATAGTTTTCGTAATACAAACCGATTGGAACACTTAATGTCTTGCTGTCGAATTGTCATTTGATATTACCGATCAAGCTATGATAGTTTGACATGAGATAGCTTGAAAGAAAAAAAACATGAATGATGTGTATCATGGTCCTTGGGTTGGACCTTCTTTAACGGTGTTGTTAAGTATACAGATTATTATCAATATGACTCACTTTAGGCTTGCCAGGCCTGCTGAAACCTTGTTTTACTCACGGAACCTGGTAATGGAATTGTCAACGTTGACACTGCTTCAATGATTTTACAAGAAAATCCAACTTGATTTGGTTGTGTCTACTTAGCCTTGGGGAGAAGTTCCTCGCATTGCAGCTGTGTACAGAGTACTCAACCGAGAAGCATTGAGCACACTTTTTGTTCGTCTTTGGTACGACTTGACACAGAATTGAACTATGGCCTAAGGAACTGCTGATGATTACTCTAGCACTTGTATGTGATAAATTAATTTTGTCAGCTGGAGATATTCAGATGACGGCGTTCTACATGGAGTAATTGATGCAGCAAAGAAACAGGAGTGGAATACAAATCACCGTAAGACTGCAAACACAAATCAGGTTCATTATTATTTATTTTTTTTTACCAGTGTTTACCTGCATCATTTTTGTTGTTGTTTCTTTTAACATAGTTAAAATCGGACCGGACGCCTTCCAGCTCCAAGTAAATAAATTAACAGTTTGGAATGGAATAAATAAACAAATTGAACTCCCGACCCCCTATGCCGGAGTGTAGCTAAAACTAAATAGAAAGCATGAATCCAAATCAAACACTTAAACATTTTTAAAATACTTAATTAAAGCACGGTTTTCAAGAGAGAATAGATTCCCGGTGTGAATCGAATTCACAAAATTTTATGTCAAGTTACAAGCGTAAGTCCAAATCAAGCTTTTCTCATCCCATACTCCGTTCTTTTTTGTGCCTTGTTTTGTGATTTATGTAATTTTCTTCGGTGTTTTTTTCTGTTTCACATATACTTTACTATGTGTAAACTTCTTCCTGACAGGACCGTCAGTTGTTTACCATGTAACAGTTCCAGGCATTTAAAAACAAAACAGTTATATTAACATGGCATCCCAGCAGTGTTGATCAAACACCACCTCCTGTTCAGCTATGATTTTAACTGATAGTTAATGCGTTAAATGTTAAATGTTATTCTGTATACGGATATTATCATAATGAATTGTTTATAAATGTTGTTTTATACCACGCATCATTAGTTTTTTGAAACAGGGCTTACTTAAGTAGGCCACCCAAAAAAACGTATTTGATGATGAGAGATAATTAAGCATAACAACAGACGTGACTTGTGGTTCGTGTCACTTCTATTGAATGTTCACCCGTATAAATATTCAATCTGTTATGCAGAATAACTTATCCAAGTTGATTCTGTACTAACGTATTCAACCCCAAAAATTTGATAATTCTTTCAACAAACCGTAGAGTTATTTTTTCCACACTGTATACCACCTAGCTTCCATGATATGTAAATAATATCACATTTTTTTTACATCTATTTTTTCATGTTCTTTGAATTAGAAGTTAAAACCAATGTAAAACTAAGGTGAGATATCCAGCACAGTCTTATCTCCTGAAAGCAAATCGTAGATTGAATGAGAGATCTTTTTCTCTTCTATGTAGTGCCATGTAAAAGGCTACCGAATGGGAACTGGACATTGTCTTTGGAAGGAAGAGTATTTCACTCGGTAAGTTTATGATGATCAGATTCGATCAATGCCGCATTTGTAATGGACTTTCCAAACGTTCTTAAGCACGTACCTGGGGTTGAAATGCTAACCTATACCCGCAAGCGGCAATGGACCTTTAATAACCAAACAGTTGCTCATATCTTGCGTATTCATAAAGGAATATTCTTAGCGATTAATGTTTCTCTTGTAAAGATCTCCCTCGGATTTTCTCGACTATGTTTTAATTATTTCACTCGAAGACTTTCCCATAGCTGGAGTGCATCTTTTGTGCGTTTTCAATTCAAATCTATCCAACACTTTCTCAGTTTGAATGCAACTATTAAAATGGACGCCGTTTTGCGCTTGGCAAATACACCTGCTAGACTGGTCCTTCTTTCACAGAGCGATTCTCATTGGCAATACATACGATCTGAAATGACCCAAAATTGATCGGCCTTTCCATGTTCAATCAGGTAATTCAATAAGTTGGATAAGCTATTAACTCCGAATCGAGCAGGAATATCTAGAATCATTAACCGATTCCCGTAACAATGTGATTCTCCCGAGGAAATTCGTCAAAGATAGGAATTGTACCGGATGGACAGTTCTGAAATGAATATATCCAACAGAATAACACATTTCCCTTCCGCCCGTTCATCCTATAAATATCTTTTAACTTCTCAGGTTAAATGGTTAATGACTGGAGTGAACCTTCCAACACGGGCTTTTAATGCGTGACGCCCTTGGAGAAATGAGTTGTAAATCTTTTGAGAAGAATAAAATCCATGACAACTTCTCCAGTTAAAGCAAAAAACAATACCAACAATATATATATATATATATATATATATATATATATATATATATATATATATATATATATATATATATATATATGTCCCTCAGTTCGTTGCTTGGCAACAGATCTTCCTATATCTTTTCCGAGACGACAGTGATTGTGTTGAAATCTGCCATGTCTTACAAGCAAACCTTTTTCATTATTTTTGTCTGGTCTTTTCTTACTGCGTTTACCCTCCAGTTTACTACGAGCGACTAGTGCTGTCTATTTTTGTTGCTAAGTTTGTTTATAGAATCCTGGGCTTGCTCTCAGATCCTTGTTGATATTTTTATATCTCAAAGTATTATTCCCAGCATTGCTCTATTCATAGCCCTCTGTGCAATTCTTTATTTATTTTTTGATAAGCATCCATTGTACACCTTATATATTATGCACATTGGTAATACACTTTTCAACATGTCTCTATTGAAAACATTATATATATATATATATATACATATATATATATATATATATATATATATATATATATATATATATATATATATATATATATATATATATATATATATATATATATACCGGCGGATGTTCAGCACAATGGTAAGAGCATCTCTACGTTGAAGCGGCAACTCTTTCGATGGCAAGTTCGATTTCTGAAGTAGCCCGATTTCCTTTAATCATTCATTCAATTTACCTCATCAACATTGAGTGAAATATAGACCGCGTAACGAAGTGAGATCATTTCAAATATGTTTCCATACAATATAATGCAACATAATTCATTCGATCAGACCAAATATGTCGATTTCTTAAAAATATACTGACACTTTGAAAGTGATATATGTGTATGTATATACAGAGTCCATAAATTCCAGTACAGATGTAATAACAACAACAAAAAAACTATTAAGGCAGATTTTAATTAAGTACTTCCATAAATATGGCGCTATTCATGACTTTTGAGGGGTCAAAATGGCTACGGTCGAAGGAAAGGTTGATTGCCTGTTGTGGCTGGCTAGATTGAAATCGGTATTAGCTGCGAGAAGAAAGTTTGTTGCTCATTATGGAAAAGATGCACCTCATACAAAAAAACTCAATTAACAACTGGCGATTTCAAAGCCAGGATTACAAAGCAATTCAAACAATCACAGAACACCATCTGGAAAGTGTTTTCAGGAAATTTGCGAATCGACTTGATCTATGTACTGGGAATGATGGCAGATATGTTGAAAACTGTTGAGGATCAAAATCCATTTTGACAAAAACTTTAAAACTGAAACTTTTATATGCTGTTTCCTATTTAGTTCTATTTCTTCTGTATATTTTGAGTGATACGTTATTAAAGATGCACAGCAATTTTAAGGACATTTATACTGGGAGATGTGTGAGTGCATGTATATATATATATATATATATATATATATATATATATATATATATATATATATATATATATATATGTGTGTGTGTGTGTGTGCGTGTGTGTGTGTATAAATGTAAATATAAATGTTTGTACATATATATATATATATATATATGTGTGTGTGTGTGTGTGTGTGTGTGTGTGTAGTTACTTTTTTTGGTATCTCCGATACCTTGAATAACCTGTACAATATCTTCTGGAATGATTCAGTGTGATGGGAATATTAATATTCTGTATCGAGTGATTCCAGAAAATAATTTCAATTTGCATTTAATAACTTCGAAGGAAAAATAAAGAATATAGCCTGATAAGTAATAAAGGTTATTGTTGGTGATATTTATATGCATACATACATTCGACATTTTGCAGCAGTTCAGTGGTAGCTTATCAAACGTTTAATTCATAATCAATTCAGGTTCTTAGATGTTTGCAGAATTCTTTTCCTCAATGACAGATTCCTGCTCTTTCAAATATATTCCGTGGTACTGTGATCATAACTCACTGAGGCCCAGTTAGAAGTAATCCATGTTCTCTTTTCCAATCGTATTTGTGAGCTTCTGGATCCCAGGTTTTCACTTTTCTACCTCTTCATTCAGTTATTTCAAGCAATGCTCTTTCCATAGATCTTTTTACTACTGCTTTTGTATGAGTTGCTTGTAGATCATTGGGGATAAAAGGAGTAACAATAGGTCATGGAACTAAAATTATGCGATGCATAGTGATTGCTTGGGAAGCATACAGTAGAAAAAATGTAAAGCATTTTGCCAATACGTTTGAAACGTAAAATGCACAACAAATGTATACTGGCAGCCATGGCCTATCGGCGTGAAACATGGAAATGAGTAAACCCACCTGATAACAAACTTTCACTACATTTAAAACTGCTGCATATTCAACAGAGTCAAATGCCTCTCCAAGGTCAAGAAATGAACAACAAAGTTTGCCAATTTACTGTTTATAATTGGTCTATTGTTGACTAACAACTCAATAACCCTACCTTTCTGCACTGATGATCGTACTTAACACTGCTTCATCTTAGTCTATTTGTAATTACCTGAATAATTTTTATTTGTTTGATAATAACGTGTCATAATGATAGTTGGCAAAATCCTAAATTTGCCTTTCCTTTTGAGGTAATGTCATAATTCCTTGACAGGATTTGACGGCACCCTAGTCTTTTGTAAAACCTGAATACATATCTGTGGTAAGTCCTCTTTAGCTGTTGTGACATATAGGTGTGAAGCTTTATACGTTTCATACTCTCGAGCACAAACACAATTTTGTCAACTGTTACATCTGGAATATCACAAACGTATACACTAGTGACTATTTGTGACACTTTTATTCTCATTGTGATTTGAAGAGTACTCTTCTGGCAACTTTATGGCCCTCTCCCTCGATTTGATAACTCTACTGTTCGATAAATCTCATAAATGGTTTAATCACGATTGTGTTCATCTCAAAGAAGAATTAAGATTGTTACTTTTTACATTAGTATCACTATCGCTGTGGTTTAAGCGCCATGTTTGGAATGGATATAGCCCAGTCGCCATCCAGTGTTTGTTGCCTCCGTTAAGTTTTGGACGAGGGGAAAGTAACTTAAAACGTGACCAAACAGCGGAGATATGCTTTCAGAAATATTTCTTCTAGCACAAAACAGCGAATGAAAAAGTAATGAATATTCATGCCATGGACACGTGAAAATGTAACTGTTACGGATGGAAGATTATAATACATAAAATAAAACACATTGCTGGGTAAAGACATATCCCTAAGCAAATTTCTTCATTCTAAGTGCAATGTCGTGGTCAACAATTCGAACAGATATATCTAGAGATGGCCTGTTGCATCCAACACACAGGTAGATATATATATATATATATATATATATATATATATATATATATATATATATATATATATATATATATATATATATTGTGTGTGTGTGTGTGTGTGTGTACATGGAAGTGGCAGGTTGTGCAATTTTTTTTTTGTTTTCTTTCCGACGCTTTTGCTGATGAATAATCCACTTCCTACCATTTGAGACCAAGGACTCTTCCGAAATACGGATTCAGAATTTTCTTTCTGAAAACATGTCATTGAAATCCAAATATATTCATGGTTTTCTTTCAAATAGTATCAGCAAATGGATCATTTGAGAGGAATGACTAGGATGCACCTCGTATAGCAATGATCAGTAGGCTAATCATGCTTGTCGTTCGGCTGTTTGTTACTCTGTCCTTGACAATCGTCTCTTCCATTCAAAAGTAATTTTGCAGATAAAAAAAGATACTTACCCGTCATTTGAAACTATAGACACATCTATTGAAATCCAGTATTTTTACCCATCAAAGAACATATCATAGAAATTCAAATTGATCCGTGATTTACCAGTATATATATATATATATATATATATATATATATATATATATATATATATATATATATATATATGTATATATATATATATATATATATATAAGTGAGTATGTACGTATGTATACGTAAATAAATATAAATGTATGAATTACGATAGTTTGTGAAACTTTTAAATGTTTAAGATGATGTATCATTTAATAATAGAATATTTAATGTTTTATATCTAATCTATACTTTTAACAGCCCATAAATTTGTAATGTCTTCCTTTTTACAAGTGTAAACAGCCGTTTAGAAATATTGTATCCGAGACAAAAATACATACAATTCATAATTAAATTAATGTGTTGAAAAAACTTGAATATAGCAAACTATTAAATTACATGTGCGCAAGCATAATGAAATATACAAACCACGAATGTACGTACACATACTTGTCCAATGTATTTCCCAACCAAAAGATGAATTGTATCAGAGACAATAGAAAAAAAAGGAACGTAGAAGAAAGATAGAGGCACATGGAGTGGAATGTGACTGGAAAGCATTTGGTATAAATATAAACGTACTGAAAAGCCAATCGTCAATATGATTGAAACGGAAAGTATACAATCAAAGTATAATACCAGCTATGACTCGACAGGTGTGAAACCTGAAAACTTACAAAACTTCTTGAAAACAAACTTAGAACTATATGGAGTATAATGGAAAGAACAATGTTGGGAATAACTCTTAATGGTAGATAAATATCAACATGGATCCAAAAGTGGGCCAGGGTGACATATTTGTAAAAGTAATTAAGCTGCAAAAAATGGAGAAAGATTGGGTACATAGCAAAAAGACAGGACAAATGGAAAAAAAGACAAAAAATATATTGGTGTTCATGGGGCAGCAAATGCAGTTGGAAAAGACCAGACAAGAAGAGAGATATGCCATTGAAAGCTTAGCCTGTAATACAAGTGTGAGGCTACGCTGCTCATCATGGAAGGATACTGGAAGCGATTCGCCCGGCAGTGAAGTTACAACAGTTGATGAAGGATTTATTATGTCTATTCAAAGTTTCGCCCAGATAACAACCAGCGAAAAAAAAAAATGATTTATAACAGGAGAGGTCGAACCGCGGTTAACAGGCCACATGCGGCTCTTTAACATTTAATTTGTGGTCTGTGAAGAAGTATGTTGGTAAACCACTTTTGGTTAACCACTTCTTAAAGTCTGTTGATATAAAAAGTGGATAAAATAGAATTTCATGCCTTATAATGATCTACCTGGTATGGACTGCATCCCTACTGGATTGTAATCTAAGATTAATGTTCACCGTTAGCAATTTGAAAAAATAATTATCAGCCTTTTAGCATCCATCTTTGAACATGGATCTTCGACAAGATTTGCTAGACCTATCATGGATATCACAGAACTATTACCTTGTGAACTTGTCTAGTCCGTTGCGCCATCCCGTATTCTATCAAACACATTTTGAGTCAAGATGTCCAGCGGTTGTCTTATATTCTTGCCAAATAGCCAGCCCATTGCCATTTGCTTTCTAATGATTTTCTCTAATATAGTGCGGTGTTTAGTGATCTCTCCATGTGACGTTGACATTGATTTTCTCCTGTGCATGTTGTATGATTCTCAGCTTCAGGTTCATCCATTTTGGTGAAGTTTCATGTTTCAGCTACGTACATAATTACTGGGGCAGGGAATCTAGTCACCCTAGAGTTTTGTTATAGTAAATTACATTCTAATCAGTCAAGATTTTGTAAACATTTAAAATATTTGTGTACTTTATGATGACCGAGACTAACATCCTATATATATTATTTTTTCCTATACGTACATAGATACATATACTAAAGTTTAATTTAGAAATTAGACACAATAAGATATTAGTAACAATGTGTAATGATAAAATAGAACGATGATTAACATATATTCTGTAATAGACAAAATGTAACTGATAGGAAATCCATTCCTACTGTAGATCCTTGTGACTTCAGCAAATGATTTCTTTTATATCAAGTCAAGATCTTTCTTTTTCTTCTCTTAAAATGAACACTTCACTGTTCCTTTTTGACCTCTCGAAATTACCTACATTACTAACATATCCAAATCACCAGCATTACTAATCTTACCTTTTGGGACCATTATCAAAAATATGAATCTCCAATTTCTTGAAATTGAAGTCATACTTCCTGGATAAAGATCAAAGTGAAAACAAAGTAAGACATGATTGTTGCTTTATTTGGCTGTTTGAAAAACTTGCTTCATGTCCTGAACTACCTCAACCTTCCGCTGACTATATCTATTCGTAGGGATTTCAAATTGTTCCGAATCATGACAACAATCAGTGTAACCCGACAAACAAATTCAATAATTAAAAGGAGCTTTCCTTTCGCTTTTCAAAGAACGCCGGATATTTGCCCGTAAAATAGATCCTGACTTCCGGTAACACTCTAGCATGAGAAGGGCTGTTTTAAGAGCAATATTTAGCACAGCTACAGAACAGGTACTTTTATAAATTTGATTCCTTTGTTTGCTTAAATATTGTAATCCCTTTGAGCAATATGAAACAAGTACATATTTTCTTACTACATTTTGTTTCACTTTTCTCCGACCATCAGCCTCCATGTGAACCGATGGGGGATTGAACCATCGACATATTCTCCTAATAATGAACTACCTGAAAACATCTAAGTATTGTAAAAGATGATTTGGTAACTACCTTGCAGGATCAATAATATACAGTACTAAATTATGTTTACGGTTTGATTTTAATCTCTATTTTTATGGACCAAGATTTTCACAGTGATGCCAAATAATAAGTTCTGAAATGATATACGAGCAGATTGGTCTAGACGGGATGGACACAATAAAAGACGTGATTTATATTCACTCCGTTATTTCTTCTTCCTTTTTAAAAAAAATTCGATATACTTGTGATTATCTATCGCTGACAGTCGTCCACTGATTTTCAATATTATGCTGAAATTTAGTCTGAAGTTGACATGGGCTGCGTCTGTTGGTAGTAGATATAAGTTACCCCAGTAAAAAGCAGCAAATACTTGTTAAACATTAAGAAACACTTTTCTCCTGGCTACCACTGTATTGATTCCCTCAGGTTCTAGTAGTCAAATATATTTCAGTAACGTTCAATATCGATTATTAATCGGTCATTTTAATTTTTGTTCCACAATTTCCGGTGGTATGACGGTTTAGTAATAAAAAAGAACATGATCTCTTATCATTAATTAAATTTCCATCCACTCGTGGCGCCGGGCCAGAGTAAGCCCAAGCATTGTCTGAGCTCCCAACAACCTTGACTGAAACTTGTCTGGGGTTACAATATGTAATCTTAGTGTAATCCCGTTGTACGTATCTACGTTCACAAATTTACTTTCATAGAAACTAAGTTTTTCATTGTTGAATGTCCATTAATGGGGACATTTATTATTGGCCATTGTTTGTCAAGATTCTATCATTAAAAATTAAGTTGTTGATCAATCACAGTTATGCATGGAAAATTCTATTTAGTTCTCATGTTAAAACGCACAATGAAAATGCATTTGATTTGTTATACAAAACTCATATTTCCTCTCTGTAGATGAGGGAATCTCATTGTGTAATTTTGTTCATGGACTTTTGTCTTTTTCTTGTTTCTTTTTCTGAGAACCACATTTCATCTGTTATTCTCTACAGCCGTCTCCAAGTGATGATTCGATGTATTTTCTCTATCATCCGGAAGGAGTACCTCCTGTCTCGTCGGTCGCATAGAAACGTTTGCATTCCATTGTCGAATAAAGGTTATGGTTAATTTTTTTGTTTTCACAGTTGTTACCTGCAATTTGCCTAAAAAATCTGTAGTTGCCTGGAATCGATGCTAATACCGTTTTTCTCAGAACTTTGACTCAAGTGACCAACCCATGTTTCAAATATAAATACAATGCAAATACCAGGAAGATGCTCCCCCCCCCAAAAAAGGAACCCTTTTAAGGTATCAACTCCATATTATAACATATATGAAAACTTTGCCAGCCCTGATATTCTAGCCGAACCCTGCCCAGGATGACACAAAATGGTGGCGCCACCAGTGTTTCCAAATGTTTGTTGGTTTAAGCAAAAAACATTGCTCCTCGTAGAAACGTCAGCAATGTTTTTTGCTTAAACCAACAAACATTGCTGACGTTTCTACGAGGAGTTTTGCTGACTTGAAGTGTGATTCTCTATTGAAAGCCGAGCTGAGAAGTGACAATTAATCAAGTTAGATCTGTATGGAGTTTGGGGAACGAAAAATCTCAGTGAACTCATCTATAGAATAATTACAGATAACGAGAAGTAATTATTCAAAATACCCAACAAAAGTAACACTGAAAATGATAGACATATATTCATGATTATATCAATTGATACACACACACACATATATGTATGCATATATATATATTTGTATTTTGGATGTGAAATGATCGGACAGTATGTTGATGAAAGTGATAATCAAAAAGTCAAAAGAAAAACTGGTGCTACATCTGTACATATTTCATTATGACGTGGACACATTCCGATGCATTTCGACTTGGGCTAGCCATCTTTTTAGAAAAAAGTGGCAGCAGTTCAGGAAAAAAAAGCTGTTCATATATTTGAGTTTGAGGAAGGAAAGAGAAAAAAAGAGGAGGGGAGATGTTTGTATCTGTATAAGTGAGAGTAAAGAAGGTCTACAAGGGGAGAGGTCAAAGGGCGTGAGTTTCCTGTCTCGGTGGGCGTTGGGTAAGTTTTGAATAATAAGGGACATCGGAGGAAGAGGGTTGGAACTAAAATAATCAGTTCCCTGGAAAGAGTTTATTTTTAGATTTTTGTTATGGAAAGATAATGTCTAGCATTTGATAGATCAGTGTTGTTATATGCGTCAGATGCTATTTTTCTCTTCAATCTTATTCTTAAAAGGATGGTATGTGTGTGCTTGCACTATTTGTTAAATGGACTATTAGTTAGCCGATTCCCTGTATGTTAGTGTCCCCTGATATATATATATATATATATATATATATATATATATATATATATATATATATATATATATATATATATATATATATATATATATATATATATATATAATGCATATATATTTATAATGTAATACAATGATGGTTGATTGCTTATTGACGAAATCTAATATTTCAGTTGTATGAAATAGGTTTTTTCATGAAAGTATGTTTTGATCGGAGTTTTCTGAGCGAATAGCAGTTAATAAGTATAGATTAAAGATGTTTGGATCAACCAATCAACTGCTTCATATCGGGAACTGCATCCAGCCGTGCTGTAACAGAGGACTCCTGTATCTACAGAACAGAATACATGGCTTTATATTCTACTCTCTTGAAAGGACAAGAGCTGGATGAAGTGTCAAATATTTCAGAATTTTAGTCAGAGCTGTACATGCAAAGTCTCAGGAGATGTAAACCCCCTTTGCATGTGATGATATCATTTTAAGTATCGAAAGGATCGTCGGACATTTATGTACACGTCGACCACCTAAGGAAGCAAATTGAACGATAAGGAGTAGACAAGGTCAAATCTGTTTTCAGTTCAATATTGCTTCAGCAAACTATTATAAGCAACAAGATCAGGTCAAATTCAACTCCATATTAGATTCCATTAAAAACAAATTTGCGTGTAAGCCCTCTGCTGATGCAATCCAAATATATATATATCGATGACAGGAATAGCCTGCAGTTACTTCGCATTTTTCTACGTTTCCAGACCGGATTTAGCTTGTGCAGGGCCTGTAGCAAATGTTACAAAGAAGCCCCGAATTAAGAAAAGTACACATTAATATTAAAATACAATTTTTCACTTGCAAATTAGTTATTTCCCTTCATTTGTTCGACAGCCAGATAGCACGACATATATGTCTAAAATTTCAGGGATACTGATGCTTAGTTTTCATTTAATCTTCATGCAGTGGCTATGATTTCTGTTCCAAATGCCTTCATACGTATACGTCGTATACGTCGTATACGTCTTAAGTATATACCACACCCCTTTTACTCACTGAATAAAAACAATAACTCAAATTAAGGGTGATAATGGCTAAAATCGCCATCTTAAACAGCGTTCAAAAAAGTTGAAGGCGGTGTGGTACAATAAAATTGAGCGAGTGAATAATCACTGAATCAGAATTGATAACTTGAAAGCATTTAAAGCGTGCTCCTTGAAATTTGGTTCCCATAGCAGATGCTACTTTCGCTACATTTTCAATCTTGAACATTTTGGTCAATCAAGTTGGATGAAGCTGAAATAGACTAAGTGTCGTCTGGTGATTGCTCATCCGGATATTTCACAGTCTATCTTTTTTTTAGCAGGACGAGTTATTTTGGATGGGTCTAAGAATTATATGACTAACTGTTGATTTGTAATTCACAGTTGATCTGACTTTCTATCACTGCTAAATTGTGGGTAGCCTAAAAATGAAAACCATTTTACGTCAATGTTCCTTAATGTATCACAAAACCACAGTTTTACCAAGTACACCTAACGCTGTTGAAAAGGTCTCAAGACAATTAAAGAGGCACTCAGAGAGTTAAAAGAACCCAAGAAAGTAAAATGGGCTCATGAGTTGGACCTTTAAGTGGATATGATATAGATTGTCTTTTGTTTTCCATCGAGTGAACGCAGTATAGCGTTCGAAAAGGGAGATGAAAACGGGATGGCTAAAGGACGGGTATTCATGCAGTGTCTAGGGAGAGACGAAAAACAGCTTTGCATCACCCCTTAAAATCCCTGTCAAAGGCCTTCACGCACTCACACACACACACACACACACACACACACACACACACACACACACACACACAAATGCATAAATACATACACAGAGGAATATAAAATACTACTGAGATGACGTAGATACAATGCATGCTATTTTGCATACCATATGTTTTTTTCTATTTTTACGCACGTAAGACTCTTACTGTGACGTGATGGTTAACAAGCTTCTCTTGGAACTACTTCTTTAATCAGATCAATCAGCAATTTCGGCTCTTCAACGGATAAATAAGCAATTTTGTTTGGGAAAATTTTACTCAACCAGTATATATATATATATATATATATATATATATATATATAGTCGTATTATCAATTACGCACGATAGGCATAGTGCCTACACCTCACGAAAAATCTTTGGCCTTTCTACGAGTAAATTACCAATCATTTTAAAAAAATTTGAACTTGAAATTATGAATATGTGGATTTTAAAACATCAAAGAGACCCAAATTTTATATGTGCATAGGGACCCGAAATGCCTCAATTTGACCCTGTTGATAAGTCTGTATCAGTATTTTCTGCTTACCCCCTCACCAAGGGTATTGCAGGGTTCGGTACACGAAGACACACCTTAATAAGACTCACTTCTGACTTACTATGCCTTTCTAAGTTCTGTTCTGCTTATAGAATCAGGTATTACTCAAAGGTTACCCATCTAGGCACTGACCAAGTTCGACGTGGCTTAACGGGTGAATGTACTTGAGCCTGTGCTTCGAACATAATCCGGCATTAACTCCCTAGCTTTGGGAAGAGGTTCCTCAATCCTAATACTTGTGCTGAGTGCTTAGCAGTGAGGAATTTGATACTATTTTACAAGAAATTTGGTATGACTTGGCTATGGGTTGAATAATGGCCTTCTGAACTGAATGGAAGCACTTCTCCATTGGGTCACGGTGATCGATCTTCAACACATACTTATTCTTGAATCCAATCAGTTTAGTAGAGGAAAATCGGTGTAGTATTTTTGGTTGAAAATATGGAAATAAATCTCTATCAATGACATTTAAAAAAGAAATTAACAAACACTTGGTTTACTATTTAAAAAACATGTAAACAAAATGTGTAAATTAGTATGCTATACCGAACTGAAATCTTTAGGTACATTCATTTTTCTATCAGATAATTATGTTTTATTGTCGAAAATTGACGCCTGCTATCTCTCATAATCTGTATTCTTCAAGCAGGACGCCATTGATGAAAATATTATCCGTAGGCGTCAATGATTACCAAGTGTTGCGTCAAATTATGATTCAGTGTGTCCCTCAAAGCAAATGCACAATTTATAAGCCAAT
The DNA here is from genome assembly GCA_963457665.1 of Thysanoteuthis rhombus. NCBI lineage: Eukaryota > Metazoa > Mollusca > Cephalopoda > Oegopsida > Thysanoteuthidae > Thysanoteuthis > Thysanoteuthis major. Next base: position 63,379,513 of record OY735205.1, on the reverse strand, counting down.
AACTTTGTAACGTCTTTTCACTTTTAGTAAAAACTTTGCTTTAGAACTGGGTAATGATAAACTTGGTTTTGATCAAAGGGAATTCATACTGAAGTGTTTATGAAAATACAATTATGTAAATGAAGTTGCTAGATATTAACAGATATAGACACACAATAGTTTATTTGAAGTTTTTGGGATCAGATACGCTTGAGTATTTGAAGTATTTTAGATTTTGTGATGCACACACTCGTATGATGTGTCGGTTAGCAATTCGTAGTCATTGGAGAAAATCAGGGTTCAGTTGGTTGATAAACTTTTGAAAAAGGCATATGAAATTATTTGTTGGTTGAGCTGGGTTATCCTTGCAGTTCAAAGAAATCAAAATGCTTTTTACATACACACACGCAAATTCATAACCAATTTCATTATGAGTTTAGCAGGCCATACTCCTGGAATCTTAATATGTACGTGTTTACTAGCAATGATGAAATATTTTTAGATTTCTTGAAAAACTTCCCATGCTGAGAAATGATAATTATTAAGGTCTGCTTGTCTCTGCTTTTCCAGTCTGAAAATTTAATTTATCTTTTGATCATCATACATAGCTTTCGTATCAGTTTCTCTCATCCTCTCATCTTTAGTGTCTAATAACATCGCAATAGCATGTATTTCAGCATCTACTGGCTGAAATTGGCTTTCTGCAACCTTTGACTTTTCCCAAAGATATTTTAGACCATGTACGAGATTAACGAGAAGGTAATACATATATTCTTGATTAATTTCCAATTTTCACTGATTGTCTGAGTTTCGGGAGGGTATAAATACTACTTCAGTTCACAAATATGGGTACCATGTCTGATTATTGTGACCTGTGTATGCTAAATTATCTTTATTATCCTGATTAACCTCCAGATATTGAACAACCATAACCACCAAAGGGGGCCGAAAATTTTATCCTTTTTTTTTATATGTTTGTCTTTGTGCAAGTGTCTCAGTGTTTATTTGTTGGTGTTTTTTCACGCTTTGGGCATTGCTATTTTCTTTACAGATCTTAAAACTGAGATCAATACTCCATGGCACCCCTTCTAAAACAATTTATTTTTCAAGAAGTAGCCTGTTTGATCTTCCAGGGCCTTATTTCGACGGCTTTATTGATAACATCTATAATATCAAGAATTTAGATACTAAAATATGTTTCTACTTCATTGTAGATGTTTTCCAGTGGAAAATGCCAGTGATTCAAACCTGTTATCATCCGTCAGCTTCTAAGGTGCCTGATAAAGTTTGACGTCTATAATCTCTATGACAATAATCATACACAAACTTATATTCACCACAACTGAACACTCCACAAATCAGGTCGTTTTGGAAAGACCTGAGCTAGTCTCCTAGTCAGATAAATTTGACCTCTATCAAAATCATTCAAACCTGTTTTTCCCACTAAAAATGGCATTCAACACATCAAAATGAAATACACGAGTTCAGTATCCCTTTATATACCTTTGACCCTGAAATTCGCAGTTGTTACGAGGCAGCAGCTGTCATTTTTTTCTCTCTTTCATGGCCATAATACTATGGTCCATCAGTTTATCATTTATTAGAAAAATATTCTTCTTCTGAACACTTGTACTTAAAATCAATATCAAGTTCCATTAAACTAACCGTAGTTGTTATAATTTTCCATTAGGTCCTCCATTTCTTGAGGATTTTTTTTTTAAATTCTTGAACTGAATTCGACAATTTCTAAGAGTACAAAATTTAACCGCCTGCAGTGAGACTTTAGGATTAAAGTATTTTCTTCTGTTGTTACAAAGTATTGTCAAACGATTTTTTCAAGTCTCTTAATTGAAATAAATGGAATTCTCCCGCTTTCTTGAAGCCAAATCTTCCCATAAAGCAAAAAAGAAATCCGAAGTTTATTACTCGAGGCAGTAAGAAAGCGGGTGGTGAACATAATACCCTGAAGTGGTTGTAATTACTTTTTGCATTATAATGAGCTACTCTCCGTAGTTAAGTAGGAAGCATACCATGTGACACTGTTACTGTAAGACTGCAAAACTAAGAATTTCGTGAAATCACAAGCAATTTTGTGATTTGGTTGACAAGCTCGTGAGGCAAATCATTACTACTGTATTGTGATGGATCCTCACTGGGTGGGTTTCCCACTATTGTAGCCTTACGCCAAAGTAAGCTAAACTTGATGAATATCCATTATATTTGACATCAATATCCACCGTGTATATTCAACTTATTTTGACATGAAACCACATAAGTTGGAGTGCCCAGTTAAGTACTAACTCATAAGAATAGTAATGGTCAGTATCACACGCTTTTAACCACTTCTATACTGGTTGTGAAACTATACATTTCTGAATTTTGTGGTGGGGATTCTATACTTTTCTTCCTTTCGTGTTTTAAACATTAAATTTTCCGAAAAATAAATAATTTATCAGAATAGTAAAATCCTCGGTATTTCATACAAAATTTAAAAAATGTTTAGACATTAAAAAATGCAATACAATATATTTATTCGAACTCACTTACTAACGAATACTCAATTTTAGGCTATACATGATAGGGTAGTAATTCCAAGCTAAACATGTTGCTGTAGAAATTCCAAGCTAAACATGTTGATGTAGGAATTCCAAGATAAACCTCCTGGGGTAGAAATTCCAAGTTGAATATGATTGTGTAATTTAAAGCTAAAAATGCTGGTGCAGAATGTTCAAGATAAACATCATGGTGTTGAAATAGACCGATACTTTATTCACAGATGTGATAAAATGAGGTTCGTTCCCCGGAGAAATAGACACTGAAATTGAATGAATGGAAAAAAAACTGTACAAGAATTGAGACACCAATTTATTCAGACAATAGGATAATCAGAATAAACAGTGGTCCTTTGCATGCAGCATTTTAGTTGCCATTTCTCAAGTTCCAGTCCTGTTTATACACTGGAAGAAAATGTCAGAGAGATTCTTTTAAGTAGAAATTAGTCAAAATTCTTTGAGCGTTCAACAAACTACCCCCCCACAGGACTTTGAGCTTTAATCATAATTTATGAGGATTTCCTCGATTTCTTTTAATTTGAAAAAAAAAATTCCCATCAGTTTTGAATAAGTATGCAAGAGTTATATTTACTACAGTTTAGTTAATTGACTTATTTTTGATAAGATACGTATGGTTGTATGGTGTTTAGTCAACTAGTGTAGTAAACTTTTATGGGTACACACAACCCCCGCTAAATGCGCGGTAAATACGGTGCCAAAACTGAAACAAATGGTATCTTTAGGCTTAGGTAGTCAGCATCCACGTACAAAGGCACACACATAAACACACTCATACCCCCCCAGACACACACACTTATCTTGTCGCCACACTTTTCTCCATCTATACCGACCAAATTTCTCCATTCCAACTACAATCTGGGTATTTCTGAGATTCTAACCATCTCTCTCAAACCAACATTCGCTTTTAAAGCTCTGACAAAACTCGGTACGTTGCTATTATCCTCTTTTAATGGAGGAAATGAGATGTAGTAAGTAGTCTTGAGACTTTTCCTTTTCCATTGTCAACTTTTCCGTAACATTCTGTTATACATCCTCTGATATACATCCTCTCTCACCGTACACGGATACATGTAATATATATATATATATATATATATATATATATATATATATATATATATATATATATATATATATATATATATATATACATATATATATATATATATACATAAATATAGTACATAATGCATACCGTATCAATTTGTAACAAAAAAAATGCAAGAGGCACACAATTTCCACATTCATTGGGTGCATGTTCTTATATATATATATGAGAGAGAGGGAGAGAAATCACTAGATAGTTCTAAATACATTCTTAGATAGAGGTAGTCGTATATATATATATATATATATATATATATATATATATATACATATATATATATATATATATATATATATATATATAAATATATATATATGTGTGTGTGTGTGTATGTGTGTGTATGTGTGTGCGTGTGAGTGTGTTTTGAACATAAGTACATGAATAATTATATGCATAATTGTTACTAAATATAGATAGAGGGATGAAACTGTTTGCATTGTCGTTTATCAAATATCATATTACTCGTAAAAACAACTATTTTTGGGTCCACCTCTCAAAAGTGATATCAAGCTGGTGTTCAACTGTCGCCAAAAAGGGAACTAATCTTTCAAACCATTTCCTGAAGTGCTAACCAAAAACAATGGTGTTGATGCAATACACGAACAACAAATTCACTAAATATACACGAATGGAATACGTAACGTATGATCTTTAATGTGACTACCGTTTATTTCGATGCTTTTATCCGGTCAGCAGTCCATTGAACTACAAATATTCTGACAATGTTCAGCGTCAATGAAAACAGTATTTTGTTTTCTTCTTGTTTTCAGTTTTTTTCTCGTGCCTGGTTTTATATGTATACCATGTTTTCTTTTTCAACATCCTGCTGAAAATAATCTGGAAGAATTTAATTAAGTGATCTCGCCGGCCATTCGTTTGCACCATGTTATCCTTTTGAATTATCATCGAACCAATATCGCACAATGCAATTTTGATTTTAGTACAAATTGAACATTACCTTTGGGACATCCAGTATTGTCCTGTCATGGGCGTGTATCTCCTGACTCCACTCCACACATAATCCCTTCATACCTGACCATTTTCAATTGCGACTGATGTTTATACGAGATCATCTCTGTTTCACAAAAAAGACGAAATGACACGTAATCATTGCTCATGCATGTGTACCCAAATATACTCATATTCTCACTTGGTTATATGCGCTTTTATTTATGAGAACTATATAGATATTCATATATGTGTGTACGTGTGTGCTGTTTGTGTGTTCATAAATAACTATAAGTATACGTATTCATAGGTTGATATACATGCATACATGTATTTGTATTGTTTAAATCCGTCTATTTCGCTACACGCACACACACACGCGTATGTATATATATATATGTGTGTGTGTTTGTATATTATCATAATCAAAATAATAATAATTATCATTATTATTATTATCATTATTATGAAGAATAATAATAATAATAATAATAATAATAATAATAATAATAATAATAATAATAATAATAATAATAATAATAATAAGAAGAAGAAGAAGAAGAAGAAGAAGAAGAAGAAGAAGAAGAAGAAGAAGAAGAAGAAGAAGAAGAAGAAGAAGTGGAAATATAATCCTAGAGAATAATTATGAACGCATCAAATTATTTGGAACTCTATAAAGAACGACCAACCGTCATTACACAGAGAATGTGTCATTTGGCCTAGACAGATTGAATTAACATTGAAAAGAAACGTTGCTGTTGCAGGTTCAAACCTACTATAGACAATGTAGCCGCTTTTATATGATCTTGTTCTCTTCATTCAGCTGAACAGCCTGACGGAGAGGTTGAAGCCCAAGTAACATAGGAAAAATAATCTGGGGATAAAGGAGTTCTTTTTCCCGAGTTATTTAGAATTGATTTTTCCCTGCTTTGCGTTAATTGAAAAACAATTTTGTTAACCAGAACGGAATCAATATAGTGTTTTCTTGCTATTTTGATTGGTAGAAATCAATTATCTCAAATTTGATGAGTGTGGCTCTTTGTTTGTTTTTAATCTTCCTTAACCAGTTAATTGCCTCCAGATTCATCCAACTTGATAACATTATTAAAATATCGACATAATAAAATACTGCAGGAAAACGATATTAATGAATGGCAGCATTACACGGACCAAGAAAAATAGCATAAACAACAAACCTTGGTTCCAATCGTCAAGTACGTACAGGAATATTAGAAAAAACTAAAGTGGGGCAATACAGTTGATGCTCTGTTAGTTGTTAACAAAGGTATTGGGCTCGAACCAGTTGACTACAATAGAAGATCATACAAGCATTTACATATAAAGGTTTTAAAATTGAAATGATGTCTAACATAAAAACCGTGAATTTCTTAGATGTTATTCTAAATCTGAGCAATCACTCATATTGACCATACTCAGAAGATGGCCATATATCAATATTAAATTAAATTCCTTAATGTCAATTTTAAAATAGATCCCTAATTCTATCTACATTAAAATTAATAATTGCCCCACAAAAAAAAAGTGTATACAAAAAAACGTACAATAACGCCTTGGAAAGGGTGGTTTTAATTATCAATTAAAATTCATAGAAAATATGGATAACAACACCGATAACAGCAACAACTGAGACAAGAGAAATAGGAATAGAAATATCATTTGATTCAACCCATCTCACTTAGATGTTAATATTGACCCCCCCCCCTCCGACCAAGGACAAATTTACCTAAAGATAATACACTACATGAGATTCTAAACAGAACCAATTTGAAAATCAATCACTTTTTCCTTGGTTTCTCACTTTATCTGCTTCGATAAAATCTATCGGAAAACTCAGTTTTTATCATAAAAAGTAATCGAGTTCTCATGATGGCAATTTTGGGAATATTATCACCACCAAATATTATATATATGTTTACCCATGGAAACAAACATTTCCTGGATCTGATGCTTATTCATTTTGATTATATTCATGTGTGTGCGTGTGTGTGTTTGAGTATGTGTGTTTGTGTGCCTGTTTGTATGATGAATATGTTCATACGATATAATTGCCAATATGTATTAACTTGACCATAAGGTAAAACAAATGTAAGTTAGATCTACAATACTCTCATGTTTGACTGTTCGGCTCTGTTAGATTGTTTAAAATTGTTCCTTTGACAAAGCTGGAAGGCATAACGTGTTAGTATAATGCATTTGATTTGAATACGACTGTCTTTCCTCACTGGCAGATTTATACATGTATATCAATGTGTGTGTGTGAGTGTGTGTATGTGTTTTTTGTGTATGTATATGTAATTGTTTCTGCTTTCGTATTGAAAATTTAAATGTAAGATGTAATTTCAGATCTGTATGTAGAAGAGTTTTCAAATACTCGGTTCAAGTATTCCCTGATTTCTGTAAAAGCAACAAAGAACTCATCAGCAATTTATATTGTCAGTAATCCTAAAAGTCTTAAAACTGTGCAATAGACTCTCTTCAGTGTTTCGAACGTTGCTTTCAAACTACCGTCAATTAAATAAAATACACTGATTCATAAAATTAACGGAATATTTGCAAATATTATTGCGGTTTTCAAGATAATGACCAGCATTAGCATATTGTTTTTTTTATGTTTTGAGTGTGCTGTGAACTACGAATGTATTTTTCGTATTATTTTGTAGGGAAAGTGGGCCTTATTGTAAATTGTGAAGTTTCAAAATCTTACCCCTTCGATGTTACCAGCAGCGAACAAATAAAAATAAATAAGACTCTATCATCAGCTCATAATAGTGTCTTATCCAAATTCAGTTTTACATTAATTCTCTATTTTTCTACAATTCGGAACACTTCCCCTACTTTGTGCCGAAAAGGCTACAACCGTCCATTGCCTTTTACGTTTTTGTGCCTCCACATTCAGTACATATAAGATATAGAGCAGTTTAGAGTGAATGATTTATCAAGAGGTTTTATTGTTTCTATAGTTTGTCAACCGTAATTGCTTTCTTACTATTTCCCAGGATTTTTTCATCAAGTATTTTTTTTAAAGAAATGAAACCCATTTTTTCCTTCTTTCTTCACTTTACAGTCATGGATGAAAGTTGAAATTTGTCTCAATAAAATCGACATTCCTATCAGCCCGATGCTTCGTTCTTAAATCAATATATATACTTCTTTAGATGTAACCTTGATTTTTTTGCAACTGTGTACGTGGAGCTTTTAGACTCGAGCTGTGGACGCTCATAATTATTTATCTCTCTTCATGGATTTTGATGATTAACCCCGTGGTGGAGTAACAAATCGTATGCTGCGCTCAAAGTCGCTCACAGGTAGGGAAAGCAAGGGGCAGATATATCATACCCCCCCCCAAATAAAACAACCCCTCAGAGACCTTAAATAGCAATGAGCTAGAATGAAAGAATCTTAGAGATCACGCTGGGCATTGCAACTCACAACGTGGATCCCCGAAGATCATATGCGAAAATGTGGCCTGCAAAAAATCAGATGTCATGGCGAACTAGACAATTTCTGAAAGTATTAGAGGTCTAAAGTCCGAGAATGGACGCTAAAATGATGATGACGATGATGATTGACGTTTTGATGGAATTGAAAGATGAACCGCAAATGTCCAGAAACCTTCTCCATCCGTTTAAAGCTCGTTTTTAGTTCAGGTAGGGAAATCAATAAAGATCATCAATAGTATTCTGCAAAACAAAATTGGATTTTTTGAGAGATAACCTTTGACTTTTATGTGACAAAAACGTCATTTTGATCCTCCGGCAACTTCCAAGGTCAGATATTGGACATATATCTTTCAATGCCAAGGACTCGTACAAAAAGAGAATATAAGAAGTAAAATTCTCTAGTAGTTTGAAATTAAAGAGGTCACCTCATCCAGGCTAAGAGAGATAAGCGCCAGAAAAAGCCAGTCTACGGGTCAGTAAGCAAATCTCAATAAAGTGCTCCTTAATTTGATGAAACATTCCCCTGAGGGTGGATAGGTCTATTTTGAGGTGAATGTAACGACAGGGGCAAATGAAGGGTGAATAACCTCATTTACCCAGGCATTTTTTTCTACTTGTAAAATTTATTTTTGGATAAACATACACAACAAAAAAAGTCTATTATTATATATCATAATCAAATCTTTGTAAACTATATATTCCTGATAAGCGTACTGTCTTAAAAAAATTGTCACTCTTAGTTTTCCATGCATATTGTTAGGATGCACAAAACTGTGAATGCAATAAAACCTTCAGAAATGAGTTAATTCATATTTTTTCTTCGTTTTTTTTTACACAAACTTCTTTTTGATTGCAAATTGAATTACATTATGTTGAATGTCTTATTTGAAATGATCTCCCATTATTACACGGTGAATGTATCATTTGGCAGTATACAGAATAATCAATTAAAGAGAAGGGATCTGCTGTAGGGAAATGAATCTGAGACCGATAAGGTAGCTGCTTCAACGTAGCGTTGCCCCTATATAATTCTATCCGATCATATATCCATTTCTCAATAATGCAAAATGGCTCATCAATAAAATTATAAGCAAGGGAAAATAAGAGGAAAGAAACAGGGACAGTTCCAAGATTTCCAAACGGAAGTAACTTTCGGATAGGGGGCAGGGTCAAGAAGTGAAAAAATATTTTTACAAATATGTATATGAAAAACAGAGCAAAGATATCTGCGTTAATAATGTTAATATATAATTGCGTGGGAATATTCGTGTTTCCTATTCATAAAAAATCTCTATCCAGATATCTAAAAATAATTCTCCATTCTCTTTGGCCAGACATCTGGACCCAATCACCATTGATTCACCCCTGAAAAAATCACATTCTGATGAATACTTAAGGGTGACTGACACTAGGATGGATTAAATAGCACAGTTTTAACATATGAGCACAAAGATTGTGTTGACACCATAAGCAAAGGATTAGTGGCCTCCACACGGCAAAAGAGGATAATCCTGATAGCCAGACAAGCCATAAAAATACATAAGACTTCTCAGGAGGGACAGTCCAACCTACAACTCATACAGTCGCCCAAGGGAGCAAAAAGTTAGTGGGCACGTATGTGAGCATATAGGACTTTCCGAATACGAATGGAAAAGTAGGAAAATAAATATATCAAAAAGAAAAAAGATAGTTCAAATAAGGAAAAAAAATCCTGATGTGAAGCCATATTTCTTTCCAGAAATATCTGACAGTTAGATATTTTCTGTTTTTGTGAAACTAAAATGAACAATCAACAACGGAAATTCTCATGGCTGCCGACAAGCTCAGTCAGGCTTTAAAGGGCACCGAAGTTCAGATTGCCTCAGGTACCAGGAACCCTAAGATCGGTCCTGTTATTCAGATGTGCCTGTCAGTTTCACTTTGAAACGGAAAGAAGTACACTTGTTTCCACTTTTAGAGGCTGTCAAAATCAAAATGAAAGTATATGATAAAATGAAATAGAATTTGAAACCACTTCCGTTTCTTGCTAAACAATGTCAACAAAATGATAAAAGTTTTCTGGAAGAACTGCATTCAGAAGTGAAGATATTTTCAAAATAGACTTGTTTTGAAAGGGATTTATTCATAGCAATGAAACCAAATGGGAACCAATGAGTCACACACACTTACCTTTTTCAAATTCTATCATGTATACTATATTCATTCATAGAAATTCTATGGAATCCATACAATAAAATTAATTATTATAATAATTCTGCTATCGTTACACGATGAGGAATGGATGTTTGTTCATCTTTTGTCTGCGCTGAAGCTGGTATTCAATCGAATCACGGATATCTTAAATAAGATTGAACAATGATTGAGACCAGGGTAAAAAGAAAATGGGATCAGCGTCTTGCAATTTGGATGAGCTTCAAAAGAGTGAGACCAGACTAGCGTCATGAGACTCGGACGGGTTTCAAAAAAATGTGGACTAGCGTTATGAAATTGTGACGAGCATCAGATGATCACGGCTAGAATCATAGATCATATCAAACATTAGACGATTGAGACTAGCATTAGAACAAACGTCAGACGACCGCGAGGTCATAAGATTGAGACCAACGTCATATGATTGAGAAGAGCTTTGTAACATAGAAATCAGCGTCATAAGATTAAGACCAACGTCAGAGAATATGAGACCAGCATGATAGAATCGGGACGATTGTCATAAAATTTGTACAAGAGGTCGAAAATCGAGACAGTCGTCCCAAGATCGAAACTAACATGGTAAGATCGAGGCGAGCGTCAGAAAATCGAAACCATCGTCATGAGAAGCACCAGAGACTAGCATAATTGAATTGAGAGACAAGCGTCAGGGGATGGAAACCAGCTTCGTGAGACTGGAACAAGCATCAGAATATCGACTAGCGTCATAGGATTAGGACGAGCATCTTAAGATTAAATTGTCATCAGATAGAGGTGAGTGATGTAAGATCTACCAGAGTCATGAGATTGAAACAAGCGTAGAAAATGGAAACTTCCGTCGTAGGATCGAGGCTAGCTTCTGAATATTGATTAGCGTCAAAAGATTTACTCAAGCATCAAACGGTCAGAACCAGTGTCATAACATGAGGAGCAGGATCATAAGATCTAGACAAGCTTCATAAGATTGGAATAAGTGCTTGAAGATTTTTACCAGCGTCAGAAGATCGAGGTCAGTGTAATGAGATTGGGACACGTGTCAGAAGAAGACTATCGTCAGAAGAGGGAGATTACGGTCTGAAAAACTGAGACCAACACAGTAAGATTTTGACAGGCGTCAGAACATCGATCAGCGTCATAAGATTAAAAAGAACATTACAAGATGGAAACCAGCGTCAGGAAATGGAGACTAGTGTCATAAGATTGGGATAAGCGTCTGAATATCGAGTCAAGTCAGAGGATTGGGACAAATGTCAGAAAACCGAGACCAGCCTCTGGAAAGGTTGTCCAACGGTCATTCGTGTAACTAAGTAAAATCAAACTAATCAACATTGGAGATTGTGCTGACTCGACAATCAAAGGATTCATTGACTTGACGCTACAAAATAGAAGAGTGAGTAATCATGGAACCAAGACGAGAAGAAAAGCGAGAGCGTGCGATAAATAAATACCGAAGCTCATCTAGGCGTGCATGGACCAACTTCATGAATAAATGTTATACATCATTAAATCTTGCTCTCAGATCTTTGAGGCTATAAATCTAAAATTAGAGGACGGAGAAGTGACAGAATTAGAAGATCGAGTTTTTTCCCCTGTTATTCTCCTCCCTATATCAATCCAGAAGGAAATACAGATTTACTGTAACGATAACCACTAGGACAGATAGTACTCAAAAATACGTCTGGTTTGTCGCTTGATGAAAAACATCTTGGAACTAACGTCTCTTTGGCAGTAAGTTGTGTTGGAAGGGATCACTTGAAAAATTGGAAAAAGGAGATGAATGTAATTTTTTCACCTTTTTGCTAGTCAGGAAGTACTAACAAAATTCAGAATTTCAAAAAGACAAGCGTGAATGCTACCGAATGCAAACTAACGAACTACTCTGACATAATTTACCCTTGCACGTTGACCAACTTTTAAACTGAAGAAACCTATTTTGGAGGTTTCTAATAGAACCTGCCCCGATTTAATGCATGTGATCCATTCAGTAAAAGAGTGGATATTAATGGAATCGGTGCAAAATAGACCCTTTTGATAAGCATGCAATTATTTCACTGATGAATAATTCCTTTTTTCTTTTTTAATATGTAAGGAAATAATGAGCAAATTTCACAGCTTTTTTTTTGTCAATCGGGGTCAATCAAACCGGCTTGAAATCAGGATAGCCTGCTCAACGCACTGTCACTTTTATCGGGCCTGCAATAAAGGCAACAGTGGAGCTAAAGGGATGAAAATTTAAACATTCACACCTAATTATTTAAAGTGAAAATGTCCATATATCATATTGATAAATTTAGTGGATAGATATTTACAAATGATCAGATTCTAGGATCTTCCGCGGTTCAAACATATTGTTTACATTTTGGCTGAACAGATCATAAACCATCGAGCAATTTTTAAGCTTGTTTATCCGGCTGGCTTGTTGTGTATGTATCATGCATACAGGCCAGATCAATGGAGCCAGACGATTGCATATTTTAACATTATCATGTCCGGAATAAACATGTAAATTTATGATAAATCAATCCCTTAGTTGTTCGGCAGCATTCACGCTTGTTTTGTTTTTTTTCAATTCAGAATTTTTTCAGGACCACTTAAAAAAAAGGAGAGGGAAGTAGTCAACCCATCCATCATCTCATCATCGAATTTTTTAATTGGTCACCATGACACAAAATGCTGCTAAAAAATGTTGATCATGCGACATTTTCTATTGATAGATTATTGATATTTTTCTCGTTTCAGTTGTATTACAGCTTCCCTTAGTTGGTATCCGTGATCAAATCGGTTAGGTTTCAGCCATGTTATATGAGCTCCCAAGAAAATAAGATGCGAGGTCAAACATCGTTGGAGGCTTTTTCTTTATACCTGATATAAGCTGCTCACTTAACGACCTGTGCACTGCAATATAGATTGAAAATTATAAGATAAAAGTAAAGTATGAATATCTGATGAAAATGATTGATCTAAAAAATTCAGAAAACTAGTATGAATATAAAAATATCCATAAGCTTAGCATTAATAGATACCGTATCGATATTTCTGAATAAAGCCTTGATAGGGGTGCACTCAGTCCAAAGTTAATTCAAAGCAATAACTCCTCACTACATCCTCTCTCTCTCTCTCTTTTTTTCTCTCTCTCTCCCTCTAAGATCACCCACCCGTTGATCACAAACATATAATTGTCAAAATAAGCCATTCATCTTTATGCCAAAATCATGTACCTACGACAAAAAATCTCAATAAAATCCATAAAAGGAGAAAAAAAATCAAGCGAAAAATCACTTTAAGATGGCAAGCCTTTGGAAGAGCAAGCCCAGTCCTCAAAAACAAGACGATGCCATTAATCTCAAAAGAAGAGTTTACAACCAATGCATCTCCCATAGTCACTTATGGAGCTGAAACATGGAAGTTAACCAAGAGACAGACCAACTAACTGAGAAGCATGCTATGCACGCATGAGATAATCATGTTAAACCTCACATGGAGAGATCACAAGACAGCACAGAATAGACATCATAGAGTCTATTAGAAAACTTAAAGGGCAATGGGCTGGCCATATTGCAAGAATGACAGATAACCAATGAACATCACGATTCACAACGAGGATCCCCAGAGATCACATGCGAAACCGGAGCAGGCAGAATTCGAGATGGAGTGATGAACTACACAAATTCAAAAATAATGACTCTGCGACTCCATGATAGAAAAATGTGGTGGATCCTGGGGAAAGTCTATGTTCAACAATGGACGATGAAAGATGACGATGATTATGATGATCATTAAGACTTTTAGTGTTACTCGTTTTTATAGTTAGTCAATTTTTTCTGCTATACGTTATTTGGAAAAATGTACATGAAATATTATACAAATGGGATGAATAACTCTCCAAAGTGCAAACCTAATTTTAATCAGTTGAAATTTCCCTATAAACCACAATAAGACAGGAAACCGGGTCAACTACTTACATACAGTTGCATGTGTTGACACATGGGATATATTGTCCAGAAGAGGGTATGGTGTAAGTCAAGTTTATTTGAAAGGAGAAATCTTCCCATGGTTTAGAAAAAGGTCATAAGTGAAGGAATAGACATCCCTCTTATCATTCTCCGAACGTTAGCACAGACTCTGTGTCGTCATGATAGTGATAAAAAGTTCGTCAATGCCCCGGGAAAGAGAGATTTGTAGAGGAGCTGTAAACTAGCAGGTAGTTTGAAGTGCTTATTTTTGATTGGCTAGGACTTTTGCAGTGGGAAAGAGTTTTTGGTCAGTGAAAAAAGCTAGCCGGCTCTGAGGCAGAAGAGAGGATTGGTTAGTGGCACAGTCCGTTTGTCAGTTATATGATGAAGGTGAAAAGGCGTGGAAAAGGGAGAGAGGGAGAGATAGGGATAGGAAGGAATATATCACCGATAGTCATCGAGACATTTTAATTTCGAAGGTAGAATGGTTCTTAGTTTATAAAAACGGATTGACATTTATTTCGGGATTTCCCGCACAGCGTACGTGTCGAAGTGATTGAAAGTATAAGATATATTTAGTTCTTATATAGTTATCGTTAAGGTTCTTGATGTTTATTGTTGGATGCCCATTAAAGAAAGAGCACCGCCGTATTAGCGGACCCACGTGGATATATGGAAGGAGGAGGGGAGATGTATTAGGAGAATGTGTGTCGAATATGGACGTGAGTGCAGAGATGAAACAAAGTAAAAAAACGCATGCAAGTGTTCGGATGGACAAATAAAACTCACATTTAATACAGAAACGTTGATGACAAGTAAACAATGCAATTGAAATAATTCAATAAAAGTATTAATGTAATCGATCTTATAAAGAGAAGAGGTTGGAAAGGATAGCGGAAAGTGGGAGCTTTGTTGCCATGATAGTTCAGTCGTCGGAGTCGAACGAGTCTTAACTGCTTTTGAATCCATAGGGTTTGAAGCGTACCAAGGAATGGTTATGAAGATCGGGTTCAATGTGTATTCCAAACTGCTAAGTTTCGTGTTCAACTTGGGTGCTATTCTCTGACGCTCGAAAAAACACGACAGACTGGCCATATCTGGTGGAGAACGCATTGAATTTAATCCAAGGGAGTTTCCTGAAGTAAGGAGAATTAGGAGACGGATCATTGTGACTATTGGGAAGTAAAGAGCATTACCATATCATTCATTAGAGAGGTGTATATGCATTTGGAGCACGTTGTGAGAATACAGTTGAGTAGCTGTGTAGTCCTGCGTATATGAGATGCCACGTCATCGGTGATCAGGAATGGGCAAATTTGAAAAAGGGATTGGTCATTGGTGGAAAAAACGGTGAAATTAGGATCGGCTGCGAAGCCAGCGAAATGATTCCGATCCTAAGGAGAAGGAGAGAGACAAAGAGGATAACCGGCTATTGATGACAGGGTCATTTTGTTCGGATATGAATTTGTCAATTGTAATGTGTTGGTACTTTATATCTGCCGTTTTTTTTATTTAGTACTTTAGAGTGTTTAGCATCTAGTCCCATTGTTTTATATATGTTGATGTTTTTTTTTAGTTCTTCATGAATTTCTTCTTCGCTTATGCATATTCCGTCGATTTCTTGCTGTCTATGCTAGATTAATTCAGATTTTTAGCTTCAGGTCTTTTCCAATAAATAATGATTGTAATAAAGAGTAGAATACAGACATTTTCATTGAAAGAAATAATGTTGTAAAATAATCGTTTATTTCATGTGCACATTTTTTTATTTATTTCACATTCTATCCATGGTGAGTTTATTTTTTTGAATTTTACTCACGAGTTTACGGATAATATTTCTTTACAGGTTGCATACGAAACATTTTTCAAAATTATATTTCCTTTTCTGCGCTAGATGTATTTTGTAATAAATTTGACGTTCCTGATTGATTTGGCTCTTTTATACCTTGCTATATAGTATTGAATGTATTTAACGCTGTTTTTGTTTCTTTTTAGATATCTCCCCCCCCCCCTGTACGCCATTTTTCTTTCATAGTCTATTTAGTTTCTTTGTTAAACAAAGATGGCTCATTGTTTTTGTTTGTGTTGTAGTTTGACATTGGGACATTCATCCATGTATTATTTTTGTATATTCTAGATTTTTAACTGTTCATGTCCAGTTAATGTGTTGTATTTGTATTTTCCAGGTTGGAATTTTTTTTTTGATAGTTTTCATGGTTTATTTTTGTTTTTTATGTCACATCCAAATACATTCTTATCCTGACTAGTCCATCATTTTCAAGTTTTCTATCTTATTATAATTCCCTGCTTGAATTGAGTCTTGTGTGTTTGGTTTGTTGTTTCTTATTTTTGTTGGTTCTTTGATATTCTGCTTTGGGTGGTAGTCTTTTGTGCTGTTAATAAACCTATTTGATATTGAGTTTTCATCTCCGGATATTCTTCCAATCAATGTTTGAGATATTAAAGTTTCTAATTATGATTATGCAATCGTTGTTGAAGATAGGAACGCGTGCAGTCTGTTCTCGTAATAAGTGTGCATATTTGCATTCATTTTGCGTCGTTGAGAGATTCTTCTATAAATCATTCCAAGCAGCTAGTTATTATTTTAATCCACAGTGATTCATCAAACATATCGTTGCTTAATTTTCCAGGAATTTCAAATTTTACGTTTTCCTTAATATGAATTAATCGTCCTCTTCTGAGATGTTTACAACCTTTTTTTTTAGAATTAGATTACAGCCGTTTACTTCAAGGAGTCACCTGATATCTTTGTTGAATAATGAGTTTCGTTTTTGGCAATTATGTCTGGGTCTTGTAAGTTTATTTTTATTTTCAACATTCAATTTATTTGCCAGACTTTCAACGTTAGTGTATCACTAGCATTTGATATTGCATCATTTTATTTGTTCGTTATTTTCTTTTTTATTTTCATGTGTGGCTTTGTTTTTTATGCTTGGCTTCTCGGAAATGTACTGCTAGGGAAACGAAAATGTTGGTATTTATGATGGAGCATTTGATCTATCCATCTCTTTACTAGCTCGATGGCTCTGGTACATGAAATCTTGACTCGACAGCTTTCGAAGTCAAGCAAATACCAGGAGGCAGAATGCTGATTTTCAATGCAGGTTGACTTTTCCTCTTGTACCTCACCATCTTTCTCCTCCACTGTAGTCAGAACACTTGTATGCCTGTAAAATCAGGAATGACCACATTTTGAAAAATCTATGCATTTTTACTCAGCACACGTGCATGTACAGACCCATTGTTAGGGCCTTTGCATTACTGATGACTGTTAAACTCGAGTTACAGAGCAACGATACGTTAAAGTGGCTACGTTATCGGTCACAGGTTCAATACCTGTAGCAGCTACTTTTTCTTTAATTGTTTATTCTGGACAACCGGTCAAAGTGATATATTAACTGTGTAATGACGGGATATGTTTTCGAAAAAAAGTCTTAATTTGATATAACACAATTTACTATCATTCTGTCGAATCATAAATCCATTTTTTAATATGAATTTATACTGACATATTTATATATATATATATATATATATATATATATATATATATATATATGTATATATATATATATATATGTATAAGAGTTGGATGTATGCGAATGTTTCATAAATTACACTAACCTTTTTTGAAATAATCTTTCATCATTACATGGTTATTTTACGCTATCTAAGTTGAGTGATACATTGCATAGTGACGGGAAATCATTTCAAATAGGTTCCGATATGAAACAACGCAAGTTTAATTCATATACATGTGTGACATAATTTTTATCATTGACCTATGATATGAATTTGACATTTTGATTTATAAAACAGATAAATAATAAAAACAACCTGGATTAACCACCCCCAGATGGAGTTAAAAAATCCAAGGACTACCATTTGCTATGCATGTCTGAAGTTGTTGATGTCGTCGTCGTCGTCGTCACCGTCATCGTCGTCGTTGTATCTATCCTTGTAGAGTGATTATAGCTCTAGGATGGTGAGTTATGGCCCGTCCAATTGCTTTCTTACATTATAAGTTGGTAATCTTTTCAAATCTTGACTGATTTTGCTGAAATTTGGCTGTAATCTTGACAGAACCCGAGGAATTAAAAAGAATGGCGAATAACAGTCGACCTAATTAAAAGTTGAGATTTTATGCGTACATGGATATGTACATATCGATATTTAGGCATGAAACAAATATTCAACTCCGGGACTGCTGATGAGACTAGTATGAAAAATAATATACGGGTCAGAATTTGTGTTTTAACTTTATTTCGATGACATCAGTGGCAAAGTCTCGTTAACAGGGTGTTTTTCAACGGATGTCTCCGTGTAAGGCCTTGTAAATAGACACTCATAATGCAAAGTCTGTCCGATTATACGGCCCATGTAGCAATTGGTACTGACCCCATAATTTCTAAGGCCCTGCATGCTTTCAATTTCTCGATCATTGTGAGGTATCAGTCCTAATTCCGTGATTCTGCATTGGCTCTATTACAATAGTGCTATATTTATATGCATTTATTGAAGATCAGGTCCCCTCACACCATATGCTACAGGTCGTACATTAACTTAACCCGTCCTAGGCGGAGTGTGTAGCGATCCCAGGATATGTAGTCATCATAATCCCACTCTCAGCTTTGTTAATGTAGTCCATGGGAAAACAGAGCGATACAACAGATATCAGCTTGTTGCAGGAACTGTCGGAAGGTGGGCAGATTATGTCTCAAGGGCTCAACCTCATGGTCTGGAATCAGAATTGTTTTTCTTCTAGTTTGCTTGCTTCCCCAAGGCTAGAGAGCCCAATCCAACCTACGATTTTACTCATAGTTTGGGGGAGGAAGGATGGACTCATTCCTCCCCCAAGGGCATTAGTGCAAAGTGAACATCGCCAGCCCCGACCAGAATTTGATCCCAAATCACAATAATCACTTCTACACATACAAAATGCAAGTAAACGTTCACACAAATAAACAACTACTCCATACAAAATAGTTCAGGGGCTACGGGATCCCCAAAGCATGCGCAACACAAACATCACTTCCTGTATCACTTTCTTCACTGAATAATCACTCAACTCTTCTTGTCAGCTGTGTTGACACTCAATTATTCATTCAAGGATTCTGACGTGCCATTAGATTTGATTGACTTTCCAAGAGTGTCTTCAGTCCGTGTTGTTAACAAGTTCCGAGTTGAGGCTACAACGAAGCAGTAGACTTTTCATTTTCCCTGACATTGGCATGAAGAATTGTTATTGTCAAATTCCATGACTGGAGCTGTCTACGAATGACAAGAACAATCCTCACCAGGATTATGAATAAAAAATCCCGAGCTATACCCTGATTTGAACTCACGATCAACAGATTGCTAGGAGTCTTAGTGACTGAGCTAAATTGACTGGTCTTAACGGAAATATCATACATATACGAAAGGGCTTATTTCACCCGAATAAATTTCACACTCCTTCTCACACACACACACACACATATATATGTTATTCAAATGCAGGTAGTGGATACTTTTTTAAAAAATTAGAGAGGTAGCGCACACTTTTCTCTCTTTTACATCCCAGTTTCCAGTACTTTCTACCACCGAACCCAACAGATGATCCAGTCTACCATACCAATGTCACCATTATTTTGGTCTGGAGATGCTCCGAATTTTTCTCCATATAAATTACTAGTAATAGCCTTCTCGTCTTACGCCATTCTGACGGAAGGGTTTTTTCCTCGGCAACGGTGTACCCTCAGATTGTGGAGGGAACCTGTATATCTGCAAAGTCTTTCACATGGATTAACTAATAAAAAACAACGCATCTGTATAGCATCGACAGACCATTAAGATTGCATGATATACGATCGTATAACCAACACTTCTACATAAAGTTGTCAATCTCTTGATTACAAACTTGAACCAAAATACATCAAATCCCATCTTAGACATAGCCTACAATAAATGTCAAACAATGTTGCACTCTAGGTAAAGTCGATTTGTTGGTGTGTCGAGATTCTGGGGTAGTCTTTGGTCGGGGATTCGCAAGGCTGTGCCTTCAGTAAGAGATGCATCGATTCCGTCGAAGGCATTCAATGGGAAACTTCCAGGGTATACACGGTGTGTAAAAAGAAACCTACTCTTCGAAATTGGTGATAACTTCACTATTTGCTGGTCGATTGTAGTCAAACTAGCAGTACTTTTTAGAGATTTTTTATTTTAGTTGTTGGAATGGCAAAATTTGATTTATGATTTAATATCAGACATCAGCGAAGAAAGCAGAATGAAATAAAACACCGCCTTACTCATGAAACCCTGCTTTTTTCTCTAATATATGAAATGATAAATCAAATTCTTCTACTCTAAGGGTAAAATGAAATTAGTCTCACGCAAATACAGTGATGTTTACAAAAGTTACATAAGATTTTAAATAGGGAGTTAATCCTGCATCCCAGAAAAAAGATTGCAAACGAATGATATAACCCTTCTTTACCTTCACTGGAATGAAAACCTAATCCCAATAAATAGAACAAGTCTCAAAGTCAAACAATTGGACTAGTTGTTTTCATGTTTGAAAATCTAACAAAATCAGTATTGCTATCTTCATTCCAACACCTAATATTGAGTCCCCCACCCGCGAAAAAAAAATGGATTAATATCTAGAGACTCATAGAATTTACAAATACTCATCTAAAGATCTAAGAAATGTATGTTATGTTATTCACAAATCAATCTTCAATCTTCTGCATTTACCTTTATTGGGATATCAACTAATTTTTCAAAAATATATCTGATGTCATTGCTACGAGCAAAATAAAGATATTACACATCTAATAGAAAATCATTCAAATGATAATCCTGACATCTACCAGCAACACCTAGGTATACATGTAAAACGTCCAAAGAGACAACACTAGACAGGATACGCTTATTTGATTTTGGTTGATCAATCTACCGGTCGGTGATAGTAATCGGTGCTAGAGATGGTCGCGCGACTGTTTTTTTTCATCCTCCGTGTCATCCAGTCTCTCATCATTAAAAAATGCGGATTGTTCTTGAAGCCAGGAAATGTATAGGTAGGGGAAGGAAGGTTTGACAATCTTTTTATGTGTTTGCACAAGGAGAGAGATGACCTTTACGATGTCACTTTCCAGACATTTTGGGGTAAAGCTCCGTCTTGATTTGATATATCTCCGTCTCCGTCCCTCTTCATTACAGCTACTGGGCACCTGGGTACCTAGCCGCCAAAATCATCATCATCATCATCATCATCATCATCATCATCATCATCATCATCATCATCATCATCATCTATTATGCCTGCTGCTTTAAAAAAAAAGGCTTCCCATCTCCTTTCATCACGACCACAATCACGCTAACCGTTGCCATATCTCACCAGCTAACCTTTCTATCTCATCCCAACGTCTTGTGTCCGTTTTTTTTTCTCACAGCCTTTACTGCCCAATAAGCGCCATTGTCTTTATATGTCGCTGGTCAGGGCTGACTTACGTTCTATTTTCCCCTAATGTTGGCTACTCCACACTACGGAAAGATAACTCAGGAGCTCATTTTGAGTGTTCCAGATTCATACGCACGGAAACACGGTTCAAACATTTTATGTGCCAATATAAAATGCATTAGATCACACTATTTTCCGAATTCCCGTGGGTTACAGCTCCCTAAAGTATTGCCTGTCTTTTATTTCGTTTAATATTAGTTTGTTATTTTCAAGCTTCTCGGGAGTTTAATCATTGGGAATATCATCATAAATCCATTAGAACAAGCTTTGCATTTTTTAAATAATCATGGCTAATACATACATACTTACATACATCAACTCATGTACACACAACCACACACACACATGTGTGTATTGATTGAGAGCATCAGAATGTATACACATGCACGCACACACACACACACACGCACACACACACATATGTATGTATATTCCGATGCTTTTTAATGAATAACTATATTTTCATGACCAGAAGCATACACCGTAATTAACGTATGATTACACGTGGCTGATTGCTACGGGGTCAAACCACACTCGAACTTCAATGCTGACTGAAGAACATTACTGTAACTTTTGTCTTGTATATTTAATTCGAATACATGTTCAGTTTGGCTCTGTCAATACGAAAGCCTGCTACCAATCGGTTGCATTTCAAAATCGTATTAGTAGTATATCAATTATATATTATCAGTTTGGTTTAACATGACGGCAGAGGAAAACAGAAGATAGTTCACTCAGCTAAATCTGGTGAGGATTATTTTTTCTTTACGTAGGAAAGAAAAGTCGGCTCCAGACTTGGACTGGGTTTGAAAAAAAAAAAAAAAAATAAGCGGAATCTTTTTTCTTTTTGGTCGTGGTTAAGACGCTCTACATAGGTCGATTATGGTAAGGAAGAAGAAATAATCACTGAGGCGTAAGATTTGATATACATTCCATGGATAATAAAGTATTACATTTTTTCTTACATACATATGTACTCATATGAATTTTCTTCAGGTCTTGTTTCCAAATGATCGATATATATATATATATATATATATATATATATATATATATATATATATATATATATATATATATTGAGAAATGAAGATAAATTCGACAGAAATGAATATAAATGCATTATATCATATTGAAACTATTTGAAATAACCTCCCATTAATATACGGTTAATGTATCAATTGGTCTAGACAGCGTGAATAGAAAAAGCAACTGAAGAAGCTCGACCGTCAAAAGATGTAGACAGAGAATGAACAATGTAAGAATTTGAATATATTGCAATTGTTTTACGATTCAGCTTAATATTTGAGGGCGTAATATGTTAACTTGGTCACCTATCGGTAGCAGGTTCGATTCCCGCTGCATAGAAACTGAATTTCAAATTAATATATATATATATATACATATATATATATATATATATATATATATATATATATATATATATATATATATATATATATATATATATATATATATATATATATATATATATATATACACACACACACACACAGACAGACACTTATATTAGGACAACTGGGTACATTTTTCTAGCCCAGGGTCAAAACTTCTTGTTTTGGAAAAAAGATTTGGAACGTTATAAAATGTTTGGACCAAGAAATGTTATCTAGAACCTTCAACGATCACAACTTCGGTGTGCAATCCAGTGAACAGGCAACTTTTATTCTACAGGGTGTCCAAAGTCTGTGGTAGAGATAACACTAACTGTAGCGGTGAAAAACAAGAGACTAGAAAGAAAAAAGAAAAAAATAGTTCAGCCAATGTCTTCAAAGTAGCTGCTACGCCATGACAATTGATACAAAAAACTGGGTTACGTGTTGGGAATAGCAATTCCATTTTCTAGTTGTAGCCAAATGGGAGATCATTTTCTATCCTACTTCCCTTGATTTTGTGTTATATTTACTGAAGGGAAATAACAAACTCTAGTCAATGACCGAAAATATTGGTGCGTTAGCATCAAAATGAAACGAATGTTCTGCTGCCAGGAATTATTTCTTTGTATCAAAATAAGTGATCTTTCATAAAAACGGAGATTAGGAATTTCACAAAAGATATATAGAAGATTGGTTTGACAGGAACCACTCCACATTCCAACTCCCAGATGAGTTTAACTCAGTTTGCTTTCACCTTACAATACATAAAACTTTGAAGGGAGTGTGGAATGCAAATGTTCTGCTGTTGTAGCGATTTGCAATTTCACGTAACTGTAGATTTTCATCATCTAGTTGTTCAGGTTGTACTCATAGCTTGTGACCCTTGAGGGTTTTAGATATCATTTTTCGATCATAATCTTTTATAACATTTCAGATCGGTAACCCACTCACCCCTGATAACCAGCGTGTGAATAACAAAAGTCTTAACAATTTGTGATCAGTATTTCAAGAAGCTAAGGATCACACGATTGAAGTTAATATATGAAAAGTTTTTGCTCGGGAACGAAACACTTAGGTACCAAAAGAAAAGAAAATTGTACGTGAAAAGAGCTGTGGGAAGTTCTGGTAACTAATATGACCTCTGAGCGGGGAATTTCATTACAATAGAGTACTGATCTCGGTCCTTATTCCACTCTCACGTATTCATTTGTTACAGTTGCTCCAACCAAAAAATTCTCGGCACCCTTTGGCCCCCGGACCCTGATACGATGCATCCAACTCTCCGACGACAGTGCAGCTGGTGTTATGCTAATATTTATCCTTAATGCCGTTATCCAGTAATGCATCAAGTTTTCGTTATTTGAAGTCCGGACATGCAGTGCATGTCCTACCATTGAATAATCCTTCTTACGCCATTTATATTACATTAGGGAAATTGATATTCATAGGTCACAATGCCAGTTCACACCGGTGGAAAGGACAGCTCTTTATCTAGAGATGTTCTAAACATGGAATATTAATATAGAAATTTGTCATTCTACTATGACGAAGCTACGACAAACTTGATGTTTAATGGTTGGCAGGTTTAGAAGTCATCATGGTTTTCGGTACTTAGCGATGGCCAGCATAAGCCAGGTCATTGTAAATCCATTTTGATTATCCGCGTCCACAATAAGAATCAATAAGTGGATGAGCCGAAGATAGAAGGCGGTGATTGACAAGCCCGCTAAAGTGGATGATTCAGAATTTGAGACAAGGTCATCGGTGGACACTTACTTCCCTATCCGAACAATGAGCTCATTTGTAATTGCGTAGATTACGACTTTAAACCGTGGCTTACATAAAATATTCGTTTTGTTTGATGAAATTGATCGGAATGGAACTTCGTATCAGTGATCTCTGCCGGTGGGGACCACTGGTGGTCAATGACATTGACCGCTTGTTTTGTGCTCATTTGAATGTAATAGAGTAGCTGATAATTTGATTGGTTGCATGGCTAACGATATAGAAAGATAAATATAGGTTTATTCTCAACTAATAATCACAGTGGCCCAGGGGTAGAGCGCTAGCCTCTTGATCGGTTGAAATCGTCGGTTCAAGCCGAGTTATGATTTTAAAAAATAGCTCTCTATGCCTCTCAGTGTAAAGAATAGAATTGATTACACTGAGAAAGGAATGGGCATCTTCTACTATCCACGACATGCCCGACAGTGGTATAAGGGGCCGAGAACCCGCACTGAGTTACATGATCAAAGACGTGGAACAACCAAATAAACGTGAGTGATAAAATAGTTTGAAGTTACGGTTTCCGACTGTCTATATTGTAACATGTCGAATACGTAATGCCTGAGACCGGAAGATTTTCAGATTTTCGGAATTTTACAGATTTCAAAATATTTTCGTAATCATACCGATTTATTTTGCGGATGGGGGCCTGTACTATACGAGGGGTAACGTCGATTTTTTAAATGTATGATTATCTCTTAGTAATTAGATTGTATACAAAAACGGTGAAAAAAGCTTCAGATTTATCTAAAAAGCTTTCTCTTTCATGTTAAATGTTCATAGGAACTTTCTTCATGTTCAGACAACAAGCGTTGGCTCTTAAAAAAACTCAGATTTTTGAACATCGTGGTTTTTGGAGAGATTGTCAGCCTGTAATTCATTCTAAATAAGATATCAACTTGAACATCATTGCACTCTTTCCTAACGATACTCATGTTATTGTATACTATTTCTTTTATCTCATTCACACAATGAGACACGGTAAGAAAGTGTAGTGCAAGTAAGTAAGCTTAGCCAGACACGTTGCTGAGTCTCACCACTGATACACGGCAGTAATCGAACCAAGCTAGAAGTCAGGATCTTTTTCCAAATACTGATATTCTTTGAAGATAAATTTTCCGCAGATATGGTGACAGAGCTAAGATAAAATTACCATCTCCATTCTCCTTATCTTTTCTTTGCACCATACTAAGCTCAGTAAACATCGAGAGTAAATTTGCTAAGTATCGTTTCATTGCAACCTGTGATCTACGGGCGTGTATACGTGGCATTTGGATTTTGAAACTTGTGATTTTGTTAATACCTGAACGTTTCAGTATTCAGATGATATCATAGTTTCACAATCATTGTAGTAATGGTAAACAAGCTTTTAATGCTGACTATTACCATTGTAATGAGTTCAATCCTTACTGGGTATTCCACTACCGTGGCCTTGTGTCAAACTAAGCTAATCAGTAAACATCAAGTATATTTTGTTCCAGTATTTACAATGTATTCACTGCTTGGTTTGACACAAGGCCACAATAAAGGGGCAAATGGTGAGGATCAATCTCATTACGGTAATAATGGCCAGCATCATAAGATTATAAACAATGAGTAGACTATTTGTGAACCTCTGGATTTCATGGACTTACTGGAGTGTTTGAGTATTACACGGCATCTCTCCGTAGTTCACGAAATCCCAAGTTTCATAATCCTACTGAGGAATATATATTTTTAAAACAAGTGATACATGTGGTTCTGACAGCTTCCAAGAGAAAAATAGCCACAGATTTGTCAGGAACCGAAATTATCATCTTTTGACTAGTACAAGCTCTAAATAACCCTTTCACGTTTTGGTCTTCAGTGAATCTGCAAACAATTCTGAGAATGTCGTTGAATGATTCTTAAGTGTTGATTTTAGTTTGGTATCAACATCTTCATCTTCACCTGTTTCCTCGTTTTGCAAAGAATTTTGTCAGACGATATACTACTCGAAAATCAATCAGGTATATATCCTGTTTACTTCACTAGATAATATCGGCAACCATCCAGACGATGTTGAATTGTTCGCGGTGGGAATCTTGCTGGACTAAAAATAAATACGGTCTTCACTATTATTTGCTAATCATCACAGATGGCAGGAAATATTTGATCTTACTTATTTGTTTTTATTTTTCATTCTCTATAGCTACTCAGCCGTATAGATTTCGCTTCTGAAAAGTCGGCTCTTATTACGAGATGTAGTGATTGGCAAATAAGAATTGATAGAACACTCTTGTTCAGGTTCGTGGTTATGTCTTCTGATACGCCGATCCTTTGAATTCTTGTTCGTAACAACAGGTGTATAGTGTACGGTCTTGTTATCTCTTTTTAGGTTTGAACTGAAATAGTACTAATCAAAAATTATGGTATTATTTATGAGGTTCACTCGGGTGCAATACAATCATCATATATAATGCGACCCCACTATTTGTAATTGAAAATCAGTGACATATGTATATATGTTATCATTTTTACTTTGAAATTTAATGCTCCTTCCTCCGAGATTTAAACCTGACTTTTCAAATAATTTTTTCCATCAAGAAAAGCAAATACGGTACGCATAGATCGTAACTTCTGTTCAGGATGAAAGTATCTGAATGCTCTACCAAGGATGGAAGTATGTATATATATATATATATGTACGTATGTATACATGTATATATATATATATATATATATATATATATATATGTATATATATATATATATATATATACATATATATATATATATATATATATATATATATATATATACATTCATATATATATATATATATATATATATATATATATATATATATATGTATGTATCGAACTGAGGAATGGTCAGTAAACCTTAGTGGACAAACGAGCTATCTCTTCTTTTTTTATTAACGAGCCAAGATAAACAGGATAAGCGAGAGGTAACACAATTTCAAAACGATTTTTGTGTTTTTCTTTCTAATTGTTTATGCAAGTATAACAAGACGGCTTCCATTCCTGTCGGTGTCTTCACTATTCACTGTTTTCACTATTCTCTTTCTCTCTGTCTCTCTTACACGTATATATATGTATATATATGTATATATGTATATATATATATATTTATATATATATATATATATATATATATATATATATATATATATATATAATTACACTTTGATAACACACAAACACATAGATATATATTAATATATATAAACACACTTTTGTCACACACACACAAACATAAACACACCGACACACACACGCACTCACGTCTTTCTATCCATATTAATAAAAATATTCAAATCTATGCATCAATGCTAATGAACCCTAGTGATATTGTATTAGTAGGGATTGATTGGGAAAGAGTTATCACGACTCAATTTCGAGCCAGGGGGTGCATTTTGCTCTTATATATATATATATATATATATATATATATATATATATATATATATATATATATATATATATATATATATATATATATATGAAGCATTGTATTTATTGCTTCAGAATAAATTCTCTCACAGGCTGGCAAGCAGAAACACCTTCACAGCCATCAACGTGTCCCATCATCAAATAATTTGGTCCGTTTCGCCTTCTTGACATAAAAGGCTCTTCTCCGTACGGGTGTTGTTTTGATTTTGCAACCCAACTTTCAAAGAATACTTCCAAAGAAGCGTCACTTAGAGGAAACATTTCGTCAGATGTCTGAACACTTAGGTTAGCAAACCATTGCCAACTATTAGATGCCATCATCTCAGTATACAAAGTCTGAGACAAGTTGTCTGTTGTTGAACATGACATCTGACCGAGTAATAAACCAAAATGAAATGAATATTACCGTATTTTCTAATTGCGCCTTACGATTCGCACTCCAACATCTACTATCAATTTCTCACTAAGACAGATAAAACATTCAAGGTTTTTCTTGGATGGAACCAAGTATTTCTTCACCCATATTTCATCCACAGTTCCCGCTGTATCAGTAAGGATTCTACATTCAGGTGAGTTTTCTTTCATCGATAAACTTCTATGGCAGTTGTTCACCAAGGCTCTTGACAGGAATTTTGAAACCAACTCTCAATTTTTCCCGTTATGTTGCTTGCACCATCATACATATTTCCTCCGTAGTTAGACACCTGTTGTCATACTCCATTCGGGGTTGTGTCTTAGGACAAAATAACTGCATTCGAATATGAATTACTTTTATAGCAGAAACTATTCACTTTTTTTTTTACATCTGTCACCGAGGCACTGGATAACTGAGCGAATACATACAAATAGTAATGTTAGTTTAGTAAAAAAAGGAGACTGTGTGCATCAGGTCCGTGGTGCAGTGGGCCCTGATGCTTGTCATGATATTCAATTCTGATTCTATTGATGTCTTATTTTTCATGGATCGATCTGAAATGAATTTTTCAGTAGTTTTCCAATTCAATGTTTATACAACGGCGAAAAAAGACCCGGGCATGCAGAACAAAGTGCTTTTTAGAATGAATTAAAAACCGCCATTAAACCAACCGGAGTTCGTAGAGAAATCAATGTTTGATTTCGTATCAAAATCAAGCGAAATCACAGTCAAGAATGGCGAGGTCGAATCATCCATAAAAAAACTCTCTTTGATATACTTTACATTGAGACATGCCTGCTTCATTCATGGCGTACATTTGAATTTTTCCCCGATTGTTCGCAAAAGTAACCATCTGCTAAACAAATTGGCGTAGTGGGATGTATTGAAGTGGTTTTAAAGATGCATCTACCTCACAGAACTCTTTCATTCCCTCATAATTGCTCACCTGCGTCGTTGGCAAAACAGATGTCGCCTCCGTCCACGAAGTAGAGGCCAGCACATCACTTGATCGGCAACCAAAAGATCCGCACTTTTTCAGAAAAATAGAGGCTAGGATCTAAAAAAACAGAACAACTTTTTGGCCGCTTTTGTTACCTAAGCCCTGTTCCACGACAAAACCTACCGGATTTTGCGTTATAGACGTCGTCAGATGACTGTGAGTAATAGCTATCATAAAAGCTAGTTATTATCTAATCTTCATGTTTTATTCGAATTTCATACAACTTCAACATTAGTAAATATTATCTGCGTTGCTATAGATAAAATCTAGACCGATGAACTACAAAACCTTGTAGGTCTTTGTGGGATTAAACTCTATTTATTTCTCCATCATTGACGGAATCTAATATTAATGTACAGATGACTGAACTTCTCTGAAACGACTTTCTTATTTTCAAGCAGGGACGTTGGCCTTTTGTTATGACTTTTCTATGAGTTCTTTATATTTTTCAGACATCGGTGATCGAGTTGAAGATAGAAATGGGAGCAAAACAAAATAAAGGCCTTTTGGTTCTCCCAAAGAGCAAAACTTGAGGGCAAACATCTAAGTAATTCCTCTACTTTGGTATAATTGAAAGCAACATTTATTTTGGTAGAGGATAATTTTTATTGTTTGGAGTTCTTTTCAAATTTTCTTATCAAATATTTTAGTAAGTGTCTATAAATACGGAAAAGGGTCTTACTAAAACAATGTCTAGATATTTCTGGATAAGTCTCAGCGTTTTTGTATTTTTTTCCCACTTCCTCCCCTATATTCATGTTCCCTTACCGGCAACAAAACCTCCACGAATTGAAAGATTTTAGGTTCTTTATCGATAACAATGTTCCTCATAATGCTCAAAATTATTGTATCATTAATAATATCAATACATTTATATGCCTGTACGCACCAGGTGACTGGTGGTTATCATAAGAAATTTGGATATTTTTTAATTTAAAGCTGAAACATGGAGCCGAATCAAAACATTGTCCCTAAAACTGAGAACCATGCAACGTGCACATGAGAGAATCATGTTCAACCTCACGTGGAGAGATCATAAGACTGTACACTATATAAGAGAAAAAACAGGAGTCGAAGACATAAAACTGCCAAAAACTCAAATTGCAATCGGTTGGTATGTTGCAAGGATGTCAGACGACCGCTAGGCATCACAACTCACCACGTGGATCCCCAAGATTAGGTGTGAGCTAGATAAATTCAGAAAATACTGGCTCCGTGATGCCCATGATAGAGAGGTCTGGATAATCTTGAGGAAGGTCTCTGTTCAACGATGGGCGTTAACAGAATGATGATAATGATTGTGATCATCATCATCATCTAGTTCTTTTTAGTCCAAATCATATATTTCCATCAATTGATTTGTATCAAATCATGCACAGCATGGATAAACAATAATAATATATATTTAATTCGTCTGGTTAGTCATTCAATTGAAAATATCACATGATACACGTCTTTTGGTAATGTTTGAGGCCACCAATTAAGAATTGGGGAGAGAGTGATGAATCGATTAGTTACTTCTCCCTCCCTAAGATGATTATGATGACTGAAAAGTCTGAATTTAAAGAAAACAAAACACAAAAAAAAACAAGCATGATGCTGTTTTGCACAAACTGAGGGAACGATTTAGCAAAAAATTACTTAGCAAATTACCTTTCATTTCTTCTGGACATAAGGAATCTACTTCATTCATACAATCTGTACGTATGATACATAGCGAACCAGCCAGCAAACCAGCCAATTAGTAAACTGAAGAAACCTGTGTTGATTGGTTGGTGAGACGGTTTGTGATTATTTTAATCGTAATCTTTAAGAAAAAATGAGTAAAATCTCTGGATCCTCGGGAGGCTAGTGATAATTTTTTATTTTCGCATCGCTACCAAAACGCCCCGCTGCATGATTTACCTCGGGTGGGAGTGATGTGCCCCAACAGCGACCACCCAAACAAAACCCAAACCCAAATCCCTAATCGAGAGAACAACGTTGTACATCAGCACTTTCAATCTTAGAACACTCTCAACAGACTCTCACCCAACCCATCGAAATCAAAAACATCAAATGGGACATCTTCGGTATTAGCAAGACCAGGAGAAGAACTAATAGATTTATTATGTACACTTTTCTTTGGAGGAAAAATTAAGCTTGATATAATTTGAATCGAATACAGAAATCAAAACCCAAATTTGATTCAAGTTGAAAGCACAGATTTCCAGATTACCCCGTAATCAAAATTTATTTAAATTTTATAAAAACGTGGACAAAATGTAAAATTCACAACTCCTTTAACTACCTTCGAGGATATTGTGAAAAAAAAATAATACCACGAAATTTGAAATACTTGTGAACGTGTTTTTCATGCCATGGTGTATTCTGAAAGATTGTACTTTTGACTATAATCGATTTCAGGGTCGGAATTGTACATTTAATTCTATACTTTATAATCTCATACGTAAAAAAAACGTGCAACATCAATTAGGAACTAATTTGAGGTACTGATGTATTCATTCTCTGCTTTCCCTGCTTCTCCAATGACAAATATTTCTGATACTGCGTCGCTTTCGAACGCATTACTTTCGACTGGCATTCATTCCTATCAGCAAACCAACAACTCTCGTTTTCTCCTCCCAAATGTATCGTCTTTTTCGATCGGAATCTAAAACAAGAGAGTTCAACCAATTGAAACATCTGCCTTGCTCATCAGACCAAGGGGTAAGCGGATAAAATGTCGACAAACTGTCTCCTCCAAATAGCAAACCGAATGAATGCATCACAAGAAGCGTGAAATAAGATACGTTTGTAATCAAATGACTCAGCATATAAATGTTGGAGTCAAAATCGGCTCTTGGCTGCCAGTAACTGCATACTTTTTTTCCGCCCAGCCCATCTTGGTGACTTCGATTTTAGCGATTATTACCCTGTTAATGTCTTTCCGTCTGTCTTTCGTGAGGTTGTTTATCAGTGGATTTCTATCGACAAAACGTTGATCTCTGGATCTCTACATGATGAAAATAATGATCAATTATCAATTAATTGGTTTGGATGGGTTCTTTCAATTACCAAAACTTTTTAATCGCCAAACAATACCCATGTTTTCTACTAACACTTCTTTATGTGGGTGTATTATTCAGGATATAAAATCTGACGTGAATAAAGCATTATGACAATTTGAAGAAAAAAATACTACACATGTTTCGCCTACGTGTCTTCAATAAAAATAATGTTGAAGACGAAAGTTTCAAAAATAGCGTTCAGCCCACGTTCGCATCAAGTCAATATGGACATGGCAGATATTGATGATTTATTTAGGTTCCGTCATTTTTTTTTTCATTTCACCGTGGCGTCTGAAATGTCTTCTGTAAATATTTTTGTCAGAAAACATCATTGATATTTGCTTTGTACCATGAAGGCATGATGCATTGTGTGAGATGAATGCAATTTCTGAAACTGTCATCTTCAACATTATTTCTGATGAAGCTGCAGAAACTGAACGTGTAAAAGAACTTTTCAAAATTGTCATGATATTTTAATCATGTATTTATATTTGAGATTATACACACGTCACTAACACCGACATTAGGATAAGTAATTAAAGTAATTTGAAACTGAATTTTGTATAAGACATTTTTTCAAAATGTCGTATTACTTTAGGCTTGTTCATGTGCTTATAAAAAGCATTAGTTCAAAATGTACCAAAAAATAGATCGAATGTATGTGATAGAGTTTAGAATAATCGATATAAGTGGAATATGACGTTGGAATTAATGTATGAGTTCCACAAATCATTTTCAATCCAATTATTAATTCAATTTAAGTTTATATGTATTTATCAAGAACGTGTAATTGATTCTTGTGTATACATATCGCTGCATCGGTGAAATTTCCAAATTGGTGAAATTTACTTATTTTGTAAGAGAAAAAAAATTGATTTTGCTTTCATTACAGAAACTAACACCCTTAAAAAATCACTTTTCACGTATCCTTATTTTGATTGAATTTTTGATTAAATCAAAACTACTTGATTATTTTTTTTTTTTTGTAAAAAGAAAAAAAAGCAGGTTGAAACAACATATTTAGTTAATTTTTGTTAAGAGCTTCGATTTCAAAAAACTTGCGATGGATACGATATTGTTGCTTTATTTATTGTTCAAATCTCGTACGTTGGGCAATTTCACCGATTCAGCGTAATATATATATATATATATATATATATATATATATATATATATATATATATATATATATATATATATATATATATATATATAATTTGGATAAGTTATCTATAGAATATCATGTAAAAAGTAAACATAGAATGAGATATATAGCACCGTTTGGACGATTTCAATCTTTTTTAATTAATCGCTTTATGATTATTCTGGCCAATAGAGCATTGGTTTGCTTATAGCGGTCTTTGAGTTGAAAGATTATCTAAAAGCTTTAAAAAATGAACCATAGGCATAGCCAAAGATGCTTTAATTCGATCTCATGGATTCCTTTATAAGCTCTGTCCTTTGAAAGTCTATCCCTTTCAAAGCTCCCTCTTTTGAAAAGGCCCTTCATTTTTAGATACCTCCATTCAACAGCCCCTTCAGAAGCTTTTTCATTGGAATTCAGTTCTGAAAACTTATATGAGCTATCTACTGCCAGAAGAGCATATTGGCAAATCCTGATTCTGCATGACAGTGACCGAAATATGTACAAGATATCATAGCGCATCTAGAAATTGTTCATCCTACATATAAAATCTCAATCTTTCGATTATAGTAAATATAATCTCGGAATTACGTTCGATACAACGTCATTGCGCCAACATGTAAGATGCAGATAATAAAAAAAGACGACTTTCATTGATTTGAGATTTATGACAATGATAACGTATATTTCAAGATAAGACTTTTGCTGACGTTTGCATGAAACAAAATGGCTGATGATTTGGGGGAATAATGATACCCATTCAAATAAATTATTGAACTTATCTCTTGTTGCATCCTTTTAAATGGAAGGTGTAGCTTTATTGGATTGAAATAAAAGATGGGAATATATTTAAGAAGAGTGCAGATCTAATAAACAAGAGAAACCCACAGGGCATTGTGGCTGGCAACGGCTTTCACACAAGATATTGGATTTTATGTTTCAGTTATTGGATTTAAAACAATATCCTTGTAAAAGCAGTTTTGAGTTGATAATCACTTGGATTAAATGATCCTGGGTTTGCTGGAGAATACGTACTCAAAAGAAAATAGAATCTGGTCCAAACATACTTACAAGAATGTGTAACTATGCATGTATCTGCATATATTGATTGCATGATCTTTTAGCAATCTGTCCTGTCGTATATATATATATATATATATATATATATATATATATATATATATATATATATATATATATATATATAAAGATTCTTTCCTCAATGCTTAATTACATAGTGTACATTCTGTTTCACTTATAAGAGATTTTCAACTGACGAACGGTTTGGGGATATTATTAACAGCCTTATACAACAATTCGAAAATTGCGATTCCGTCCACCGATTCGGAGCGCAGACCTACCTTGTAAAATTATTGATCAACCTTGCTTAGCTGCCTAGCAGTCAGCTATGTGATGGGAGATGGAAGAAAAAGAAGCTAGGTCATATGATTTCAGGTCTTACAATATTAGTGGTAATATAATTCTTTGATTATTCTTATTTAATTTAATTAGCTCATCACATCACAACGCACAACATGGATCCCCAGAAATCACATGCGAAACTGAGGCTGACATAAACAAGAGGGAGAGATGAAATAGACAAATTCGGGAAATACTGGCTCCACGACACCCATGATAGAGAATTGTGGCGAATGCTGGGGAAAATCTATGTCCAACCCCAGATGCTAAAAGATTGATGATGATGATGATGATGATGATGATTTTAATTTGTGAATTTATTCATTATTTTTATTCATCTATTTTATTTCATTTATTCATCAGTTAATTTTAGTTTGGGTCACTGGATATATACCTAAAAAATCACGAAGTTGCTTCATATTAGTTATAATTAAAGACAACATTGATATATTTTTCATGTCTGTGTAAATATAAATTTGCTAAATAGGGCCCAGATCGATTTGTCAACCAAATATATTTACTATTTTCCCCTGCAAATGAAAAGTTTACAATATAATTTAAATCTCTGATAAGGTCTTCATGAGGAATTTTTGTAAGCAGTGCACTGAATCTTAGGATGAGATAGATTTACAGGTATTTTTCTCCAACGGGCATCGAATTGTTTACTACCCAAAACCGATTTAAATTATTATAGAATTAAGTTTTAGTATAGAATTTTTGTAATCGGTTGTAAATTAAAGCATTTTATCCGTTGGATTTTTTTTAGATATCAAAATCCAAGTACTTTTTATTCCCATCTGTCAAGTCTTAATTGTATTATTCGATTTTTATTTGAATTAGATACAATGAAAAAATATCTAAATCTCTTTAATCTCCTTCAAAAATTTGCTATGATTTAAACACTCAAGTTTTCTATAATTTGGACCTCTTGTGTGACGTTTTCTCTACTTGGAGTTTGTTTTTTTTTGCACTTTCAAGATTACCTGTTGATATGCAGCCAAGATTTTTATCGTGTGATTTCGAGGCCTGGCTCTCATGTTCTGGGATATTAAATTCTTTTTCGTTCTATTCAAAAGTTCCGAATATGATTAAAATATCTAGGAAGATCATCACCTACAAACTTTTGGAATTTAATGAAAAAAAATCCTAATACGAGATAGCCGATTCTCTATGATTCCTATTTATACGAGGAATAACAGAGCAATTTCTAGATCTGAGTAGGAGAGGAAAAGCTATAGAAACATATTTTCTCTCCCCAGAAGATCTTGACTTTTTTTCTTGTTTCTTACACTGGATTTATAATCTTTTGCTGTTATCAATGCATTGCACGCATAATGGTGTTCCACAAGGAGCCATCGTGAAATTTTCGCCCAAATGAACCCAAATTGCCATTCCAGAAGAAAGAGTTCCCACTTCTGTACTCCCAGTGACAAGAGCTTTACACTGTCAGGATCTACTTCACTGTTTTTTTGGGGGGAGTGGGGCTCAAGCCCTAAGGGAACTCATCATCTCTGAGGGCTGCAAAATCGAATTCAATACGAACTTTAGAAAAGATTTTTTAATTCTTACTTTTTATAATTGAAGAAAAATGAACCAGATTCAATATATATATATATATATATATATATATATATATATATATATATTAGAAAACTTTACAGCTTTACACTGAATATATATCAATGATATTTTTCCAGAGATTTAGTCATTTAAGTCAGTTATTTCCCAATATCTCTTTCTGTACTTAATTCAATTTTTTCAGGTGTGTTTATGTTTGATATATAATTAGATATTACGTTACTATGTGTAATTTTTTTTATCGATGGGATCATTTGTTGTTGCCCTTGTAACAGTTTATATCAGCATTTATATCAACATGGCACCCGAACAGGGTTTTTCAAAAACTAGCCCAGCGCCAGTTATGATGGTAATATATAGCTATATTTCATTATTTTTTTTTTGTGGTTATGCCATAATACACGTAATTTGGTATTTTATATAGTGTATTATCAGAATGTATTGTACTTGGATCTTATCTTATACAAGATTCAAAGTGCGCATTCATTTTTAAGAAATCTCTCCTTTTTTTTTCTTTGGTCCTCTCTCTCTCTCTCTCTCTCTCTCTCTCATATATATATATATATATATATATATATATATATATATATATATATATATATATATATATATATATATATATATATATATATATATATATATACATATATTAACATCATAACTGGAGCGGGGCTAGTTTTTGAACAACCTTGCTCGGGGGCCATGATGATATAAACGCTGATATAAACCGTTACAAGGGTAACAACAAATGACCTCATCGATGAAAGAAATTCACACATAGTACCATAATATTTAATTTTACATGATACATATTCCTTTCTCTCGCTGTCTTTCCTTCTCTCAAACACAGACACACACACACACATATATATATATGTGTGTGTGTATGAGTGTGTGTGTCTGTGTGTGTGTTTGAGAGAGAGAGAGAGAGAGAGAGAGAGAGTGTGTGTAGATGTGTGTAAAAAGAGAATATATAATGATACATCCAAAATCTATAATTCAAATCAAAGGGGACAGATGTGTAATTATGGCGAGCTATCGCATGTGTTCAAACTGATACCCGTCTTGACCCAGACATTGATGACAACACAGTTCCATAGAGTTGTAAACATCATAAATCAGTCCATTAGAGATTTGGGTGCCTTCTCTCTCAGTGGCTGTTTTTATCTCATCGATTTCCGCCATTTTTTGCGATAAACGTTATTTTTCAGGTGTCCCCAGAAGAAATAGTTCATTGGCATACGGCCAGGAGAGCAGGGGGATTATAAATGCTACTTCTTGGTCGAATACACCTATTCAGTATATATTTATCAAGATAGGCTCCTACCAAGTCCGGGTTAAACTAGTGCTCAGCCTGTGTTATAAAGGTTCTTAAACAGAGGAAATACTCATGGATATTAAGCATGTAGATGTTCGGTAAAATATTTCAGTTCTTACCAAATAATGCGACCAATATGTCGGACATTTGAGTTATAATATCAGATTATTTTCATTTTGATTTTCGTCTTTTGAGTGTGATTTCAATTTTCAATCTGAATAATGTGTCGTAAATATATCGCGTAAATACCGCACTCACATTAATTTGTGAATTAAAATAATAACCCCAATTAAAGAGGGATAATCATCTAAAATTTTCTAACCATCACAATTACTTGCGATGAGAATATTTCTCCGCTGTTTTGAGGCTAGGAAAATTCTCCGACAATTTTTTTCTCAAAATTCTGAGGTAAGATATTTCAGCAGAACTTTCAGTTGTACGCGTCATCTAAAATAGACCGACATTTCCTGTCCAACCTTCTCTGTTCAAATTTTCCTGACCAACTTTTCTAGTTCATATTTTTCAACCCAAATTTTTCAAGGAGCATTTTCTAACCATTGCGATTAGTTACGATGAAAATATTTCCCCGTTGTATTGAGGCTGGAAAAATTCTCCAACAATTTTTTCAAAATTCTGAAGTAATATATTCCTTCCGAGCTAGCAGTTTGAATGCATTATATAAATACACCAATATTCCCAGATTAACTTTTTCAGCTCTGATTTTCAAGACTAAATTTACTAGCAGATATTTTCCAGTCAAACTTTTTCAAGACCACATTTTCTGACCATCGCAACTAGTTGCGATGAAAATATTTCTCTGCTGGTCTGAGGAAGTTCCCCAACAAAATCCTTAACCAATTTCATTTGACTGGCGTTAGTGATAAAACCTGGAGTGGCGTGGACCATGCAATAAACACAGAACTGTCGAAATTTTCTTGGTTCACAAACTAAGTTTCAGAAACATTACAAAAGTAAATGGCCTGGAAGACTAGCTTTCACTCAATCTGTCAACT
>OY735205.1:63157729-63335229 GCA_963457665.1 Thysanoteuthis rhombus | reverse complement strand
CTGAAAGAAAAAAAATAGCACTATATATCATGTCAAAACGTGTCAACCTTTCCACATCATTCAATCTTTTCTATTGACAGCATATTAAAAAGATAAAAATAGATCCTGAATTTAATGAAAGAACTGTCGAAGCGTAGCTTCTCCCTCCAAAGAAAGAAAATAATGAAAGCACAAAAGTTACTTGCAAAAAATATTTTACAACCTTCACGAAGGAGGTGACGGAGTACATTGAAAAAGTGCGAATGACGGATAGTGGATATTTGGTTCAACATTACAGTTGAGTTATAAATGGAAAAAAAAACTTCCGGAATCTTTACACCCTTTTCAAACCTGAAGGCAGGTGCTCTACACGATATCAAGGCACATCAGTTAGCGTTGGAATGGTGTTGATATCTCGAAAACCGTATCAGAAGAAGCAGCGTCAAAAAGACAGGAATAAAGATATATGAAAACAATGATAAAATGGAATAAAGATAAATGAAAAAAAAAACAGCAAAAATACATTGTTGAACAATAGTTTGCATGGGCTAATACGTGATCTGACTAACCGATGTTGTAACCTCATTTTTTGCAACATTTTCTACAACATTATATTATAACATTTCTTCTCCATGCGTTCATTCCTTCGTTTGTTTAATTCTTTGATTGAGGAGAAGATGGATGGTGCTACTAATTGACTGATTTTGGAAGAGAACCTGCAATTGTCTGGCAAAGCTTCAAGTGACCACGTTGGATCTATCAATAAATGAATGGTCCATTGAGTCAATAGTTCGATGTGAAAATAAAAAGTTATGGAGGGATCGCCGATTTGAGAGTAATTTGTCGAGAAGAAAGGGCTAGAAAGTGACAGAAAAATAGTATCATATTCTAAGGAGTCGGGAGCTGCCATTGCATAGATATGCAGAATAACTTAATATTGAATTTATTTTCGAAAAAACATTGAATATTTGCTGCACTAGACATTTTCTGACTTTTGTTTATAAGTATTCAATTGTCTATCGTTGTTACAGTAGTATTTTGATTTTTTGGAGTATTTTGCGATGTAAAAATATGGATTCCTTCAATTCTGAAGCCGTATAGGTATGTTAAAAGAAAACTTTTTGTCGTGTATCCGATGAACTTTACACTCACGATATGTATGTATGTATGTATGTATGTATCTACGTATGTATATATATACATATATATATGTGTGTGTGTGTGTGTGTTTGTATGTGTGTGTGTATGTGTGTGTATGTGTTTGTGTGCATGTGTCCATATGTGAGCCTGTGTCAAACTGTATTCTCACAAATATAAATATAAAAAATTTGAAGCGTACCTTGATATTTTTTTGATTTACATCTGTTCTGCCAAATCAACACAATTGCTTAATTGGTGAGGTTTCAAAATTTTTCTGCAAACAAATCAAAGATATAAAACAACAATTTTTTTACAATCGAAACTTTATGTAAAGGAATTTAAATCAGACTTTTCTACAAAAGAAGTAAATTCATGGTTTCAGTTTTTTTTGACCACAATTACAGTAATAATGACAATCTTTGATCGAATGTTGATTTGATAAAGGAAAATATCTTTCAACGATCGAAAGTATGTATTCAGGATGAAATCGAAATCTTTCATGAAAGAGAGTAAATTACGTTTATTAGACAATTTCGCTGTTTCGACATAAGGAAATATGTATTTAACTAAAAAGAGATTCTAGAGCTACTAACAATCCAGAAATTATGAAAGAGTTATATCTATGCATAAAGTATATATATATATATATATATATATATATATATATATATATATATATATATATATATATATATATATATATATATATATATATATATATATATATACTCATGTGTGAGCGTGTGTGTGTGTATTGCACTTTTATCAATACAAAGCCATGAATTCATCTTATCGATGTGTGATATCTGACACGAATTCAACGCTTAAATCCATCAAAAAATTCCTACTGACAGTTACCAACGTTTTTCATGTTATCTTTGTCATGTAATTAATTTCTATTTCTTATTTTCTTCCTAATTTGGCGAAACAAATCAAGTATCAAAAACAAAATGCGCGCAGAATCAACTATTAATTCCGATGTATATGTCCCTCGTATCCGAGGAAACAGCACTATGCTGCATTCCAGAAGGTGTCAACCATTTTACATGGAATCTTTTGCATCAAACATACATTTTAATGATTAAATAGAGCTTCAATTTCATTAAATAACCACTAATGTGATAATTCCGTAGAATAGCTCCTCCGAACAAAAGCAAACCTGAATGAAAGAACAAAAAATCACGTGCAAAAAGATATTACAACTTTCACTGAGGAAATAACGGAATATTTCGAATCTGTACGGATGGTGAAAAGTGAAGATCCATTTCAAAATTATATCTACGCTGTAAATTAAAAGAAAAAAATACTCCACAGCGTTAAGATGCACCTATTAGCGTTGAAATGGTGTTGATGTCTCGATAAAACTGTTAGAGGAGAAGCGGCACCAAAAATGTTCGGAATCAGAGCCGATAATTGTAACAATGAAAACTCATGGAAGGACAAAAACGTGGAAAGATACATTATTTTGTATTCTCAGTCTTCTTCAATTTTCGTACCAGCGCATTTGTTACAACATTGTATCAAATAATGTTTATCTCTGTTCGAATTAATTTTGAAAGGAAGAAGGATGATGCAGCTTATTGAAAAAGTTTGGAATTGCACCTGTCTAAGTTTCGAAGTGACCAATAAGTTGGACCTATCAACAGATCAATGTCCCGAAGCAAGCGGCTAAGGCAACAATGGAATGATCCCATGAGAAAAATATTCAAGTTATTGAGTGACTCAGTTAGTCTCCTGTCTTGAATCCAATATAGAATTTACGGAGAGAGCTAAACATATATGTCTAAAAGGGTATTCCAAAAATACCTGCTGATTTTCTTGTCAAGAAGAATGGGCTAAAATTGCTATTGAAACCGACAAAATCTTGGTAGTATCATATTCTACAAGAATGGAAGTTTTCATATCTTGCAAAGGCTATACAACGAAATATTTAATTGTTTGTCCAGAATTTATCACATAATTGTTGCACTCCTTGTTTTTGATTTTCGTTTGAAATTTCCCCTAAGTTCTATCTTTTTGAAATATTGTCTCAACTTTTGGGGTTCGTTGTAATGATATTGATCCTTGGTCAAAATTTCATCGAATACTGTAAGAGTATGTTGCGATGAACTTTTGGCAATATATATCGGATACCTTTGGGATTTGACTTATAAAATAGTGAATACATA
This sequence comes from Thysanoteuthis rhombus, assembly GCA_963457665.1. Classification (NCBI taxonomy): domain Eukaryota; kingdom Metazoa; phylum Mollusca; class Cephalopoda; order Oegopsida; family Thysanoteuthidae; genus Thysanoteuthis; species Thysanoteuthis major. The sequence goes on along the minus strand of OY735205.1, from coordinate 63,331,942 downwards.
TTCATCTATATTATCATTTTCATCATCATCAGTCTTTTAGCGTCCGTGGTTGGACATAGACCTTCCCCAGGATTTGCCACACTTCTCTATCATGGGCGTCACGGAGCCAGAACTTCCTGAACTTGTCTAGTTCATCTCTCCATCTAATATTTTGCCGGCCTCGGTTGCGCATATGGTCTCGGGGAATCCATGTTGTGAGTCGTGATGTCCATCGATTGTCAGTCATTCTTGCAACATGGCCAGCCCACCGCCATTCGAGATTTTTTATGGATTTTATCATGTCTTATGTATGTAAAAATAATGATCCAAACAAATATAAATATTAGAAAAATTCGTAACGTACCTTAACATTCTTCAACTCATATATATATATATTTTGTGTAAAAGATATTTCAAAGTTACCAACAATTCAGAAATAATATCTCTGTACAAAGCGCAATATTTTGGGGGATTATAGCACTATATTCTAAGATTCGAAAAATATTTGTTTTTTACACATTTTTAATGCTGAGACATGAATTCGTCTTATCAGTTTGTTGAATCTGACAAAATTGTAACCCTTAAATTCACTTGGGAAAATTCTACAAACAAGTGCCAGCATCTTTCATAATTCCACTGTCATTTTTTCTCCTTCTGATTCAAAAACAAATCGTCCATCCGAAGTAAAAGGCTGGCAAAATACAGTATTATTCCTAATGAAAGCAAGTTGCATCCTTGTCTCCGAGATAACCTTTCCGAACGTGTCAACAACTTTATTTGGAATGTATCCTAATAATACGATATTTCGGAAATAAACTCGAACCTGCATTCTGAGAAGGAACTGTAAGTATTATGAGCTACAGCGTACCTTCCCTTCTAACCAAAAACCCCAATGGAAGCACAAAAGTTTCAATCAAAACTAATTTTGCGACCGTCGCAAGAGAAACAATCAAGTACTTTGAAATGGTACACTATGAATAGAACCCCCTTTGAAACCTTAAAAATGTTGTTGTTGTTTTTCAAAAGTGTATGTAAGTACACTAAACGACATTAAGACACACAAATCAGCGTGGGTATAGCGGTTGTATCTCGAAAAATAAAGGAGGAGACGCTGCGCCAAAAAATGAGACGAATATGAATTACGGAATGCAAATAAAAATACATAGTGGAACATTCTCCTTGCAGCAACTGCGCATTTATAGAAAGAAGCAAAAGTAAATAATGGTTGGGTAATCGGTCTCTCGTCATTTCTCCTACAGACAGAAAAAAGAATTTCAACAGCTATTCATTACATGAAAAAATGTCAAATGGAATCTGAGAGAAAGAAGACTGAAATGTAAGTACAAAACTTGAAAGTTTCAGTGAATACCTATTTATTTATCTATCCGTCAATCCTCTCACTCTCACTCTCTATCTCTCTTTGTCTCTATCTTTCTCTCTCTCTCCTATCTCTCCCCCCTTCTCTCTCTCTCTCTCTCTCTCTCTCTCTCTCTCTATATATATATATATATATATATATATATATATATATATATATATATCAACTATCTCTTGGCCAATCTTAACATGAGATAGTTACGCATTTCGTGCCGATAATTGTCGACGATATTCAAACCCAGTAAGAAGCAAAGAACTTGGACGCTGATCCTTCAAACCAGAGAGTGCCTCCTCACTTTGGAGTTGGTGTTGTAAAATCTCCCTACTCTCATTTTTCTTACTAGATTCTGTGCTTCACTTTACTTGACTGTATCTTACAGAGTGCCCTGCTGTTTGGCTATCATAGTTATACATCACTTTCTGATGCCAGGGTACAGTTTTCGAGCACAAATAAACCGTCTGGATTTAGAATGCTGATTTTACTCTCTCCTCTCCATTGGTTGAGATAAATATATGTTTATTATGTACAGGTATCCCCGGCTTTTCGATAGGTCGTTTCACACCATTTGTTCACTTTTACGTTTTCAGATATAACCAAAGCAACACCATTTATAGCCCGCTATAAGGTTCCCTTCGGAAGACAAAGTTAGTTTTATCATTTTTCTAAAGGAATTAACGTCTGGAAGATATGTGCCAGGTGTCTTGGATATTTCCGCCGATTTATTTAGACAGGAACCTAGCGGAAATCAGAAGAATGGAGCGAAGATTGGAAAGATGCCAAAAATGCAGTCAAGGCTTGGGGACTAATATCTCTTCTTCCTGTCATAATTGTCGGGTATCTAATTAATTGGAAGTAGAGAAGGAGTAGAAGCGAAGTAAGAACACCTTGGTTTGTCTGATAATCTGTTTGAAAGTTATTTAAAGACAAGAAAAGCAAGTGTGTCACGTGGTTGCATGTCCGACCATTCCAATTCACTTTTACTTGCTTCCCTCCCTCCCCATCCCCATCAGATATCAGCTTCTCGAAATCTAGATGGAAATTCCTTGCACGCAATCTCCACACTCCTCCCAACCCAAAAGTTAACAGCAAATCTTTTTTTTGTTCTTCTCACCTTTAGTACATAATTATTGTTATTGAATTTTTTCCTACGTTGTTTGAATCGTGAATATTATTAGTACATTAACACTTGAAATGAAAAGATATTTCCCTCATTTAGAATTCAAATACGCCCCTCTCAGATGAAATGTCATTAGTGAAGCACCTACGATTGAAACGCAACAATTTCTAATACTATAAACTATTTTTATAAGCAAAATATAAAAGCCCAGGGGCGATACAAATTTTTTTCACCGGTAAAAAAAGACAGACTAACTATTATTATCGTTGTTGTTGTCGTCATCATCATCATCATCATCATCATCATCATCATCATCATCATCATCATCATCATCATCATCATCATCATCATCATCATCATCATCATCAAGCCAAAAATCCATACAAGTCAGCAAATTTGACTAGAATGAGGTCAGATGGTGAAACAATATTCTAAAAAGAATGTAACAACTTGTAGGAATACAAAATCAGACGTGATTTGGTGTGGAAGGTGTTTCATCGGAAATAGTTCGAATGACTTTGGTTAAACCTCCTTAACTAATGATATATTGGACAAAAACAGTCTTTGAAAGAAAAAAAATCAAATGATTTGGGTCCGTGAAAACCCATCTCTGAACGTAAAAGTAATACCCATTATCATTTGCAATCTGGATACAGTACAAAAAAAACTTGAAATAGAATGGAAAAATGAAAGATCTAAAGCTAAATTAATACGATTCAGAAAACTGTATTGCTGTATTAAGATTCCTGGACATCATTCTGACTATTTGGGAACAGTTGTAGTTACTAGGTCTTAAGCAATGAACATTCTGGTACAAAGATGAAAAAAAAACATAATTATTAAGCATCTGCGATGCTCATTTGAAAAAAAAAACTTCCTTAGATCATCTCAAAGCTTAATGAATATTGAAACTGATATCTATTCAGCTTATCTCAGTTTAGATATTTCACAGAGCTGAGATTTGCACAAGGCGAAATGACAGAGGGGAGGTAGCTAATAAGACTATGTTGTATTACCTGTCCAAGCCATGTATCACTCACTTGGAATCGAGCATGGGAGAATACATAAATGGGATGGGAAATGCGTAAATGTCTCAGCCACAAGGCGAGCCCACATACCTATCTTGATATTTACTAAGCTTGGCTTAATGAAGTACATGGCTGTATGGGAGAACTTAAGCAGGGAGATTGTATCATATCAGTTTTTCAAGTTGGAAAGGGGTTCTTGTATTAATCCTGGGTTCGAACTCCAACCTCTGGTATCAGCAGAAATTATAAAATTGTCTCAGTGATGCATTAGACCCAAGATATATCATATTGGTTATCAGTCGTACAAAATAACAATGTATATATTTGAATTTCGATCAGATAATTTTTTGAATGTATCCACTCATTTCAATAAAACACTTCTTGGTCAGCCAGTCGGTCCTGATCACGTCAATAAACAGGAAGAGGGAGGAAAAAAGAGATGTGATGTCATTGAAAGGCATGACACCAAAATAAGATCATGTCAGCTAATCAATGTCTCTTTAGTAGCAGCTGCTACAATGTCATAATATAATGTCCGATGTTTGCATTTGTGTATTTAAAAAAGCCAAAAATGGTAAAGGAATACCTAAAATGGGAATTCAAAATCTGTATTGGATATCTTACCCGCAGAATATTTCCAATATTTCTTACGTATGAGAATTAATTAACTCAAAGAAATACTATTTCTCCTTCTTCACCCATCTCACCTATTTCCCTCCTCCTGCTACTAATACCATCGACGGTGGACGCATCGTTGAACTTATGCTTCTTGTTTATTAAAAATAACCCACAGAGTTGATATCAGTGGCCGTTGTTTTCAAACGGTGGGTGGGTGATATTTCTATTCTAAAAATGTTTACCTTTGAGTGGAAGAGTCCACTGTTACGGATAGAGAAACAAACAGAATGAATCTCACTCTTCATTATGTATGTAGATTAGATGTTATCAGATTTAAATTTTTGTCGAATGTCTGGAAGAAAGTGTATGCTGATCACGTTTCTTTTTCCCTTTCTTTCATAATTTCTTTTTCCAGACAAGAAGAGAATATCAAAAATATTTGTATCCTCGAAATGGAGGTGTAACGAAATTAATTTTGTATTTTTGGATTACAGACTGTTTCTTTGATTCTTTTCATACATCCAAGATGTGAGTTTATTAGAAAAAATACATTTTTCCCAGAAGAAAAAAATGAATTTATATTTTTTCAATGGGAAGATCTCTTCAAATTCATATCTTAATCGCAATGTTTTTTTTAGATGTGCAAACATCTCCAGTTATAGTTGCTGCGGCTGAGTTTATCTATTTGTATCAACACCACTATTATTATGACACGAGATAAGGATTAAGGTGGGGTCCCACATGTCCTCGAGCGTGCAGGGACAGGATGCAGAAAGACCCGACTCCTTGTGCATGATTTCGCGAGGATCTTGGGACAAGTTCGACTCCGTTCACAGGATTGATCCTGTAATGCTGGAGTCCCAAGGTCTTCACGCATGAATTCGCGGAGCCAATACGGTAAGCTTGATTTGGTTCACTGGATGAATCCTGTCGACGCTTTCAGGACGATCCCACCAAAAAACATTCTAAAATGCCCTTTTTCGAAATTTTTGATACTTTTGAAAAGTCGTTTCCCTTCACTCTAAATTCCCTAGATAGAACACCAAACCCTCTAAAACCTGCTAAGATATTTTAAAGGTTTTACTTGAAACCCTCCTAAGTGCACTGAGTAGGCATACCAAATTTGGTGGGGCTTCACCAATGTTTAGGTACTTTTAATAGCGTGACAGACAAACGCATAACATACAGACACCTCTCACGTATAAAATCACAAACGCACAAACGCCACTCGAGTATACATTTATAAGATATACGTATACACATAGCATTTTATATATGCAAACAACAGAAAATTGCATTGTAATGAGCTTGGAGAATAGAATTCTTTCGACTACTTACAGATTTTTGTCATTCGTTAAAATGTTCAACGACAGACGCTGAAAGGCTGCTGCTGCTGCTGATAATGATGGTGAGGAAAGGATAGGATTAGTAAAGCCAGTAAAATGAGAGGAAAAAGGAGTCCGAAGTTTTGCTGTTATTGTCTTGCACGAGGTGACATTTGTCGAGTGTCTACCGCGAGATCAGGAGGATAAGAGGAAAGGTGTTTGGGGAGTTTACTGACACATCAATATTTACGCCTCGATGGTTCACAAAAAAACAAAAAAACTACTTCAAAAATGGATTGAGTCTTACCGGATCCACTTAGTCTGTCAAATAAATGAAATATTGGAGGAGGCTACTTGATATTTAGGAAATTATATTATGAGCGTATGAAAAAGGAACTTTGTGCTATTTCAGTTTTACACTGACTAAGAAAAGAACAAAACCAGTGTTCCCAAGGCATGGGCAAAATCAGCTGAGAAGATTATCAGAATCAACACATATCTGCCAGAGAGTACACGGACCAACATATCACGATACAAACAACAAAGATTAAAAAAAGATAATAAGTATCAAGATTGGACTTCAATAAGTAAAAAACAACAAACGTTTTTGAAACTCAGATGAACAAATCTATAGGAATGTAAGTTTTGTTTCATAAAAGAGGACGAGTTGAAAACTTCCTAAAAAAGATTGAATGTTTGAATTTCAGATGTATTCAAACTTCCCCTTACCATTTTTCTGGTATCCTACAACCCAACAGAAAAATCAAGGGTCAGAAATTTTACTGCAGGGTTGTCACGTTGAAGTCCGACTTTTGTTTCATTGATCCTTGGTCTAACAATACCGACTCTTTAAAGCCATATTTTTAGCTTCATCTCTTCAATCACTTTACATTGAGAGTTAGAATTTTAAGAAATATTGAAGTAAACTTTTAACTTTCACGCATGTATTGCCTTTGATAGAGGCTTTACTCTTTGAACTCCATTGTTGATGATTCTCTTTACTGAACATCTTCACTCCTGAAGAACCATTGGGGCTTCCTGCCCGTGTGACGCCTGTTAGCTAAAATCACGTCGAAACGGAAGAAACATATATTGACAGTTTTAGGTAACTCTTTTCAATTAAATAATATCCTGACTCCGCGGGCGCTGACCTTTTAAAAAGTTTTTTTTTAAGAATTAGGAATGTGATATTGAAACGATCTACAGACTTCCCTTTGCCTTAAACTCGTATCTAGTTAAGATCTCTTAGTGTATGTCGCGCTCAAATTATCTTCCTACTGATCTATCCATCATTGATTTTGTTGGAACAGGGGAAGAAGGGTTTTATATAATTTCATGAAAATAAATAATGCCCAAGGCTAAACACAAAAAGATGAGATGAACTTAGCGAAATTAGCTTTTCAGATCGGGGATAATTATATGTAGATTTTTTCTTTCCGCGGTCGAGACATTGCAATACGTAAGAAAAGTAAGATGATAGTTGAGCCGTAAAGAACAACCAATCAAAAAATGTGTCATGAGAAATATTTTCTTTCACTGTGCGAAGTGTTGTTCGGAGTATTGAATGTATTCTTTGTGTAACCTTTGTTGTTGCCAATCTACAGACCTCTCCAGATGAACAGTCGCTACACCTGAAGAGGAGTTTGTTTTCTCCATAAAATGGATGATCATCTCTTTCTTTACGGGCGATATACCCGAAGAAAAATATTTTCAAGGGAAAAACCTTTTCTTTTTTAATCAAAATAAACGTTTACGGTTATCACTGAGGTTCTGTTTTTCATCACAAGTAATTTCACGTTTCAGTGATGGATTGTTATGGCTGCGAGAAACATTGATCGGAACTCCATAAAACTACGCAGTTTCTAATTTTATAGTAATTCATGTAGACATGCGAGCGGCACTGGGGTAATATCACGGACAACGGAATCAACATCACGAGATCAAACTCTGGTCGAGGCTGTTTGAATTCACTGCTCACTACTGAGCTTGGAAAAGGCATAGATCCATCTCTCCTCCATCAATCGTGTGTAAAAAATCGGCGCAGATTGGGATCTCTTGCCTTTGGAAGGCGACCAGTCTAGGAGAAAGACACCTCTGAATCCAAGCCTTAAGGCAGTTCGACGTCCAAAATGACGTCAGTCTAGACATATCGCTCTCAGGTCTCCCTTCGACTACTTTGATGACTGGATATCCATACGCTTCGCCCAGGCATGCACCTCGGAAGAGAGACTTTGGTGTCATTCTATTGTCTGTTGAGGTAGAACGTTGGCTTCCAGTAATTCATGTGCAACCTAATTAGCTTTGCTGACGAGAAAAAGGTTTGCTCGAAGAGATCAGCTTGTTCGACGATTATCTTTCAAAGGTTTTGGATGCGTTTACATGCGTAGTACCTATAAACATGGCTGACTGACAAGCTGACACACTGAAGTAAAATTTGCTGATTTAGTACTTTGGGGGATAGTGCATTTAGCTTCTGTACGTCACTGACTGACTGAGATACTGGAAAAATCTTTTAAGAAAGGCCCTTTTAAATGAAAAGGCTTTTAAAACGAAGGGCTCTTTTAATGGAAGAGGCTTTGAAAGGAACTGACTTTTAAAGAGAGACAATTTTGAATGAAGGTGCTTTTAAAGGATGCATCTTTTAAATGAGGAAAGATTTGGGCTTTCGAAGGGGAGAACTTTTCAACGAAATGGATTTTAATTGAATCCATGAGATCGAACAGGCATCTTTATCATGTTATCTTGGCTTGTTCTCAGTCAAACAATTTTTCGTTGAGACTGGTTTTGAATATTTCCGGTCGGAAATCTATGAGACTACATTTGTATTATTTTCTTGTTTGCTATTCTTTCGCTAAACGACAGATTGACATTGCTATGCCCCCTAGCTGCATTATGTCTCATTTGAAACTGAGACAAAACCAAAATTTTATCTATTGCCCAGGAGTCATTTTCAAGAGTAGAAAATAAAGTTTTTGATGAGCGTGAAAAATATTTAAAATATCCCTATGTACTCAGCACCTAACTGAGTGCATCTTAAGTTGTGAGATTAGGGTGATACAAATTGGGAAAGAAGAGGTGCCCTCCCCTTTTCGAAAAGATAGTAGCAAAGGAATTGAAACAGGAGATAAAGGGTCGTCTCCAACAGCAGTATTGTAGCTGAAGGTCTGAAAATTAAAAATTGAAACATTCACTTATTATGGCCTGATTTTTTAACCTCTCCATCTTCAGAGATTTTTCCAGTTGGTGTTGGATTTACAATGTCAGTTTGAGCTAAACTGGTCATTTTATTAGTGTCAGACAGTGTTAACACTTGTTTTCGGAAAATTCCAACTCTTTGACTGATCACCACCCAGCAAGATGCTTTTGAATTTTGACTGCATGATGAAAGAACAATCTAATGAAAAAGTAAGAAAAGAATTACCACATTTTCAATGTATGCGTGTTTGTGGGTATTTGTACTGTTTTCAAACACCCTCTCTCTCATTAATAGTCATGCTTACAAATATCACTACCATTCATCTGAAAATTTGTTGTAAAATTCAATCGATCCAACCCTGTATGTGCATGTAAGAAAAGATCTAAACCAGAGCTAAATAATTTGATCAAACTGAGTCAGCGATTTCCATTCCGATTCAGATTGTAAAAATGGATGGATCATCTTATAACTTTGCAACGCAAGGCCTAGTGTCTACATCAAACGTCGAATCCCAAAATGGAAAATCAGTTTATTTGAAAAAAAAAAAAAAAGAAAAAAAGATAAAAATAGAAAACTGATCCATCCTCTCTCCGTCACGGGCAAAAATCATTAACCTATGCAAATCTCTAGTAAATCTCTTTGCAGCGGAATTGCTTAGGAAAACTGACGTGATCGAAAAGTAAAGAATCAGTTTATAACCGTCACGTAACGAAGCACCAACTTATTTAAAACTTTTGGGTTTATCTATGTTTTTTCTTCAGGTTTACAAGAAATGAGACTCGAAATGGAATAGGAATTACGAATTCTGTTCCTCTGTCACATTACCATGACTACAAAGATTCTTTTTTCAAAGAAATCTAAGATTTATAATTGAGTAAAAATAGAAAATGGAATGAGCTTTTTTAAAAAAATGCGCAACGTTATAAGGAGATGAATTTTTAATCCTGTAAAAATGTTGAAGGTTGAAAAAAGTACACTCGTCGTTATTTAGATAAAAAGCCCGATTACACCGGTTATTGCTGCTAGTACACATACATGTGTGCACGCATACACATGCATACACATAATGACGTAAATATACAGAAAAAAGCAACATATATATATATATATATATATATATATATATATATATATATGTTGTGTGCGTGTGTTATGATCATAGAGGAATTTCTGTAGGAACTTTACTTAGGTCGATACGCTGATACCCAGTAGCAAATCAAATATACTGAAGAGATGTCATACATTAAAACAGTGGTCTGTGGATGACACAATAATTAATGCTCCTCTATTTAGGGTTGAGCACTCTTTAAGCGAGGTAACTCATCCATTGTAAGCTTAATCAATGCTCTTCCATGAGAATAGAGCACTCTGGTGGATGAGGAATTTCTGTGTGTAAATAGATATATCGCTTAGATTCAGCCTTACTGGCTGTCCAGTTCCGTAGTCCAGAGGTAGGTTATCGGCCTCCAGGTCTGATGATATGGTTTCAATTCTGCCTCGTGGTACTGGATGGGATAATGGAAAGTCTATAGCCACACTGAAGAGATGTAATTCATCGAAATGTCTGTGGATTACACAATTATATATATATATATATATATATATATATATATATATATATATATATATATATATATATATATATATATATATATATATATATATATATACACACACACATATTGGTACCTTGTCAATGTACTCAAAACGTGAAGTGTACGATGAATGTATTGATACCAGTTATGGCGTATGGATGCAAGATATGGAAATTAAAACCATTTAAAAACAATCTCATAGCAGCAGAAAGAGCTATATTTGTGATAAATCCAAGAAATAGGAAAAGCTCAAGATGGACACTGGATCGGACCAGGGTGAATGACATTACACAAATGCGTGAGGACACTTAAGAAGGAAGAACGTCAATGGATTGAACAAAAGGTTAACAGATTGGTGCCCTTAGTACGATAAACACAGTAAAAAAAGACCAAACAGATGATGAAGGGGCTTTCGTTCAGCAGAGGTCTTGTAATGACTGATGATGGTGGTGGTGATGGTGATACATGATTATTTTCTTGGAATCGATCTCACCTTTGTTTGTAAAAAATCGCCCTTCAATCAAGTGTATTTCCCTGTTCCTAGACCACGTTCGATTTACGCTGTAAGTATCATACTGAACTACACCTTGACTTTGTGGCCGGCTGATCTCGTACTCACCAGAAAAATCATCATCAGTAGCTGAAAATCTCATCTTTAGTTCGGGTTTTCACACACTCAACCTCCTAGAACGAGAAAATTCCATTATTATTTTTAAAAAAAAAGGGTACCCAAACAATGCAAAACAAAGCAAGAATGCTAGATAACTGCAAGACATCGTGGATCAATATGTTTATCCCAAAGAGATCATATGCAAAATTGTGACTGGCAGAAAATAAAAAGGTGTGACGATTTGAATTTGACAAAATATTGGGTCCATGACGTCTATGGCTGAATCTTGGGGAAGGTCTATGTCCAACGAATAATTTTAAAATGATGATGATGATGATGATGATTTTTAAAAATACTGGAAAAATGAAAAAAATATTATGAAGCCTGTTTTTGAACCATCAGAGTCTTTCATCCCGTTGATTCTTATCGAGTTTACTCTGGGGGAAATTTCAAAACTCTGCACCCTCTTACAATATGAGAATCATGGTAATATCGATCCTGAATTTCTGTCCGGCTACGTTTGCGCTCATCAATAATAATAATAATAATAATAATAATAATAATAATAATAATAATAATAATAATAATAATGTGACAAGAGCGGGTCTCCAGCTAGTATTTATAATGCAAGAATCTACTGAAAGCAAAAAAGAGAAACAGCCTAAAAAAATCTCCCCCGTCATTAAATTAGTGCCATCTGCTGTCAAAAAGGCGCATTATAATCGATCAATCAATGAATCAAAACCAAATCACAGCAAAAAGCCTCCAAATTCTGCGCCCAAACTGCAGCATGTGTCAGATTTAAGGATAATCTCGTGATCTTAATCACATAAACTTGATTGTTAATCTTTTCTATGAGTCGGAAATATTTTCCTTATCTCTTCCCTTCGCAATTATATTTTATGGCGCCGTTTTGACGTTGGCCTTTGATCTGGGTCGTTTATCTGTGCGACGAGGAATATTGCCCAAGATAGGAACGACGCAGCCAATAATGACATTTGTTAAACGACATTGGAAATAGGTCAAATTCCTCCTCAGTTTTGTTCTCATCCAACCAATATGTTTTCTGTATCTTGAAACGCTCAACCTTTAATAACATAAAAAATTAAAAAGCACTCGGAGAACGCATACATCCACCAATTTGCTCAGCAACTAAAAAACTTAATGGAAAAAAAATGTTTTAGGAGATCAGGCAAGGGAACACATTATGTACAAATATTGAATTTCGTTAATTCTGTTGAAATTCGAATTCAGCATTCTTATTGATTGATCTTTTTAACCTCTCTTCATGTAGAATAATAAAGAATATCTCTCAATCGAAAAAATATTCCTTGAACCAATCCCAGATTTAATCACTTCTTTCTTAGCCTATGGCACATCCGTCCATAAAAAGATTGATTGAAATTTATTCATTAACTTTTTTGAGAAACTGCGTGGACGGACATAGATGCATAAATAAATGTATTAAAGAAATGAACAGTATTTATGAGGGTAGGCATATAGCATCAGGTTGAAAATCTATATATTTTTCATCTCTGCCCCTATATCTAGCTATCTATCTACATTTTTTGCCAGCCGTAGATTTTCCCCTCATAATTAAGAAGAGAGAAACTCTTGAAATTGTGATGAATTTATTTTAGAAAACATTTATACATGAGTTTGCGTGTGTACGTGGTGTTTTGATGGTTCAGGCATCTGTCTGATATTTGTCTTTGTAGTTTTATGTTATGATTGTTCCAAAGCTTTGTGTCGTGAATTCCCATGAGAAATGAATCATATGACCACATAATGAGCATAAATACAAATGTATTGTCTGTTTATTTGTTGGAGCCCAAATGGGGTGCGCTAATTGGTAAATTTTCCTGTCTGCGTTTCTGTATTGAATCTGAGACAGATTTGTCAAGTTACGCACGCGCGAGGTAAAATTCCATTATTACTTTTCACGTGTGTGATCTGTTTAATAACATTAAAAAACGATTCTTAAAGTGGATCCTTTCAAAGAAAAGTTGTACGATATTAAATCGTGGATTCTTTTTAATTTTCAATTTGAAAACTATAGGTTTGAATTACTTGAATGATTCTGTTAATCATAATGATTTTTCAATAAGTTTTTTTTAAACATTTCTGTACATAAATAATCTCCGGTTATTAACTGCAACTCAATAATTTGATCACCAAATATAGTAGTTATTCCATTTTTCATAAATCGAATGCACATTCTATTCTTCTAAATTTGAATTCACAACTCAAATCAAGCTGTTACGTAGAAACTTAAAAAATAGAAGAAATAAGTTGATGATATCGCATATACCCGTTAAAAAATGGAATAATTTATGTATGGACTTGTGTGAAGCTATATTCAAAGTCCTAACACTAAAAATATGATAATTCTCCAGAATTAGCTCATCAAAACGTCATGTACATATTTTGCAAGGGAGATAACCTAAATGTATGCCGTGCATGATTTGGTTCTGTGGCTTCTAGGAAGTTTTGAATGACTGAAAGTGGCTAGATCTTATCGTGAATAAATAACGTTATTATCGGTCTAAAAATGGTGTTTACTCCAGAATCAATACGCCATTTAGTTACAGTTAAACCCAGTTGGCTGTCTTTGCAATGATTTCTCATGTAGCGATTTTGATACTGGCTATTTTTATGGCTAAAAAGGCGTAGATTTTTTGGAAATAACTATTGGGTAGATTAATCGCCAGGTAACTGCATCGATTCCATTTTTTCTTCTACATTAACATCAGTTTTAAATTTTGAAAGTCACCAAAGAAATAATCATAGAGTCACATCTATAATGTGCATGTGGATATGTTGTTTCTTTTTTCATTTCAAACAACGATAAAATTATAGCCACTTCTAGCCATTCAGAATTGCCAATATGCAATGTCTTATCAAAATGGCCACATAATACAATATTGCATAGACAGTCGTCTCTGTATGGGAAGTTAGGGTTAGTAGATAAGTTTAGAGTCAGACCTACTTGTTAGTTTATCTCCCTTGCATAATATCTAATAACGTTTTGATGGACCTATTCCGAATGATTACAGAATTATGTCATATGATTATATTTCTAAATAAACTATTATCTAAATTTTTTCATACTGACTTAATTTATGATTTTAACATTTTGAATTTCTATATTGACTTTTTTCATAACTAGCGACATCAATGGTCATTTTCTTCACGTTGCAGGTTTCCTTAATAATTTATGTCTGATAAACTTTACAAACCAGCTTGTGTTCAGTTGAGGCTTCTATGAAATTCATATTTAGAAGATTACAATACAACCATTTCAATTACCTACTGCATTGTTTTTTGGCTCTTTACTACCAAATCACACGTATATAGATAACACCGTCATATGACGGGTAATATCTTAGTATAAAACATTGCAACTTCAAAGACACTTTTTAAGATGAATCCACGTCGCCATGGACAACGGAAAAGTCCCCCAGTTGCGTTAATAACTAAATGTCTCGAAATGTACACAGGCAATAGTTCCTATGGCCAAATCCCGTTGGACACACCAGTTCTCGTACGATCAGGTCAAGCAACGTCGAGCCTATGTCAGTTCCCGAATTCATGATAAACTGGGAATAATAGGTACCATGAACAGCTGAAGTTATGCAGAGAACATTGCTTGGCAATCCTATTGATCCTCCGGAGGATACCAATCGCTACACCAGGCTCAATACTGCAAAGGCTCCCTCCTATACATCAATCTGAACCCTTTGGCTTACCTGGCAGCGAACGACAAAAATGAAGGAAGAACGAGGGATAAACGGTGCAAGGATCGATTTTAACTCATGAACCATGGAAGAACATCAAAAACATATTCTCAGGTGATTACAGAAATTCAAAATCTCAAGGATCGTTGAGTACTGAAAGGTAACCCGCAGATAAGGGAGAACCAATGAAAGTGGAAATTCAGATGTGGAATAATTAAAAGGAAAACCGAAGATAATAGGGTCCACTAGAAGGGGAACTATAAATCATATAAATCATACCTAAAAATTTTGATCTATAGTCTCATGCTTGTGAACGCTGATGACGTGATTTTATATACTCAGCTAGAATAGATAAAAAAATGATTGTTCTTTGATGATAAAAAGTAAGGATAACAATAGCAAAATCAAGAATGAAAAGAAATGACGTCAGTTATCTGGGCACTAACAAAGGAGTTATAGACATGTTGTACGTATCTGGGAAAAAATCACCCAACGTATAACTTTCTTGATAGACAACTTCTAAAAATTCAATTGGATATTGGTTGTAACTTCTTGTAATTGCAAACGTTTTATACTATTTTCCCCCTCTAAAAAGTTTTTGATAAGTTCAATATAATCATTACTAAATCATACAAAGAGGCTGTAAAGTAATTACTTAAAGTAATAAAAATAAAAAAATAAAAGCAATTAGTGTTTATTAGAGTTTTCCTTTTCTCATCAAAGTGAAAAACCTCCAATTACATAGTAAATATGTGGAACCTATTATTGCAAGTTAGAATCAATATGACTTAGCTACCATCGATTTTAGTTTTGCGTTGGACTTATTAGGTATATGGTTTTATCGGTGGCTCTTTGTTCTTTTCGTTTTTCCGGGGAAATTAGTCTTGTTTTGTGTTTGAACAGCTAACCATCTTACTAATTAATGATGAATAACGCAGCGTGGATAAAGCAACAAAATAGGTCATCGGTCAATTATGGTAGCTGTAAACAATAATTTTCTTTTACTATTTCCCTCAAAGAAAATTAAACTAAAAAGCGGAAATCTCGTCTGTGTTGGACGTGAAATAAATAGAAAAAAAATCCCTCAATATTACCTACCGAGCTCACATCATGAACACTTTCATCTTGTGGCGTCTTTCCTTTCTTTGTTAGAAAACGTCAACTAACACTATCATCAAAAACTGTCAACATAGTTTACTCGAGTTTTCAGGTTGGTCCGACTGGCTGTCTCGCTAGCTATATATGAATCACGCGTACACGCTGCATCAGTGGAGCTAGAGGGCTCAATATTTATTCACAATTTACACATGAACTTCAGCAAGACGAGGATCATGTGCAACAACCACATCGATGAAAAAAAAACACTGAAATAAAAATCGAGGACAAAGAACTCGAGAAAGTTGATCATGACATCTACCTAGGACAACAAATCTCCATGACACCCTCAAAAGAAGAAGAAATCAAGCAAAGAATCACACTAAGATAACAAGCATTTGGCAGAGCAAGCTCAACCTTCAAAAATAAGATCACATTAATCCTAAAAAGAAGGGTGTATAACCGATTCATTCTCCAAATAGTCACTTATGGAGCTGAAACATAGAACCTAACCAAGAGACAGATCTGCAAATTCAGAACCATGCAATGTGCACATGGAAAAATTGTGCTCAACCTCACATGGAGAGACCAAAAGACAGCATAGTACATCCAGGAAAAAACAAGAGTCAGGGAAATCGTAGAATCCATTAAAATTCTCAAATGGCAGTGGGCTGGCCATGTTGCACGAATAGTGGACAACCGATGGTCATCATGACTCACGATATGGATCCTGGAGATCACATGCGGAACCAAGGCGGGCGGAATATTACATGGAGAGATGAGCTAGACAAATTCAGAGAGTACTGGCACCGTGAAGCCCATGATAGAGAAGTGTGGTGAATCCTGGGGAAAGTCTATGTCCAACGACGGACTTTTTAAAGACGACTTATGATGATGATGATGATGATGATGATTTCTAGGAAGTTGTTTTGTGCTTTGATTTTTAAAAGGCTTTTGATGAAGGGTTCAATTTGCAATAAAAGTTCATGCTAAATTTATCCTTCAGTTTGTCTTCTGCACCATGTTTTTGAAAAATCATTTTTTTTATAGATAACTGCCTAACATAAAGCATGAGAAAAACTTCATCAATTGATCACCCTTTTTTCCCAATTTTCTAATTGATCACCCATAACACTCAATCTACCAAAAGACGTTCATCACATGACAGTCTCCGTTGAATGACTTACCAAACCTCTGTTTTTTGGAAAAATAATGTGGGTTATTTGTCCTCTACTCTTCATCATACTGGACAATTTGTCTTCCCAAGTTATCATTATTGTATACGAAATGAAGTATTTGTTCTTCTCTATGCATAAATATGTTCCGTCTCTTCACTCATTTTTCTGTTGTTTGAAAAAAAAAGAGGAAACGTTTTATAGTAAGCTTTAGTGAAGCAGCAGGAGACTGGTGAATGAGTCATCCAAAGGTGTATGGAATTATTCTGAGGGTGAATAAAACTAGGAGGTTGAATAAAAGTTGAATTAAACATGAAGGGTGAATGACTCAATTTATTCAGATAATGAAAAATAAGACGAAAATGATTGGAAACACACGAGATTTAGTAGTGGTAGAATTAAATATTGTGATAAAGACGTGAATGACAAAGAAATATTTTGAATAACACTCTCCTACTGCACCAACATTCTTGGGGATAGGGTCTATTTGCATTTAAAATGAGCATTAGAAATTTGTCCCTTACCTGGTTCAAACACTGACTTTTGACACCAGAGGGAAATACGTAACAGTTTCAACCAAAGTCAGGCAACCTCCCTCTATAATCACTGATAATTTTTTCTTTCTTATTTGTTTTTCTCACTTCATCCTATCTTTCTATCTGTTTTTCTTTCCTAATCTATTTTGCTTTCTCATTTCCAATACATGAATTCAGCCTCTCCAGTATGTCAATCGTTTTCTCTTTTTCTTTTCATTTTTCTGTCCTCCCTTCCCTGATCTGACTTTCTCTCTAAACTTTGATCATTTGCAAAATTTTCAATCATATCATGGTACATTTTGTTTCATTATTCCTCTGAAACAATGTTGTTTACAATCAACATATGACTGGTTCCTTTCATCTTTTTTCAGTTTTTTTATGGTAAAAAAAAATTGACTTATATTTGTTTATATTTCTCTATATCGTAGACAATAATTTTTCTAATGTTCTAGGGAAAATGAGCTTTCATTTTATAGTATTTCTATTCAAAAAAATCTTATTAGATTTAAGATATTGCATTGTGTAAAATGATTTTTGCGACAGCAGGAATTGAATTCGAACTCTCTTCGAAAAATTCATGTTATGTACGGTGAAACTTGAAAATGAATATGTTTGAAAAATGTAGGTCATCCATACTTATACAGACTGATAATTACGTTATTTGTATGCCGTGTTGAACTATTGCCTCACATCTGTATACTCAAACGGAGTTGATCATCACTTATATGGATGTAAAATAACTTTGTATGCTGTGTTTGCCTACCATTGTTTTACATATGTATATGTACCGACATGCTCCAGAAAAATCACTTAAAATTTCCAACTTACTGAGAACCTCCACCAATGTCACGTAGGGAAAAAATTCTAGCATAATGATCTATCAAGTTGTGGAAACCCCGTATTTCTTCATCCATTAGTTTCAATGTTAATACCCTTCAAAAAACGTGGCGAACGAGTCAGGCCAGATCGTTTTGCAAATTTCCAATGAATTTTCAAAATATCTTAAGGAATGTAGTTTTCTTTGTTATAGTATTCGGATACAGGGCAGTTCCATGACCGATATATTTGATGAAATTGACTCCACCTTCGGCTCGGTAGCAACAACGTTTATACCAATATTCAAACATTTGTTTTCCAAAAATAATTAGCGAACTTCTTCTTTTCTGCAGGCTCGCACCCACTTCTTGACATTACTCGTACCCTCGGGGGAATGAACCCTTTGGTCAAGAACCGCCGTTGTAGATGTTCCCTGTTTTATTTTGCCTCTTTCTACCGATTCATTATGTCCACATTTCTTTCAATCAATGCTTTCCATCCTTTCTCTTTTGTTCTCCCTTCTGACCTCCTGATGATTTACAATCCATTTTCTTATCTCTAGTTTCTTCTCCCTTGATCTTCGATATTCCTTCTTTCATTTTCGACAATGGCATTTAGGTCTGGTTAGTTAGTCGATAGCAACGGTCATGTGACGAATATATCTTGACAATATGCAAGAAATTTGGGAAAAAGAAGTGATAGACGATCAGAGTACCCCTGTCAAATTTTGTTGGACTGTGATCGATGAAAAAAGACTGAATTTTTGAGAGGAAAAAAGTCTGAATTTTCGATAGGAAAAAAGTCTGAACTTTTGATGGGAAAAAGAGACGTAAATGCAACCAGACACAATAGAGCAATCAAAAATTGGCCGAAAACTTTGTAAATTGAATCCTCACTAAAAACATATTGGGGGGGGCAACTCTTTTAAACCTAAAAGAGTTTTCCATAGGTCCAATAAAAAGTCAATGATTGAATTTTCAGCCCTTTAACTCCATTGATGCAGTCTCTGACTCTGATATAGCCAGCAATACCAAGTTGAAAACTGAAAAAACCAATGGTGATAGTTTTGGTGAATTTTTAGGTTTTTGGTTTCTATTATTTATCACGGAATCGATAAAATCGAATGGAGAATAAGAATTAGTAGTCAAAAGGGTTAAACATTTTAAATGAGAATAATACTTTTTTAACTTTCCTTTCCTCAGATTATATTGTTCAATTAAATTATCAAAAAAATAACTGAATATAGAATGTCTGATTAGTCTTGAATAGTTGCGGACAAAATTTGACCTGAAAGATCGAGAAAAAAAAGTGTGGAAGTTAATCAATTAGTGAGGTCCCTTGCCAGGTCAATAGAAGGGTAAAAAAATTCGAATATTTCCAGATGAATTAAATGAAACGAAGACTTATTTACTTTCACTTGATTATAAACTAGGATCATCTTAGTGAACTCTATCTTGTTAAACAGCCAGAAGATGAAGGGGACTAAATTGAACCCCTGCACCCCAACCCCCCAAACAGAAAAATTGTTAGAACTCTTGGGATTGGTAACTATAGATCGTACCGTTTTAAAAGGATCTGAAATTCCTAGTCTTCCGTCTGCTTCATTTTTTGCAAAATTTATACGTATTTATGTATGTATGTATGTTAACTAGACAACAAATCAGAGGGACGGCTGTAAAAGACGAACGGGCGAAACGAACGAAGAAGCCGGCAATAGGAAATTAACCAGTTTGTTCGTTGAACTCATTTGTTCGTTGCCGTAGTTCCCAAGAGTCGCTGCCTGGTTGACCTCCTATTGTCGGATACTTATTTTTTTTTGTACCCGTTTGTTCGTCGCTGTTGGTCCCATGAGTTATTGCCTAGTTAACCTCTTGTCGGACTCTCTGTCTATCCCCCCACCGCACGCGTGTGTTTGTGTATGTACATATACCTATATATTTTTGAACATATGTTATTTCAGACGAGTATTTCCAAATATCTAGTATGGGGTAATGTGTGCAAAATAGGAAACATCTACGGTGTACACTCTTATATGCGAAAAAAATCATCGTGTAACCTGTTCTGAGTCTCGCATAGCAACAGACACTGGCCATTATAGTCGAATAGATTCGCAGACTTCGGAAGTGATCAGTTTTTTTACTTCATAGCAATAGAAAAAACCTTCACCCACTTAATGGCCGTATACTCATACTTATACGTATCAAACATGGTGGGACAATTTTATTCATTAGAAACAATAGAGAATCGATCCCCCACTTCAAGTACCGAGACTTTAAAATCTATTTGAAACCTGTTTGAAGCGTGCAAAAATAAATATTCTCTTCATACCAATTTATTCGTACATTTCTCGCTTTGGTATACAAAATATGAAATAGTTTTATGGTCTAGACTCTTAGATATGAACAAAAATGTAGCGTGACGTGTTCAGAGTGTTACAAAGCAACGGACATTGGCGATTTATACATAGACATTGGTTCCGTGACAAATTCATATTACAATTTGTTTTGCAACACTCCCCAATAGATCTTAATTTCTCATCCAAAGAGCACACTATTATCTCATGAAAAAACGGGAAAACATTTTTAAGAGAAAATTACGTAAACCCAAAACTTTGACACTGAACACAAGTTTGTCCGATTTTTTTACAGAAATATAATTCACAGGTTCCGCTAATGCTGATTCAGGATACTTGGACAACATTTTCAAAATATATTAAATCTTTTTTTAAATTTAGCTTATGAAGATCTGATACGCAGGCCTATACACGGACTTTATTTTGGAGACAAATCATTGGAATAATCTTATCTGGTATTTAAGTATTAGAATTTTATTTGAAAAAAAAAACTACGATTTTTTGTCTTCCTGTAATGGTTAAGGGCTTGGCAAAACATCAGGATATTCGTTTGAAGAATATTATTGGAATTCATCGACTCCTTCCTTTTCAAGAATCAGATGAATTGAAAAAAGATCTCACGTGCTATGGAAATAAATTCAGTTTATTCTTCATACTTCCATTTTCAACATGTTTATAACCCTGTGAGAAAAATAATAAAATGGGTAAGATGTTGATTGTTAACGCGTTGTTTCAAAGTGATTCTTGGCAGTCATTTGGAAAACGACAGGGAGCGTGATTGGCGCAGTCGGTAAGAATGTCACCAATGGAATTGGTGACCACAATTCAAACTTCGGTCAGGGCTGAGTAGGTTCATTCTGCATTATCTCCCTTGTGGATGTCATTAGAAAAGTTGAGTTGATTAGTCTAAGACGACTCTGATTCCACACTGGGGTGTTTGTCACCCTACTTGATTTCCCTCCGCCAGCTACTTTTGCAAAGCTGATGCCAGAAGTATCACTCAATTCTCTTTCCTGGACTACATCAAAGTCAAGAGAGGGATTCTGACGACCTGGCTTCTGAGAATCTCCATAAACTTCGTCCTGGCTTGCGCCTGGATGTCTCACTGTCTGTAGAGACGAGACAGAGGCCATTGTTAGCCAACTCTACCACAAGACAAAACACGTTTCACAAGTTACTCACCAGCAAATGCTCCATGGCAGGTATTCAAGAGAATCTAATTTCTGCCGCTGCGAGCACTTTTTTCCGTTAGAAGATTTACTGTACAGTTCACGTATAAACTATAATAATTATTTTATCAAATTTTATCAAAGTACATCGTCAATGAAACTTTTCTAATATTTCTGCAACTTGAGTATAACCAAGGCTGAATTGAATTACTCAGAAGTTCTTAAATAAAAGAAATACGCATGTACGTTGAAACAAATATTTTTTTTACTTGCGAAGTGATAATCAATTTTTCCATTTGCCATACGGCCAGATAATACAACAAATATGTCTGACATTTCAATTATGAAATTACTTCGCTTTCGTCAGGACCTTGAACATTGGCTAGACTTCGGTTACGAATACTTTTGTATCTATGTGTCGTGTATATCATCATAATCAATAGCTTTTTATATTCTGTCGTTAGGCATAAACCTTCCCTGGGATTTGCCAGACCTTTCTATCATGGGCAGTGTCGCAGAGCCAATATTTCCTGAACTCCAGTTTGGCTAACCATCTTATATTCTGCCGGCCTCAGTTTTGCATTTGATCTCTAGGGATCCATATTGTAAGTCGTAATGTGTAGCGATTGTCGGCCATTATTGTAACATGACCAACCCATTGCCATTCGAGTACTTTCATGTAATCTATTATGTCTGCTTTTCTTCCTTCTCTACTGTGCTGTCTTGTGATATCTCCATCTGAGGTTGAGCATGATTCTCTCAAACATGGTGCGTGGTTCTCAGTTTGAGAGTCAATCTTTGGTTAGGTTCCATGTTTCCGTTCCATAGTTGATTATCAAGAGCATGCATTGGTTGCATATTCTTCACTTTTATGACATGAAATTTCTTGTTCTTGGTGGTTGAGCTTGCTCTACCGAAGTCTTGTCATTCTAGATCTCTTGCTTTCTTCATTCAGTTCGTCAAACATTTGTTTCAAATACTGAAGGTTCTCTGCTGGAAAGGACGATGTCGTCTACAAAACCGAGGTTGCTTAGGTATTTGCTATCTCTTTTTATTCCTTTTTCCCTGGACTAGGTTTTGGAAGATCACCCCGAAACAAACTGTAAAGAGGTATCACTTTTTTAAAAATCCTCTTTTGAGCTTTGAGTTTTTATCTAGCTTGATAAAAGAGCTGCTGGAGCGGTAAATGTGCTGTGATACTCAGTCTTGAACGAGATGTAGTCCTTGAAGCGTGTTAGCATTAATGATCTCGGGAATTCTCACCAAGTCAAAAGCTTTCTTGACGTCAATGATGATACAGTGAGTGGTATTCTATATTCTGCTTTATCGAATGGAAATTTCTCCTATAGCCAACTTGTTCCTGTGGTTTGTTTTTATCTAGTGACTTTGTTGATTCGGTTGGTGATAACTTTGGGAAAAAGTTTGTAGATGCAGTTGAGTAGATTTATTGGTTCTGGATATGCTGAGTTTTTTGGGGTTCCGTCTTTTATATAACGGCATTTTGCTTGCTGAGTTCCTATCTTCTGAGACTTTTGTGATGACCTTACCATTTTTTTGAGTTGGTCGATTGTGATGTTGTCTGATCAAGGGGATTTCTCCTTTTATTTGTTTGTTTGATGGCTTGTTTTACTTACCATGGCGTAACTTCTGGGAAATCCTTGAACTAATTGCTTGCATCTTGCCCGCCTTGGTTTGTATTTAGTGTTTCTTGTTTGGAGGAGTGGAGTTTTTGATAGAATTCTGGGGCCCATTTCATGATCCGGTTTCTGCCTGTTGTCAGGTTTTCATTTTTCTTCAAGTTCATTAGTTATTTATTTTCGTCCTGTATTGAGAGTTTTGTTAATAGTTTTGAGACCCTGACTTTTTCTGAGGATTGTTTCGATGATTTCTTTGGTGAATCTTTTTTGCCTTCTCTTCGTTTCTTTTGGATGATTCTATTTAGTCGGGTTGCTTCAATTTTCTCTCTTGTTGTACCCGGTGGCTTAAGATTTCTGCATTTTCCCTTGAGATTCTTGGTTTTATCCGAGACATTATTTATGTTTTTTTTGTGCTCTTTGGTTCAAACATTGTGTTGACTTCAATTACAGCGGCTGTTACTTCGTTGTTGAATTCGTTGATGCTGCTGTCGACATCTATCACATAATAATTATTAGGAGTGTAGAATAATAACCCGAATTAAAAGTAATAATTGACAAAATTCAGTAACCCAAAATATCAAGTCGTTCGTTAATGTCGAAAGCAGTATAGCACTACAGTGATAGAGTAGGTGAATAATCTCTTGATCAGAATTGATAGATTTTACGCATTTAGCTCAGAGAATATAAAAAGAGTGAGTCATCATTTGTTAATTATTCTCCATGATCAATCTGTTATTTGGTACATTCGCTGTTTTATTTGATGACACACTTGTGATTAAAACCAACCAAGATTTGAACATAGTTCATAACAATAGTTCATCTTTCATTAAATATGTAACGAAATAATCGGATACAGTCTATTTATATTAGAATATCCTCATTTAGTTTGAACACGTCAAAATATGCTAGGATGACCAAGTCAGCATCACAAATTAGAACAAAGAGATGCTTTTTTATTCCACTAAAATGAGAGACACAAAACAGACACAATTACAAAATCTACTGTAGTTATAGAAACGGAGTAAAAGCAGAGATCTACTTCCCTTCAGGGTTACGTGATAGTGTAAAACAATACATTGCAACCGGCCCTCCTTTTTTTCTTTTTGACATCAGCTTATATCATATATGTTTAACAATGCATCTTAAGATTATGAGATATTATTGATTTTATACATTACGATAAGAGAAGTTGAAGGAAGGAAGCATGTCTACGTAAAGTTTTTTTTTTATTGTTGAATTTGAGAGGTTTATTTACTAGAAGTTATCGAAATGCCAGAGAATGAATAATCAATGAGTTATTCTACACGCATGTTTCCTATTACTATAGAGTACGTCATTTAGCAAGATATTTTCAGTGATTGCCATATCAGGGGAGAGCCGTTCGGGGCCCTTATATTTCATAATGAGTTCAAATTTTTCATTTTTATTTTTATTTTCCAGGGAAAATCTCGGAAATTCTTCAATTTTGGTTTGATACAGAAGTAAAGAAAAGTTATTCTAATAATTGCATAATTCATTTTAAAATGGTTTATTCTTGCCTTCATATTCTGTTTGATTATCATTTCTTTTTGATTTTGGGGATGTAGCCCCTTGTCCCCCCCACAAATGTAGATATTTCTAGTAGCTACTAGCAAATGTACTCAGCCTTGCCTATATTCCCAAAACTATTAGAATTCAATCGTAGATCATTTGATTTTCAGCATTTTTAAGGCTTATACGTTTTTGAGATATTTTCATACAACACTTTTAGCTACAAGGCTCTATTTCAGCTGCTTAGAGATCACAAGCAGATAAACAGAATCAGACTTTCAGTATAGGATACATCTTTAACAGCTGATCACACTGTTTTAATCAATAATGATCAGTGGGAAATCATAATATATAGTTATATTCGGCTTATTCTATCCCAAAGAAGTTGAAAATAATATAAACAGAACCATAATGTTTGTAAGGGTTTAAATGAATTTGCATTTTCTTAAAATTTGAAATTTTAGAATTGTGAGAATTTTTAAATAAATGTTTAAGAACACTGAAACAAAAGAGAAAAATAAATTTCATATCCAATATTCATTGCAAACTGGAACATATATTCTCTGAGATAGGGAAAGTGAAAGTAAATATCAACAAGTATAAAACAGCAGACAGTGCTGGATTATCCACTAACTTGTTTTACTATAGTTCTATCCTGCCATCGTATTTCATGAACGACTGGATATTCAACGTTACTGGTTTTATTCAATTATCATCGATGATCAAGGTTATTATTTCAGCAGAGTAATTAATAGGAGTGTACCATGAGATCCAAATACAACACATAAATAAGAAGGTATTTTAAACTAAAGTCAGAGCTGCTCCACATAGATCAAAACAAAACAAAATAATACCATTACCGAAATGTTAGATATACCTGCTGTATTATATTGCTGTATAGCAGATAGAATCAATTAATCTGCAAGTGAAAATGGTAGTGCTTCAATATTTATAGTGTATTCCTCTTTATTTGTTATTCATGTCCTCTTTTATAACATAGGCTTCACCTTAATCCGACCCTGACAGCAAAGGAGAAATAGACAATCTAATCTTGCAGACAATTTATAATTTAGGGATTCGATCTCACTTCGATTTATTATTCATTACTAATTTCAATACACGATTTTCACAAATACGCAAACTGTTACAAGATTTAACAAAGTAGAAAAGCTCAGCTAAGTTATTCAATCTAATGTTGTTAAAAATAAAAGCTTTCCAAATTGTTGGTCAATCTTTTTTAAGAATATTAAACCATAAATTATTCATGATTCCACACCATTTCCCTACAAACGTCGAGGTTTGGTAATTTATTTGTATTCCCAAAAGGAAATAATTTGAAATCCTAATTGTATAAAACGAAGCAGCAGACTTCTAAAATTAAATTCCTTGCAGCCATTTTCATTATTATACCCAATAAACTTGACATGAGCTTCGTTCATCCCCTTTCCTCTTTCAAATTGATATTAAAGGAAATGGCTTTCATGCAATGTCCTTATTATCAGAGAATACAAATCGGCTATTGAAGTTACACTTGGAACCTGAATCGGAACTAATTGTAGCTCAACAATCACTACGGCATTTTGTATTTTGAGCTCAGATAAATTGTGGACTAATTTTAGTTTCAAGATTGAAAAAATGAATCTGCATTATTTTAATAAGCCCGTTCGATCGGCTCGCCTTGCAAATGAGCCACCTTCCGGCAAGAACTACAGAAAAGAAAAAAAAGTATTGACAGAATCAAAAAGATTTTTTTCTAAACTGAAGAACTAGTTAGTCACCAATAGAAACTCTTTTTGCATCTTTTTGCATGTTTGGGTGATCAATTAAAGAATCGGAAAAAGGAGTGATCAATTAATAAATTATTTCTATCGCCTTCTGTTCGGCAGTGATCACTAAAGAAAGCTCTGATTTCCAAAATACAGGCGTAAACTACAGGACACGAATTAAGGATCAATTTAGCATAAACCTACATTACAACCCCCCCCCCAGTAATAACCGATCAAATGGGAGATTTAAAAAAAATAAGAAAAAACAAGAAAACAACAAACAAATAGTTTTCAAAGACATAATGTGCGCAATCCATCTACCTATACATACATCTATTCATTCATACATGCATAAATACATATATACATTCATTCATACATGCATAAATACATAAATACATTCATTCATACATGCAAAAATACATAAATACATTTATACATGCATAAATACATAAATACATTCATTCATACTTGCATAAATACATATATACATTCATTCATACATGTATAAATACATATATACATTCATTCATACATGCATAAATACATTTATACATTCATTCATACATGCATAAATACATTTATACATTCATTCATACATGCATAAATACATATATACTTCCATTCATACATGCATAAATACATATATACATTCATTCATACATGCATAAATACATATATACATTCATTCATACATGCATAAATACATAAATACATTCATTCATACATGCAAAAATACATAAATACATTCATTCATACATGCAAAAATACATAAATACATTCATTCATACATGCATAAATACATATGTACATTCATTCATACATGTATAAATACATATATACATTCATTCATACATGCATAAATACATATATACATTCATTCATACATGCATAAATACATTTATACATTCATTCATACATGCATAAATACATGTATACATTCATTCATACATGCAAAAATACATTTATACTTTCATTCATACATGCATAGATACATATATACATTCTTTCATACATGCATAAATACATATATACATTCATACATGCATAAATATATAAATACATTCATTCATACATGCAAAAATACATAAATACATCCATTCATACATAAATAAATACATATATACATTCATTTATACATTTATACATGCATAAATACATAAATACATTCATTCATACATACATAAATACATTTATTCATACATGCATAAAAGCATAAATACATTCATTCATACATGCATAAATAAATCATACATGCATGAATACATAAATACACGAATACATAGCCAGTTAGCCTATAAGCCACCTTAAATACCAAAGAACCCTATGTTTACATCATTGGTGACAATTTTGGATGACGGTCTCTAACAATTTTTTAGCTTGGAAATTAAAAGCAGAATCAGTCGAGTCCTTATACATAAGTGATGGAGGCTGGAATGCAATATATGCCATTAATTACAGGGACGCTGTGTATGCTAGCAAACCGGATAGAAATTTGATGAGTTTCAATGTTTGACACGTGTAACACACTCATTTAATGTTTATTGAAATTGACTCAACGAAGTGGAAAAGAAAATTAGGTTCGTGAAATATATTGACCATCATTCCTTCTGCATTCGACTAGCTCTCAGCTCTATCTTAATGCTTCTGATCAACTGAACTTAAAAATGATAAGTATTAAGATGCAGGTAAAATTTATTCTAATTCAATAAAAAAAAAATAATGTGCTACAATCCTTCATTCAACGACCAAAACCAAGCAACAACAACGTTGATGACAAAGATGGTGATGGTGATAGATAATAAATGATAAATATTGATGCACTGGCAATTGTTATTTATGATGAATTAACGAAACTGAAATTAGAATATATCATTTTATCTCGATCCTCTGCAAGTTGGCAGAAAGATGAGAATTACAAGGAAACTTGAAGCAATTTGAAAAAGGGAGGAGGAAACATTATGAACTTGGATCTGATTTCTATTCCTACCATATTCTTCTTTGCTTTGAAGTGTAGGAAAAGCGATTCAATTAAGGTCTGCATTATCAAACGATATTTGCTTACGATAGAATGAAAGAGAGTGTTTTAAGTGTTTACTGCAATATTTAAATGTTTGCTTTACATGTGACCCTATGAGCTCTTATCAATAAATGGCGTACATATATTTAACATTCATTTTGAATCAAATGTTCCCTCCAATAAAATAAAAGATGTCAGATATCTTTGCTTCAGCATGGTTATTTTAAGAATTCTAATTTTAGTATCATGAAACAGATTGAGCTTTTTCGTTAATCATTAAAATAATTCTCAACTTTTGCAATTAAAAATCTCTGCTTTTTTGTTTGAAAATATTCTGTGGGCAATTTCTTATGAATCGATTTTATCTAAGACGGGATGTGTCTGTGCTTCTCATACAGTTCTCTGCTCGTTTGTCTCATCTTTGAAAGTCAATGTCTTTTCAATCAAATCTTTATTGTTTAAATCAAGGCCATCTTTATAAAAACAGAAAATCACATTCATTTGTGTTAGAAGCGTTTCAGTTTAGTGAAAATATTATTTCCCTGTCTTCATTTTTTTTTCAATCTCTCTGCAATAACACAACATGAGGAAATATGAATGGTTCGCGAAAATCAACAAAAGGAAATACATTCATTTCATTGATTTTTTTTTCATACCTCACAGCTGTTTATCGTAAAACAAACGTTGAAGAACCATATCTGATTGTTCTTGATATAAACGTATTTCTTATCGAATGTCATTTAGAATCTAAGCAGATTTGTATGTATTCACGAGGAATACATAAGAATTGCCTATTTCGGCTTTCTTAGAATGTCACAAATTCCTGTAAAATCTATTGTTATTTCAAGATTCTCAACTAAGGGCTAGGATCCCTCTAGGAGTCACGTCGAGATTATTGGAATTTTTTTATGTGTAGTAACGTAACTACTGTTTTTTTTTCTCCATGAACAAAATTTATTTCTTCTGGTGCTTATTGTGAAATAGTTCAACGATATAAATCATTTGAAAATAATTTTTGTTTTTGTCGCATCTTAGTATTTAATTTTTTAAAAAGTTTCTTTTTTTTCGTAATATAGTTTTAATACCTATTGCTTTCATTACAGAGTTGAAGGATGCAAAAAATATTGTCTCATCAAAAATGTTTCGAAAGACATAGTTTTATCAGAAAGGGATGCGAATGAAAAAGGTTAGAGATGCCCTGTTGTAATTCACCCCAAAAGAAATAAATCTGTGAATATTTTTAATTGTATCAATTGCTCAATATTTTCAAAGGTGTAATGATGAATTCTGGGTTTTCTTATCTGAGAATGGTGGTGTAGGATACATCCAGGTTGGAAGGTCAACAGTTTGTAGAAATTATGGTCCTAGATATTTCTAGTGGTTCTCATCAAGGAATAGGTAGCACAAAAATGTTGGAAACAATGGATTTTGCTTCCACGTGGTTTGATGTTTGCACCGACGTCACTGGGGAAATTAATGAAGGGAGGGCGATGCATAGAGAACATGTGCGCCAGGTACAAATTTGGAAGCAGATAGTCATCATCATCAGTCTTTTAACGTCCGTCGTTGGACATGGACCTTCCCCAGGATCCGCCACATTTCTCTATCATGGGCGTTGCGTAGCCAGTATTTTTCGAATTTGTCTAGTTCATCTCTCGTTGTTTTTTGTCGGCCTCTGTTTTGCATGTGGTCTCTGGGGATCAATGTTGTCGTGATGTCCATCGGTTGTCTTTCATTCTTGCAACATGACCAGCCCATTGCCATTAGAGTTTTCTAATGGATTCTATGATGTCTCCGTTTTCTTTCTGATATATTGTGCTGTCTTGTGATCTCTCCATGTGAGGTTGAGCATGATTCTCTCATGTGCACGTTGCATGCTTCTCAGTTTACAGGTTGTCTCTTGGTTAGGTTCCATGTTTCAGCCCCATAAGTGACTATTGGGAGGATGCATTGGTTGTATAATCTTCTTTTTAGGATTATTAGGACAATTTTGTTTTTGAAGGTTGAGCTTGCTTTGCCAAAAGCTTACCATCCTAAGGTGATCCTCAGCTTGATTTCTTCTTCTTTTGTGGATTTCATGGAGAATTGCTGTCCTAAATAGATGTTGTGGTCTAAATGGAGTAAAAAGATACATACAAATATTTTGATGTGAAATGCACAAATGAAGAATGTAGATGAAATTCATGGAATGGTAACATTGATACATTCGATTGAGTTAAGAGGAGAGCGGAGACCTAATAAGTTTAGATTATTCCTAGACGTAAAAACGAAATATAGGAAAAATAAGAATTTAGGGGACACGTGGCATGAAGGGTCTAATGTCACTTCGTCTATCTATCGAATGGAGCTTGATTGGTTGAGATTATTATGAAGAGTGTTATAACTGACCAATCTGAATTATAAAAAAAAGTGGTAAGTGCGGGATATGTAGGAGATTGAGCTAATAGGGGCGAAATAACGAATGCAGCGTTTGTGTGGTCGTCAAAAATAGTAGTTTCAGTGTTTACATTTAATAGCTATGAAGTTCTTGCAAATATTCACACCGAGGAAGATAAGTGACAAGTCAATATATATATAGTCAATGACAAAGAAGGAACTACGTCGGCTGCGAGTTTAGAGAGGGGTAAAGGAAAATAACCGGCTTGAGATGCTGGGGCCCAAAAGGAAGAAGTTGATCGGTTTGAAGACTCGGACAAAGACATGTTCGACCACGTGCGTTCGGGGCTTTTATCGAGGGTCATCGAAAGAAGCAGCGTTTTAGATACCTAGCTAAAAGAAGGGTTAAGTATCTAATTCTTGACTAAAAATGTAGGTGTCACCACAGTGGTAATGTTTAGAGTTGTTTTTAATTTTGGCTGATTGCCTTCAGGCAGATTTTTCCTTGTGTAGCCCCTTCATCGATCATTGTGGCCCAGCGGTAGAATGCATGGCCCTGTTAGGTTGGTCGTGTTTAGAATACATGGCGGTCATACCAGAGACTTTTTGAATTGTATCCAATGCCTTTGTGTTAAGCATTCATCATGAGTTGGATTGAATAAACCAGGAAAAAGACGAGTGCTGTCGTTCTATCTCTCAAGACACATCCGTACAGGGGATCAAAGACACTGTACATAATCAAGGAAAAAAGATTTTGGTCAAATTTATTTCGTCCTCTAGCCCTTCCCCAACTCTTTTGATTTGGCCCCCACTGATTCTCTGGCAAACATATTGCAATTAATTGTTCATTTTGATGAAAATGAGATGCTGACTGATCCACACAGGCACTCACTCTGGGACTTGTGGCTCAAAAACTAACAAACATTGCTTAATGCAGTTTTAATACGTATTTCAAGCATTAGCTCATTATTACAAAACTTGTTTTTGAAGACACAGAATTTTTGATTGAGAGTTGGTTTATTCACTGGGTTTTTTTATTGTGATTGGATTGATGTATGACTCTTTGTTAGAATTTTGTGAGACAGTTTGTTTTAAATATTGTATGAGGTTTGTCCGGACTAATGTCTTCGTCTTCTTCACCACATTTTGGTCGTGTGCCTTCCGGCCCTCCCTGAATATCTGTCGCGATGTTGAATCGGGCTGAATCTTGTTCTGCTGGAGAATGACCATTCTTTCTCATGTAGGTCACGGTCTGTTTTTGTGGCTCTCTGTTCTAGGAATTGTCTCCTCTTGAACTCAGCACTGACCTTTTGGCAACCCGTTAATCATTGCACGCGCCCTCATCTCTCAATCCAAACCCATGGAATTGCTCATGGGAATCATTAATCGGTAAGGAACGAGTAATGAACCTGGGATTCAATAAGCATGTCCCCAAAGATTGGAGCAATTTCATCGATACACTCATATATATATATATATATATATATATATATATATATATATATATATATATATATATATATATATATATATTCACACACACACACACACACATATATATTCATGCACACATCTATATATGCATACTTATTCATACATATACGTGCGCACACATACACGGATAGATAAATAGATAGATACATAGATAGACATAGCATGCGGAAAATGCGGATATAAAGTTATTTGAAAAATAGATATCAGCTTGGTTTTTGTATCTAATAGCAGAAAAAGGGGAGAGAATGAATAATTCTTCACAAATAATAAGATTCTAAACTTTCCGAGGCAAATTCTAGTAATTCTTTGCGGCAAAGATAAGAGATGACAACGGCAGCTGTTTTCAGAATTATAAATATCAAGACACATATATAGGATATCTACTCTCCAAGGGCATTAACTTATTCTGATTGGGAAGCGAAGATAGTCTTAAACCTCCACCTCAGGTGGAAAGAAATATTACACATAGCTGCAGATAAAGAAGCAACTGAGTCATAAGTTTGAAATAATAACACGACAGGGATGGCCCTAAAGTTTCTGGCGCCTCAGATTAGCTGAAATTCGGCGCCCTTTAAAGTATAGCATCATCTTATTTATGAAAATAAATATTTGGTTTGTCACTCAGCGGGAATCGTCATGCAACTAATATCTTCTGCCAGCATGCTGGGTTGGGTGTTATCAAATAAAAAATTGGAAATGTGTATGATCAATGAATAAATTATTTCTCTTTGCATTTTATTGAGCAGTGATCGCTAAGAACTTCCAGATTTTAAAAAAAGAAGAAAAAAAGAGCATGATTGCTGTCAACGTAATTTAAGGGCCAATTTAGCATACTTTTCATTACAAATTGAACCCAATACACATAACTTATTTTTCAGACGGGTTAGGTGTCCAAAAAAAAAAAAAACAGAAACAAAAGTTTCCCTTGACATGATAAAGCATAGATACCTCGATTTCAAGCCCTTTAACACCATTGGTGTTACCTGTGAACATGATATATACATACATAGCCAACCAGCAAAGTTCGTAAAGTGTATAAATCTATGTTGGTAGTTTTGGTGACAGTTTTGCTTGATGGTTTCCTAATATATAAGCACTATACATGATGAGAATATTTGCTTAGTTTTACCACAATAGCAAATATTAACCTTTAGATATTCCTGACTAATCCGACTTTGTTTTTATTCCTACTAGTTTATGAATCTTTAGATTTTTCCTATATGATTTGGTAATCTTGCTGCTTCATCCCCAAACTGTTGGCATCCCAGACAACTACCCATGTTGCCTGTTCGATGGATTGACCCTTTAACGAGGTGCAAATTAAAATAAGTTATCGAACAGGTACTAACGGCTTGGTTAAATGGTCACTGTGTTTTTATTTTTTAATTTTGGCTTAAGTCTTATTTTTCTTATTTCATTATTTTCATGATTTCATTTTTTCTTAATGTTTTTTTTAATCGTTTCATCGTTTTTATTTTATTTTTCAAAATTTTGTTTATTTTTTTCTATCCGTAGAAATACTTTATGGAAGACATATTAGCATCCGTCTCCCAGGAGCAGAAGTACCGAAGGAAATATTCTACAGTTAAAATAGGATGAGGATGGTCATTGTTGATGTTGTCGATGTTAGTGTTGCTTATTTTTGGATGAAGTATTGTAAGATTTTTTTAGAAATAACATTAACTTCATTTCACCTCCTTCTTATTTATAGTCCTCATACAACCATCAATTCGAGCCATCATTTTTTATACAGCTGTGTATAAAGAGTGCGATTGGGAATAGAGAGTGATCCTCAACCCGGAAATGGAGTCAAATCCCTTAACTCGAGAGAGACTCAGATTACGTCTGGCTGCAGTAACTATGTCACGACAAAAGCTTCCGTGTCAAACAGGAGTGATTTCCCCATTCTAGATCCGCCCTTTATTGCAACTTCTCGGTGCCATGTTATTGTTTATTGCTCTTTGAGAACCAGTAGCCTTGATAAAGAAATTTCTTTATTATCATTATCATATTCTTCTTCTTCTTCTCCTCCTCCTTCTTCTTCTTCTTCTTCTTCTTCTTCTTCTTCTTCTTCTTCTTCTTCTTCTTCTTATTATTATTATTATTATTATTATTATTATTATTATTATTATTATTATTATTGGAAGAATACACAATAAAGAAATTTGCTGTTTTGCCTACGTTTTGTAATGAAAAAAGGATTGAAATGAAGAGAGTGGGAGTGAAAAAATGTTGCTATGCCACATTTTGAAACAAAATCTTCTTGTGCGATTCCCGCTCTTTTGAAAGCTTTCAATTCATCAATCATTCTAGTTCAATAGAAAGTGAGAAAATGGATCTGGTTAGTCGCTCGATAGAAGCCGTCTCGTGACAAACGTCTTCTGGTGACACACAGTGTTGGGAGTTATCAATCGAATGAATTGGAAATCAATGATTAAGTTAATTCTTTCGCCTTTATTTTTTATCAGTGATCAGTAAAAAGGTCCGTATTCAAAAGACAAACAAACAAACATGAATGTTGTCAGACATAAAGTGATCAATTTAGCATAAACTTACGTTGCAGATGGAACCCACCATAATACTTTTTAGTTGGTGGGCAAAGGAAAAAAAGTGTTTTAAATATAAGTAGTAAAATTCGAATTTTTCAGCCTTCCAGCCCCATTATTGAAGCCTATATACGTGGTATATACATACATGGCCAGACAGACAACTAGAAGAAGGACTTTGAGAATTTTGGTGAGAATTTTGGTTGACAGTTTCTCAAGATAGGGTCACTTGTTGATCAACCCTGTTCACATGAATCGTCATGAAACTTCTTTTACAATCAAAGCCAAGAATAGTTTCTGAACAATCAAAATGTTTAATAATGGTTTTCGGTTTTGTTTAGCTTTTCTGGGCATTATCCTTTCTGATGTGCCATAGATGTTCGCTATACGGTTGCACAAAGGTTAAGAAAAATCAATAGCAGTTAGTGAATGATTTACATCTTGAAATGCGTTCACTGAAATTCTATAATGACACAAATATAGGACCCAGCGTGACTATAAACAGTTGACGTCGAGCTAAGAGCCAAAGATTAGAATTAGTGAGCTTTATGGAGATTTGCTCTCGGTAGACAGCAATCATAGAAATGTCTCTTCTTATTCCACTTAGCAATGCGACATTTCAAACATTGGGTGATGTCATAGGCGACATTTGTTGACCCGATGCGCTTAGCAATAAACTTAGGATTGGCACCAAGTCATTTAAACTTATTGTCTCATCTCTGGTAAAAGAAACGTGCTGGCTCTGATTCAAACCAGAATCTGTAATTACAGTCGTGTCCAAGTTCCTGGTGTGACACTCTAGGAAGTGAGCCGACCAAGATGACGAGGGTTAGATTATTATGCAATGTTATATAGAAACAATATTATACCTAGTAATTGTAGACCAGTGATCATAAGGTGGGGCTCATGTCCTACAAAAGGAGAAATCTAAATATAGTGAGGATCGGTATAAATATTGGTGGGGGATGCAATGGCGAATTAGTTTGTGAAGAGTGAAAAGCATCTCGAGGCTCAAAAGTCAGACGTGTTAGAGTTTGAATGATAAATTACTTATTACACGAGATTGATATTTACTAATTCCCACTGTAACTAATGCTTGACTGATTAACTTTGTGATGTGATTAAAGTGGTGACGTAATTGTGATTTTGTTGTAGAAAACTACGCAATAAAGAACTTTTAAAGAATAGTCATCTACCTAATATTCATTTATATGTATTTTTTCCCTTGATTTGAGAGTTGGATTTCTGTAAAATCCTGAAATCCAACTTATATTTAACACAAGAAAATTGATCCGTAAAAATGACAGGGTTGTATACGTATGGATCGGCATTAATGAGCCTAAACTATTTCATTGAATAATTTATTCTTTGATTATCAAAGTGTTCAAATTTTGGTTGAAAAAAATCTTAAATCAAGATGATTTTACCAGGCATTTGGTCATAATAGTTTTTTATGACGTAAACTCTGGCGTAATTCCTACGTCATATTGGGACAGTGAACTAATCAAAGAGATACTTGAACACAAACAAGAAGGAAATGCATTTTTTGAGCAGTCGATGCAGAGAGTGGATCAAAAAGGTTTGAAACTGCTTGTGTAGACATTTGTTTGATTGAATCATCCAGCCAATTGATTGACCGTCCTGTGGAAATCAGAAAGTTTTTTTTTTATATGATGAAAACGTATTTCAGGAAAATGCGCATGTCAAAACTGACATTCTATATCTACTTCTTTCATTCTTTCGGTGTTGATTTGTTTCTTTCTATCTATATATCCGTATTTTTGTTCATATTGTATAAAAATACGTGTTAGCCAACCGGACAATGAAAAAGAAAGCATTGGTTTGGTTTTTGGGACTATTAACCAATTGCAGCCCCCTTGAAGAAAGTTCTGACCCGTTAAGCTAACCAGTGAACAGCTCACAAATCGCTCTCTCTTCCAATTGGTTGTCTAATCAGAGAGATATGCTAGGCAACAGCGTCACCGGCAGGGACATTTGAATTGTATAGTACAGGTTTGGGGAAAACACAGGAGCAGTCACTTCTCCTTCGAGATCCCAGCTGGTGAATCGGTGGGGGTGGGTAGTTGAAGAGAGAAATATCGTCGACGGCCACTCACCACTCTACCACCTATCACCTGTTGAAGCCCTAGGTGATGAATACTGGGGAGTCAGTGTCAAATAGATCAAAATACTTTGTTGAAACATTTTGTTGAATGTTTTTATTTTCTTTTTTGTCTCATTTGGGCTTCTCTACCTTCCCTTACGGAGTGTTTAGACACACTTACCAGCGGACAGCTCATAAGTAACTTTCTCTTCTGATTGGTTCACACTTCAAACAAGGACATTCATTTAATTTGATCAGTCTTGTAGGTCATTTTCCCACCCCA
The DNA here is from genome assembly GCA_963457665.1 of Thysanoteuthis rhombus. Lineage (NCBI taxonomy): Eukaryota > Metazoa > Mollusca > Cephalopoda > Oegopsida > Thysanoteuthidae > Thysanoteuthis > Thysanoteuthis major. The sequence continues at coordinate 63,294,459 of OY735205.1, read as the reverse complement.
GCTCTCAGTTGTTCAGGAAGTGAAGGGGATTCATTGCACATCAGCTGTTGGCTATTGAGGCAGTGAGTTAGTAGTAAAATATCTCGAAAGCCAGGGTCCATTTCTCTCAGGATATTTACTGTAGTTCGAGTAGTTATGGGGTTGATAGTCCAACTATGTATATGTATCGAAGATACAAAACTGGAGAAAGTAGACCACTACATCTACTAATAACAGCGAATCTCCATGAAATCTACCAAGAAGAAATTAAGCAGAGAATCACTCTAGGGTGGCATGCATTTAGTAAATCCAGCTCAACCTTAAAAAAAAAAAAAAAAGACGATCCCAATAATCCTAAAAAGAAGAGTATACAACCAATGCATTCTCCAAATAGCCACTAATGGAGCGAAAACGTGGAACCTGACCAAGACACAGACTCGCAAACTGAGAAGCATGCAACGTGCACATTAGAGAATCATGCTCAACCTCCCATGGAGAGATCATGAGACAGCAGAATATATCAGAAAGAAAACGGGGGTTGGACGCATCATAGAATATATTAAAAAACTTTAACGGCAATTGGCTGGTCATGTTGCGAAAATGAAAGACGTTATATCAATGGACGTTACGACTCACAACATGGATCCCCAGAGACCACAGGCGAAACCGAGGCCGACAAAAAAAAAAAAAAAAAAAGATGGAGAGATGAACTAGACAAATTCAGGAAATACTGCCCCCGTGACATCCATGATAGAGAAATGTGGCAGATCCTGGGGAAGGTCAATATCCAACAATGGACGTTAAAAGACTGATGATGATGATGATTTTCCCCCTCAAATCCTTTTCCGGTTTCTATTTTCACATATTGTTTTCAGCTTTATTCTTTTTTTGGGCCATTCTTGTGACTTCAAAGAGCTTTTGAATTCACGAATTTTCGTGTCATGTGATCATGCCACAATATCTATCTCGCTATCTATTCATATACTTGTTCATATTCTATCAGTCCTTTATCTATCTATCTATCTATCTATCTATCTATGTTCACGCATATAGATCTGTCTCCATAATCCTGTCTGTCAGCATCTTATCTATCTATCAATCAGATTCCGTCTGTCAACCAGTCGGTGGACCTATCAGTGTTTCTGAAGGTAAAGAATGGTTCAGATTGCCCAAAATTTTAGCCTGTAGCTGTTACCGGCACGCTGACTATGAAATATCAGGAGAAATCCGAGGGGCACATTGTATTACAACTGTTCAGTGTAGTTATAGACCGAATTAAGCAATATATTTACTTACACACGCTTCCCCGTCCACCAGAGTGTTCCATTACGGATTTGGAAGAGTGCTGCATAGAAGCTCACCTAAGATATCTTGACCCTAAAGAAGGGAGCGTCAATTATAGTAATTGGTGATTTTATCATCCACAAACAGCAGTTCCGCTGCATTACAACTATTGTGTTGTTATAGACTATCAAATATCCAACCCAGTACAGCGAGGTTGGATCGAAACCTTTGCTTTACAACCAGAGTCAGATGTTCTACCCTGTCCTCCATAGAACTGGGTGATCAGCAGGACCAAATTATGCGTTATGTACCTTTTGTAACGACGTGGTTAGTGTATGATTTGGACCAGACAGTGTGAATAAAAACGATTGAAGAAAACGGGGCCGCTGCAAGAAGCAGGGCTGTAACAGATAGATAGCCGCTGCTCTTACCATTGAACCAAACAGCCGCTGCTACAACCTAAACAACTGCTTTTTTCCTTGATTCCCATCTTGTTCATTCTCTATCAATATTGTTTATTTGTTTCTCAATGCAGACAATTTCATCATCAAGATATTGATATATAATCCAACAGAAATAATTATTATAAATGCATAGTATTACTTTGAAAATTATTTGATCATAATATGGATATAATGTTTCATAATTAATTTGACAATTATTTCTGTCAGATTATATATATATATTTGTTGATAATATATGTATACATATATATATATATCTATATATATATATATATATATAATGTATGCATACTTATACCATATGAAAACATGTATTTATACACCCATACGTATACATATGAACGCATATATATGTAGACACACAGACACATATATACATATATGTATATGCAATATTTTACCTTCAAGGAATGCATCACTTGTAAATTTTTTCGTGGGATACTTATGAAGCTTATAGTTTCGAGGTATCCCTACAGGAAAAAATCAGGTGCTTAAAGGCAATTCTTAAAATTTTGTTTCTTTCGTTAAAGTTCAGTTTCACCGGTGTCTTCTAGACGATCTAATTGAATATTAACTTTAAGTCAGCATGGATCTTTGGCTGATACAGCATTGTGTTATGCAGTCGAAAACATTCATCAAATCAGAGATTAGCACAATAACACTGTATACATTAGACGTTTGCTGTGCAAATATTACAAAGATCTGATGAACGTTCCTATTGCATAACACAATGATGTACCGACAAACGATCAAAAGTGACTTAACTCTAAGCAGTGTACTGTTAAATTATTAAAAAGCCGCTAGTGAAATCAACTTATAACGGTAGTAAGTCAAATAAATGCTTTTTCGTTTACCTACGTAAGATGGACCTGTCTCAGGAAATGGAATGATGAGCATTCAAAAACAATATCTGTATAAAATACACATAATATCAGGTGTAAAATAACAAACTACACGTATGACATGAGTTATATAATAAAACATTACTGGAAGGGACGTGGTGTTTAATCATCAGGGTTGCAGTTTTAATATAACTTTTTTTTTCAAATATCACCGAAACGGTTAAATGGTGAACAACTGATGATCCCAACAAGGGAAATTGAAAATTGTAGCATAATAACAGAGTATACATAAACAGTGAAGTGACGCATAAACATTTTGAAAATGTTTTTGTTTAGTGCATAATGTGATGAAGCTTTTTAGAATATATGTATATATATATATATATATATATATATATATATATATATATATATATATATATATATATATATATATATATATATATATATATATATATATATAATGAATCAGAAAGTGTAGTTGTATCAGGAACAAGTCATCACAAAAAAGACGAGGAGGTAATGAATATATTAAAATACAATCATTGCTTGGTAACAATGGAAGAGAAATGGGATTTCGAGTGAAGTCTGAGAAAAGTGCTCAAAATCTTGATAATGAACACAGCCATGATTCATGCATTAAGAAGAATAATTTTGGTATTAACTCTTTATGTACAAACAATACTTTCAGAAACCACATGTTTTGCTGATAGTTCGAGATCTGTTGATATAAGCAATACTTTTTTCTGTCCAATTTTATTCTTTCAATAACAATCAGTGATTAGTGAAACAATCACCTAAATGTTTTTTTATCATTAAATGTCGTCTTTATATTGCCTTCACAAATAAATAAAAACTCGAGAGAACTCAAGGAGTGAACACTTCCGCCAACACCATTTTTTAAAGGTAGGCACTATACATAGATCTTCTCTAAAATTTAATCCGTACTCCTGAAGCCTATTATTCACTCTATCATAAACTGTCATAGAAATTCATGGAGAACTTTTGGAGATATTGCGTTAACAGGCATGCAATTATGGCCATATTATGGTTTTTGGGCAAATAACTTCAATGAAAGAGAGATAATCGTGCATGGAACCAAACCCAAAATTATCAATTCTGTAGGCTATTGTCAACAGAATTTTATAAAATTTCATTGAGAACTTTTGGAGATATTTTCTAGATGATAATGAGTGTATGCATAAATGTACTCCCCAGGTCCATCCCATGATTTAACCACCCTTTTCCTACCCCGATTGCCCAACTTTTCACGAAATGACATTGATATCCATCCAGTACTTTCAGAGATATCGAATGGAAAAATGAACAAACAGACGGATAGACATGACCGAATACATATACCTCTATTCAACTTCGAGAATATGGAAAAAATGAGGACGGAAAAAATCAATTATATGATACATCAAGTGTATCTAAATAACACAACCAGAGAATAAAAGATAACATTTTGTACTGGTCTCCTCATCTGCAACAGATGTTGAATTTCTCAGTTTGCACTCACCGCATAAGTGGCACTTCTCTTACAAGACAGCTGCCTCAAGAGCACTTTCAACACTTCAGCAACATTCAGGAAGTTGCAAGTAAACAGTAAATCACAACACGCAATTACTATAATGTTTTTATTACTAAATGACTAATTTTTCTTTCAATGCACTTTATTCTGCAATTTGCTATTGAGGAGTAGTCAATCGAGTGAATTTCATTGTCAGCTGCAGCAGTAGCAGCAGCAACCTTTTGTGTCCGTTGCTGGACATTCCCTGAGATTCGCCACACCTCTCGATTTTCGGTGGCACTCTAGTTAGCACGTCATCTTATTTTCTGTCGACCATAATGTCGCATATGATCTCTGGGGATCAACAATAATGTCCAGCAGTTGTTTGGTAGTCTTACAACATGGCTAGCTATTGAGTTTCCTAATCTCATACTCTAATGAAGGACTGTCTTGCAATTCCTCCACGAGGATGATTATCTTTTGTGCATGTTGAACGGGTTTCATTTTGAGGATCAATCTTTTGGTTCGGTTCCAAGCTTCAGCTCCATTGATTATTATTGGAAGGATTCATTTGGCTCTTCAGCGTATAAATACATACATAGGGAATTATGACTAAGTAAATATATCGCTTGAATTCGGTTCTACAGACTGTCCACTTCTGCGTAGGGACAGGGGTCAAATGCCAGCCACTGGGTTTGAAGCTAACGTTTCAATCCTACCTCGTGGTACTCGATAGTCTATAGCCACACTGAAAAGTTGTAATACAACGAAACAGCTGTCTGTGCATGACGCAATTTAATTTCATTAATATGCCTTTACAATTATGATCCTGTCTTAGCTGTAGATTAAAGTAAGAAAGCATTTGTTTATTTGATCAAGTTTTGTGATATATCATTTCATTATTTCGACTACTTTTTACGTTCATCTATTTTTACTTAAAGAAAAATCACAACTTTATTCCGTGTCATTGTACAAATAGATAATGCAGATGGAAAGGAAGACCGAGCTTTCGTTGAGAATCGATCTCACATTCTTCATTGAGATAATAGCCTAGTTTATGCCTTGCTGCTACAACCATTCGACCACTTCAAAGTCAAATAGAATTCAAATCATATCAGTAAGATTTTGATATGTTGCACACACCATCATTTTCTAAATACTTAAAAGTGTTCACCTACCTATGTGTATTGGTGCATTTCTTTGTATTTACTTTTTTCATATGTTCAAGTATGATGAGATATCTCTGATTTTCTTTCAGATTCAATTTTTCAACTTTATGAATACAGAAAATGTATCCGCTTACCAAATTAACTTCTTCTCCTTTACAGCATAAAGAAAAACATTCAAACTTGAAAAAAAATCCAAAAAAAAGATTTGGAGTCTTTTTATCTCAGGTCAAGGCGTGCGTCCAAGTATTCTATGAACTTAGCGGAATCGTACAGGAAACAGAATTTACCAGATGTATCCTCTTTCTGGTACCGGAAGCAACTACCTAAGGCCTCTTTTTAGTAGCTGAAGCTAGACTCTTGATGCACAAGCGGCTATCCTAACCACATGTGTCTTTTATTCCACTCTTTTTATTTCTATTGCTACTTACACAGTTAAAACCGGTAGCGTTTTGACCAAAATGCAACTAACCAACTAAAAGCAACTATAACAGCAAGCAAAGACAGTACAGCATTCAAAAAAATGACGCCCAATGAATTAAAATTTTTATGTCTGTGTGCCTTTAACCTCCAGGCACCATGGTTTGGAAATTAGGAAGAGGCAAAAAAACGGGTCAGTCAGAAGTGGACCTATCAATCATTTGACCTGGATACGATCGTGCATTGATTTGTCAAGCGGCAATACTAGGATCATTGGTCGGAAAAAATCATGAAGTAGTACATATAAAAGTGACTAATATAATTGAAAATAGCCAGAACGAAACAACGTCATCAAAATCAACCAAGATTTTCTTCATTAGCACTTTTCTCAGAATTATATAATTGAAACCTGTTCCTTGATGATGGTAAACAAAAAGTTGTAATGACTGGAATTTTCTTAAGCAAAGATCGCCTCATTGCATTGCACACTAATGATCCTCCAAGACATCCTGCATGTTAAAAAAATGAAGATATTTTTGGATCTGAATTCTCCATAGTTTATCTCAACTTTATTAGGTTTCATTTCCATCTCTGAGGTATTTTACTATGTCGTGCAATGTATCTAAGAACCCACTAATAATCGATGATAAATGAAACTCACAGAATTTCATCATCGATTGTATTGGGATTCAAATTCAGGAAAAACTATCCATACTAGAACGTACTCTGCACAGAATCACTGTATGGGCTTTTGTATAACATTGTCGAATATTTCACTTATGAATATTAGAATGAAGAGTAGTTGCAACAATGTTATACAAAGAGATTGGCTCATTCTTTTGCCCTGAGGTATATGTGTATCATTAACGCACTAACAGAAATATATAAGAATCAACAACCTCCATTTAGGCGATTATCGAAGAAGAGACTATTTTTGGAGCATTGCGTATCTAACAGGAGCTTAACATCATCCATTCGTCAATGAAAAAATACTTTGAAAACTACGATAAGAAATTTATCATTGATCGCGAAAATACAGAATCTGTAAATACAGGATGACGAACTGAGAGAACTATGTAACATTTCTCAGCCTCCCAGTCTTCCACAATGTGTTCAACGGATGAAAAATAACATTTCTAACGTTTAACTTGTCAGATTTACCAATTATTTCAAAATATAATCTCGGGTTTTATTGTTCTACTGTCAGATAATAGTGTTTCTTTTCATATAATCGTAAGTCCTGTTAGACAAAACTGTTGGATCCTTCGTAATGGATAACCATTTATCTTTTTGGCTAATCTTTCACTAGTGCCAATCAATGTGGCTGAGTGGTAGAGGGATCACCACCTATTAGGTAGGCTGTGGTACATTCCATTCAAAATGGTACTCAATGCCTCTCTGCTCAGTACTTGACTCAGAGACTAGCATTTGGGAACGTGTCCTAAAAGCTAAGGTTACATAAGATACCTGGTTGAACAAAGTCGAACCAGCTTAGTTATAGATCGGTGACAATCAGGTAATACCTGACACCGTAAGCAGAACGAAACTTCGACAAAAGGGAGTTATTAAAAATTGTACGTGTACCCAACCCCCCGATACCCTCGATAAGGGTGTAAGCGGGGTACGAGAATACATACGTACACCATATACTGATATGACTGGATATGCAAACACCACAACATCTATAATACTAACGTGAATAATCAATCTTTCATGGATGGCTTCCTTCATTATTTCCTTTCCATCAACAATATGAGATTCGTAACATTTCGTCTGAGGTACTGCATTCATAGCAGTGATAACAGTTCCATTAGAAAATGAAGATTCCACGTCATAAAAAGTTTGACTAATTGGAAGCTAGTTGGCAAATAGAATATAGTGGAAACAAAATGTCAAATTAGTATTTGCTGAGACTTCGATGACTAAAGATGTAAAATAGAATGGAAAAGTAGACCACGTTTGCGTTGTTGACTCAGAATAGCAGAATATCTGCTTCCGAAAGTGGAGCAGATTCAGATAAATAACTGGATTTTCATCTTAAAAAACATCAGTTTTATCTGAATACTTGAGCAAAAAACCCCCCAAAACTACACAAAAACACTCCCCCCAAAACAAACTAACAAATATTGTAACCAAATACTAAACGTGAAATATATTTAGTTTCACAAATTTTTCTTCCTTTTTTGAAGGTTTTGAAAAAAAAAAAAACCCAGAATATATCCAAGTCGAGAGCACAGATTTTCAGATTTACATTTCTCCCTTAGTTTGATCAGATTGAATCAAATTTTGTTAACGATGTAATCTGCCCAGATGAAATATCGGAATGATACCTGAAATGTTTGTTTCAGAGGGTAATGTTTTTCTACGCTTCTAATGATCTGTTATTGAAATTTAAATTGTAGACCCCTATGCCGAGTAATTAGAAGGATTAATGATTAACCGATCATTTTGATAGCTGAGCAACTTATTAATAAGCAAGGATATTCCCTTTTGGAAGGAATGTAAAATAAGGTTTTGAATTGTTGCTCTTGGCTATTAAAAGAAATGTTTATCATAAAATACATCTTGGAATCTCTTACGTAAAGGTATAAAGGTATAGGAATTTTCAAGGCCCATAAGACATTGTCTTGTTGAATCTGTTTTAGATCTAACTCGAAGTGAAACCCCCCCTTTGCATTGAATATTTGAAAAGAATACGACTTGGGCAAAATATATTAAGGAAATATTGAAAAAATTCGTTTTTGAGTTAAGATAAAATAGAACGCACGAGGAAAATTTCTCGTGGATTTGCATAGAACCACACTGAGGCTAAAGAAAAGTGTTTTTGTTTGTTTTTTTAATTCTTTCAGTGACAATCTTTTTTGTAGTGCGACTTTCTTGTTGGTTCAATTTTTTTTAGGCAAATTTGGAAGAATTTGCTACAGATGTACCAAAAAGTGAACTTTTTACAGCTTACATCATGCTGTATATCTGGGTAGACGTTCCAGCTTACTACCACCAGCGGATATTCTTTAACAGGTTTCTTTTTTTTCTGAATTACAAAGTCTGAGAGAAAAGGAAATGTGAAGAGAAAGTAGCGTTTCTTTTCTTGGAATACATTTCTGAGATTAAAATAAATCGAAGAAAGAGCGAAGTGGCCAAGCAGTTGACAGATCAACGAGCCGAAATCAAACGCTGGCTTAAACTGTTAAAGTTAATTTTGCTCAAATGCCCCTGGGAAAGGCTTGAATCCATGTCACCCCCTGACTGTGGTTGAAATAGCGCTGGTTGAATTGAGTAATGTCATTCCGGATGTTTGCTGCATTTGAGACTAAATCTCATTACGCAAACGGACCAAGTAAACAACAGCATGATATATGTAGTCCAAACAGGGATTGTAGTCAGCATAAAGAAAAGAAGACGACGACAGAAAAAATTAAAACAAGTTTTATTTCAGTTTATTCCAATTTTCATCGCCCAGTGAATTCTGTGAGTTTTTAGAAGGTGAGACATGATAAATACAAGCTTCCTTCCAAGTAATTTAACGTCATTTTGTTCAGAGAGAATACTATTGAGCTTTAAAAAATAATTTCCACTTGTTTTTTTGATAAAATCAAATTTAGCAGATCATTACAACATATTCGGGGAAGCTAATTCACCGGGAGTTTCCAAAAGAATGCAACCGTCTTTTTAACAACTTGTATTCAAACTTGGCATTGCAGTCAATATTCAAACAAAATATGTATATATATATATATATATATATATATATATATATATATATATATATATATATATTCAAAATATTCAAAACTTCAAGTCATGAAAGAAATTCCATAGAAGTATAAATATGGTCAGAGTAAATTCTATTCATGGCATCTCTGGTGTTTCCACAGCGGTACCACATTTTCTAGATTTGAAATAGTTTAGCAGCCGTAACCATCAAAGATGGCGACGGGTTCTCATCTTTTTTTATATGTGAATGTATGTTCGTTCGTTTGTTTGTTTGTTACAGAGCTGCTGGCCAGTCATACTGTTTCGTCAGCAGGTTTGACAATTGGCCTCAGTACTCCACTCAACCCTTTCCAGAAATCCTTTTTTTAATTTTGTGTATTTTGAGGGCCATATTCCGACTGGTTTAATAATGACATCTAGATTCTCCAGAATCTAATTATTTCTAGAATTTTTTTTCTGTTTTAGTGTTTTTCAGCGGAAAATGCCGGTGATATAGAATTAATTCTTACAATATTTAATCCTTGATGGAATCAATCAGCATTACTTAAGATTTTGACTCTACGGTTCTTCAATTATTAACTGAGCTGGCGAGTTGTTATGATGATTTACTCAGAAAATGCTAATCTTCTTTCATGATCATTAAAACGGGGTCTACTGATCCAATGATATTCTACAATTTTATTGCCAATGGCATAATAAACAATAATCAGTGTCCCTCAGTTTTTATTTTTCTCCCTCCATTAATCAAATTTTGAAAAATCAATCATTTCATTCTTCAATACTTCTTGTTTAGTTATGAAGTCATATCAATCGATCCAATCCTATCTTCTAGAATCAAAAGAGAATATTTTAAAAAATCCGACAGAGAACAAAAGTTGGAAAAAAATTATTATTTTATCAATAATAAAGTAATCCTTTTAGCAATATCCACCTTACCAAAGATAAAACCAGATACATTTTCCACCATTTCTTTCATATCACGGAGTAATTTCCCCTGAGATTCCTCATGAAGTAAACAGCAGAAGTTGCTTAGTAGACAACCGATTCGTCCGCTTGAAAGACTTTACGGCTGCAAATCTTAATAACTTGTGAATAATCCAAACTAACATTAATTTTAGTCCCAAGACACGACATCCCGTCTTCTAAAGTGGATAAGGGTGCAAAATATCGTTGCAAATGAATAATATGAAATGATATTTACGGTCATATTACTTTCAGATGATTTTACTCCTCTTCTCAAACACACGACAACTCAATAAAATATTAGTAATTGCTTAGCACTGAGTACCATTTCTTATCTGAGACTCTTTTCCGCTCCAATTCTATTGTTCGTAATTTCTTACTTTTTTAGGGCGTACCCCGCCTCAGTTCCAATTCATAAACTGAATGCTATGATCCGAACCCCATGATATAACTGACAAGTCGTCGTCTGCTATGACTACACAAAGAAAAATCAACACTGAAGATTTCTGATGCAATTATGGCTAAATCACATCAGAATCAACGAAGTTAAACAAGGCCGATCTTAGCTATCTGACTAGTCTGGCTGCAAGTGATTAGAAATGTATGAATGAATCTCTAATTGAGTATATGTTGTAGAGATCTCAGCCTATCTCTCCCGGGGCGTAAAGCCTATCTCTTTGTCTTAATTATCCACCATTTAGAACCATTTTTTTCTCATTTTCGGATTATCTAGCATTTTATTTATTCAGTCATTTATTTCTAAACATGTTATACACATTTTTCTCGTTTACTGGGAACGTATCATAATATACATATATCTGTCATGACTTGATACAATGGTGAGATACGAAAGTATATTTTTGCGAAATATTGGCTATTCCATTCTCTTAGAATCAACTTACATTTAATTATTATGTTGGAAAGATATCGATTGATTTCCTTGTGTAGGATTAAGAATGTATAAAATCTTTCGAATTCTAGTGATTGCACATCTGTTCTAAAAGAACCCGCAATAAAGTTAGGATATATGCTTAAGGGAAATTTAAAAAGAAAAGAAATACAGACGCAAAATAAGATTTAGTTGTTGGTTAGACAATTTTCTACACAAATAATTTGCAGGAACTCAATATAAACATATTACTGTATAAGCCAACACGTGTAATTGCGCATAATAAAATATATAAAAGAGAAATCACTAAAAAAAAAACAAAAAACGAGATCATCGGAAATCATAGAAGCAAGAGAAGTTCGTACTAAGAAATATGAGAAAGAAATGCAAATTCTAACAAATACATTGATTTCAACAAAATCAAAATACAAGTTATAAGAAAATAAAACTATGAAAATAGCTGAAATAAAGACAATAGATGAATCCTTATCAAAAATTTACGAAAATCAAAACAATAAAATAAAAAAAACCAATAATCATGGTGACAATTTTAATTACAAACGATTAGATAAAGAGATTTTTAAAAAATCATTAAACAACTAACAATACATTGGAAGCCGAATCTCAAATTCCAATATAAAATGCAAAATATCTAATGAAAAAAATATAAAAAACAAACAAATGAAATAACTGTTCAAGGGAAATACTTCGAATTCAAATAAGATCACGGAACTAAATGAAATAAAATAAAAAAACTTAGTGGGAGTCACTAACAAAGTAAATCTGAAAAGTAATGAACACACCTGAAGATCGAAAGATCGGGAAATATCTATATCTATCCATCTCTCTCTCTCTCTCTCTCTCTCTCTCTCTCTCTCTCTCTCTATATATATATATATATATATATATATATATATATATATATTCATTTATTTAACGGATATTTATGAATACTCTGACCCGTTCTCAGCCCGAGAAAGGGGAAAAACAAGATGATACCAGTTCACTCAAACGATTGAGAACCTGCCTAGAAATGATCATCCAAAACTAAGACTGGGGAAGTAAAGGAAGTAAATAGACGGAGAGCACCTAAGCAACATAAGATTTGCAGACGAAATGTTAGAGACAAAGACACAACTCCATGGAATTCTCAAAAAAAAAAAAAAAAAATAGAAAGAATCAGGCAAAAAGCCACTCGAGGTCGACAAACTTTCGGCAGGGTAAGTTCAATTTTCAAGAACGATAAAATCCAGTCATTGTTAAAAAGAAAAGTATGCATTATCTCAATATTTACTTATGGAGCTGAAACATGGAACATGACCAAAAAATTGAGTCTCAAACTGAAAACTCTACAACGAGCACAGGAGAGCCTCGTGCTCAGCATACCATAGAGAAATCAAAAGACAGCGCAATACATTAGTGAAAAGACATTCTGAGATATCATATAATCCATAAAACGAATAAAAATGGATTGGCCGTGTTGTAGGAATGTCAAAGGACTGCTGGACATCACGATTTACAACATGGACCCTCGGAAATCACATGCAATACTGGGACCTAGAAAAATATGAGACTAACTAGATATATTTAGGAAGTACTGGCCCCGTGACGCTCACGATAGTTAGGTCAGGCAAATTCCAGAGCAGATCCTTTCCCAACGACGAATGATAAAGGTTCGCTGCTGCTAGACAGACAGAAAGACAGACACACATACATATATGTATATATATATATATATATATATATATATATATATATATATATATATATATATATATATATATATATATACATATACATACATATATATATATATATATATATACACACACACACATATATATATACATACACACACACATATATATATATATATATATATATATATATATATATATATATATATATATATATTACGACTCTTCAGTGAGGCTATAGATTATCCATTATCCAATCCAGTACCACAAGATAGGATCGAAACCTTGCTCTTGACCCAGAAGCTGGCATTTTATCCATACCCTACGTAGAACTAGACGGTTTATTTTTAAGACCAAGCACTACCATTATTTCAGATGAACATCTTCATTTTCATTACTCATCCTCTCATTGAGTAAGTGTACGTCTCATCACATTCAGACATCTGTACATAACCTTCTTCTTTTTTCAGATCTGTTAGCTTTGATAATTAGAACCCATTTTCCTAATTAAGATAATAATTAGATTTAACTGTTAGCCGATCAAAATAGTTACTGTTTAATTTTAAATGATTTCTTCATTTCAAGTTGACCGGCCTCTACCCCTAAACCCCCACCTTGCAAAATCTTATCCCACAATTCTGTTTTAAACTTTGCACTTATCAGTCATCTTGGTGGAAATTTAGTTCTCTGGACGAAATACGAATTTACGGACAACAGTAATTCTATAGAATAGGTGCATTAGAAACTTACATGGATACTTTCAAGGGATAATAGTTGTTATATTATCACAGAAAAATAGAAACAGAGAACTCAGTGCATTTTAAACTGTATTTTATTAAATCTATTGCAAACGATATAATGTACGGTTAGTGTTTAGAGTTAGTATTAGGGCTTGTCTTAGGATTAGCATTATCGTTAAGCTTGGTATTAGGGTCATTGTTAAGGTTAGGTTTGGACTTGGTACAATTATCTATGGTGGTTATTCAGGCATTTTAAATAAAAATCTATGAAAATAATTTTTGTATGATGATTATTGAGATAAAGGAAATGAAATACGTTTTGTAGTGAAGAGGGGATTTGCTTTAATCAGACAGAAATCACTTCCATTCAAAATCGAATGATTACTTGGTAAGGGTTATCTCCCTTTTATAACGTATACCCTCTATCCCGGTTAAATCCTTTAAAATATCGACGGAACGCTTTGATGCATGTATTCTAAAGAATTACCAGGACAGCCTAATTTTTAAACAGTCAGGAGTTTTTACGTCTGACATCCGACTCGATGTCCCACAAGTAACGACTGATTTGTGCCAAAATATTTTTTTTATTCAAATAACCTGGTAATAGCGAACCTATGACATGTTTGTTACAAGTGACACACATTGGGGTCTTGATTGACATGCATTGGACTCTGGAAAGAAACATCTCCATGAAAAATTTTCAATTTCATTTTATTATCCGTGTTTTAAAAAGACTATTTCTAAATTTAGAGTTATATAAATATATTGGAAAAATGTATTTCATCATCATCATCCATATCATCATCATCATCATCATTAGTCTTTTAGCATTCGTCCTTGGACATAGACCTTCCTAATGATTCGCCAGACCTTTTTATCATAGGTGTTGCGGAGCCTGTTCTTACTTTCTGTCGGCCACATATGATCTCTTGGGATCCACATTGTGGATCGTGAGGTCCAGTGTTTGCCTTATATTCTAGTAACAGGTAAAGTCAATTGCCATTTGAGTTTTCTAACTGATACTAGAAAATCTCGGATTCCTGCCTTTCCTCTAATATATTGTGCTGTCTTATGATTTTTCCATATGATGTCGAGTATGATTCACTGATATGCACGTTGTGTGGTTCTCAGTAAAGGATCAAATCTTTTGGTTTGCTCCCGTAAACCATTTTCCCGTGTTAGTGACAATAAGTATCATGATCATTCGAAAAAATTAAAATTTCAACACCCTGAACTGAAATGGTTTGCTTTGCAATAGAACTATAGATCTAATTAAGATATTTAATTTGTTTCATTGTTCAAGATCTACAGCAATAATATCCATTGCCCTTTTTAAGCAAAGATCTGGATGTAACGATTCCAGGAGTGAGTTACAAGGTTGCAACTACTCTCGGAAGCTTAGAATAAACAATTCTTAAAACCTGGGAAATATAAATACCTTAGCAGACAACCGACAAGCATGAAGGAGATTGGTTGGAAAGATTGTGAGATCTGGCAGACAGGTCAGGTTAGTCAGCAACAGAAACGGTCATGTGATCAATATGCTCAGGGTAATCAATAAAACAAATTGGGGAAACCTTCACTCACCTTTCGTTAGGTCATGATCACTGAACAGTCTGAATTTTCAAAAAACGGGCTTTTTGTCTACATTTGAGTGGCTTGCATACTGAATACATGCATACATAAATGGTCAGACAGTTAGTCGAACAAAATTGAAAACTGAAAAGACCAATGTTGACAGTTTGGATGACAATAATAATAATTCAATTATCATATTCAGACTCAATCAGTCATGTATTTTACTTATATTCGTATATGGGAAACTAGTGTCATCTATGATCGTCAGTATGACATTTACGCTTTCTTGATATTGGTAGTTGTTCAGTAGAGGCCCCCATAAGTAACTGTGATCTTGTAATTTACACTTGAAATAGTATAAGATCTTGATTGAGAACCAATGGGAGAGTAGCTCATGGCTTACCTTTGGTCATATTTATAGTTTTGTTGAAACAGAACTCCATTTGGGTTTGTTAGTTTGATCCATGTCTCCTCAGTATATGACTCAACTACGATTTTGTCCTTTACTATTGTTTTAATATTAGGTGTTTCACTGTCTTCTCCTATAGGGTTCATTTGTCAGATGGGTGAAAATATCTCCTTGAGTTTTCTGCATTAGAATTTATTCAATTTCTTCTCTTGTGTATCATTTACGCCCCACCCCCAATAATATCGCAGTATTGACTTGACTAATGTTCTATTCAACTTTATTCTCGTTTCAGTGTTTACCTAATCTTTCCTTATCCAGACTGCATAGAATTTATTTAGGACTGTTGTTGCTAACGTTTCGCATCTAATAATGTCTTCTTCATCACCAAGCAGAGCTCAAACTTTCTTAAATACTTGTACAAATTTCACTTTCCACTAT
The DNA here is from genome assembly GCA_963457665.1 of Thysanoteuthis rhombus. NCBI lineage: Eukaryota > Metazoa > Mollusca > Cephalopoda > Oegopsida > Thysanoteuthidae > Thysanoteuthis > Thysanoteuthis major. Next base: position 63,278,363 of record OY735205.1, on the reverse strand, counting down.
ATCTTCTCATCTGATATGGTACATTCTACAATGTATAATAATAAACTTGTGGTTTGATCAGCGTCAGTTGTTTCTGTTGACAGATGGCTTTCTTCTTTCTTTGTTTTGCTCAGGATTTCCTTGACTGCTAAGATACACAACGACAGGTATTAGGTCTAGGCTATCTCCTTTAGTTGCTCCTACATTACATAATAATAGGTGCTCATCTTTGGCCCCTTTAGATGCTTAAATTGATTATAGTCTTTCTCGGGAGGGAGAGGATACTTTTGTGTTGATCTTCACTTACAATGGTCCGTAATATTTACAGCAAATTTTGCGTATCTATGGTATCAAAAAACCAATGGCATGTGGTTGCCTGCGATCCTCATAGTATCAGCTCCATATCATCTATGTACCCATACGACGTGCTAAAAAAAGTGTGTGTACAATTCTACCCCAACCTTTCAAGAATGGACCAAGTCCTCAGAACCAATACGTTTTTACTTGAATAGAGAGTAAGCCAGACTTGTTTTTGTTGTTGAGATTCTAAGTTGAATAGAGCTTACTATCTTGGAACATAAATGTTTAGATTCACAACATATGCCGAGCATCTTGTTGGCTTAATCCAATTCGGTTTGGGAATAGCTATATTCTTTTCTCTTTTTTTATTTTCTGGCGTATTTTTCTAACGGGATCAATGACAGTGATTTCCTAATCGTGGTCAATAATGTAAGTGGGCACAAGTTTTCTGGCATCCATTTTGTTTATTTCTGGCCTTTATAGTGCTAACATTACTCTCACTTTGACGTCAATTGACATGTTTTCAAAATATGTCATCGAGCAGTTTTGCTGTGTGGTACCACTCATCCTCAATTGCATATTTAAATAGTTTCCCGGCAGGTATTGTCACCCGTTGCTCGACTGATGTTTAGCCTCCTGGAAACCCTTTTTTCACCTATCTCAGTCGTCCAATCTTCTGTATATCAATAATTTAAATTACAACGCATTGATTAAATAAACATGTCGTCGATAATGATGATTCATTTTGCCAATTGCTTGTCATCATTTCACCCCAATAGAATATATTCGACTCCAAAATATTCCAGGAAAATCTGACCACACATCAAGGAACTTTTTTTTTTATCTTGACTGTTCTTATTCTGTTTAATCTATTATCTTTCCTCTTTTCTCATTTCTATTTGGAAAGTCTTCCTTTCCCAGACACATAGCTCTCAGCCTCCAGAATCTAGAGCCTTCGGCAACTGTCTCTGTTGCCTGTACACAGGACTGACCCTTCACACCCATTCTATAATCTGTGACACGAAATATATGATTTTATACACGCAAATCACCGTAGCCAAATAAATGACCCCCGGCCATCCAGCCAAGTCGGCTACGGGTTCTTTTTCTCTCGATTATGTGTCCGGTTGCTCCGGGTCTGGATGCTTCAGGTCACATTTTTAAACTCCAACCTATGAATACACACCTGGGCAACGTGTAAAAAGCAGTTATTTTGTTTCTTCTAAAAAGACTTTTTTTTGTCTCTATGGTCATTAGGATCATCATCATTATCATCATTAGTCATTCGACATAGCCCTCCCCCATCCGCGTTGCAGAGCCAATCTTCCTTTTATTTGTCTAGTTCATTTCTCTATCTTGTGTTCTGCCGGCTTCAGTTGCTAATTTGATCCTTGGGGATCCATGTTGTGAGTCGTGATGTCCATCGGTTGTCTGGCATTTTTGTAACATGACCATCCCGTTGCCATTTGTTTCTTCCAAGGGATTCTATGATTGCTCAGACTCCTACTTTCTCTCTGGTATATTTCACTTTCTTGTGATCTCTCCATGTGAGGTTGAGCACCAATTTATTTACTCTCCTGCCAAAGGGGAAAGTGACTCAAGGTCAAGCTTAACGTGGGGGAAAACGGAGCAACCCATGAAAAATAGCTCCAGGTTTGACTAAAACATCTGAGGCCACAAAAGTGTCGGGACGATACCAACCTGTTCTTCTCAGTGCAATGGGACAGCACTGCCCTAGGGTTCTTTTTATTCACTCTCTCACCTGAGCAAAATGCAGCACAAGGTCAAGAATTTTCGTGGGGAAAAAAAGAGCACTCTGTCAAAAAAAGCTCCAGCCGACGCGACTTTGGTTGCTAAGAAACCGTGGTTACTAAAGCAGCTGCAGTCACGAAAGCATCTGGACGAGTCGGACCACTCCATTTTATTGAAATGGGACAGTCCTGCTCTTGAGCAAACTGCCTTCCTGCAGTTAGGCCGAGTAATAATGGGAGAGCACAAGGACGAATCCAAAGACTTCAAATACGCTTTGCAATGCATAGCCTTAGTACAACCTCATTTGCTGATGCACCAGACCCGTGCACTCGGGCTTTGATGCTCACCACAGTAGTATCTTTGGTCCATTCGGCAGGCTAGCGTCAGTACTGGCGCCTCAGGAGTTAGCTTGCTTTTCTCATGAGCACGTTACATTTCTCTCAGGTTGCCGGTCAGTCTCTACGTTAGGTCCCATGTTTCAGCTCCGTAAATATTCATGATGCACTAGTTGTATACCTTTCTTTTTGGGACTGATGGGATATTCTTGTTTCTTGAGGTTAAGGTTGATCTTCAGAAGCCTTTGCCTATAATGATTCGCTTGATTTCCTTTTCTTTTAGGATTTCATGGTGTTCATTGTCCTATGTAGACGTAATAATCTACTTTCTCCAGTTCTGCGTCTTTGATTTTGATCACTGTGTTCTCATTTATGACGTGATTGCTGCACATGACCTTTGTTTCATCAACAATGTCCAAATACTCTGAAAATTCTTAGTGGGTGATTTCAGACAAAATCCTTTTTTTTTTTTTTAGATTATTTTTGATATTCTTTTTACATAATTGGTTCTGACACACGCACAGGCTATGCTGATTCATATATGCGAAGCATAGATATTTATATCTCTATCAGAGCATTGATCTTGAATTTTTTTTTCTTGTCATTAACCCTTTTTTATTTCGAAGATTGAAAGCCATTTCCATATATTGTTTTGCTCTAATCAGAGTCACTCTTCGAGATCAGAGATTGGGTAGCATAAGACCAACAGTTGGGCGACTCAGTGTCTGATTAACTTTTTTATGATATGATCTTTATTGCATTCCTGACGATTAAAAATGATTTCTTACGCTTCAGTGTGAGCAGTTTTACACAGCACCATCACAATGAAAGAGATCGGAGCAAGGTTATGTTGCCCAGCGAAAATATTGTTGGCGACATTTACTTACAATAATGATCAGGGTGTGTTAGAGGCAAAAGACCAATGGCTATTCACACATAAAACTTTTGTCTCGATTACGCTCCAGTTATAATTGTATGTGAAGGGTAATGGACATTGCTTGAATGGGAATGAACATTGTTTGAGGTTTAAAAGTAGGATTCTAGGGATTGGCTAGAATGAAGGCAGTGTACAGTCAGACCCCGAAAATAACTTTAGTTTTGATTATATAACTACAGCGCTCATATAATGTTTGTTTATTCAGGTAAACTCAATCTAAAGAAATAAAAGAGCATGGTTTTCACAAGATAAACACTGTTATACATGTATTCTAGAAAGCTTTACGGCTTAGAAGGCATAAAAACCTTTCGTAACATTTTGTGTCACTTCAGTCGCTTATTTCCTAATGTCTGTGAATTCAATTCATGCAATTTCCTCCAGTGATTTTTTATGTTTTACATATATTGAAAACTAAATATACATATGACGAATTTTTTATCTTGCAGAAACCATGTCAACGTATATAATTGCATATGCATGACATATATCATGTCATCCATGTATGTTACTTTATGGTATAATGATAATACATTGTATATGGATGTTATATATATATATATATATATATATATATATATATATATATATATATATATATACATATATATATATATATATATATATATATATATATATAATGCATTATGATGATACCGTATATAACATAACAAATCACAGCTATATTATATCTGAATGAGAGGTGATGTTTGATCAACACTGCTGAGATTTCACGTTAATACAGCAGTTTTGGTTCTAAAGTCCCCAAAAGAATTACAAGTTGAATACTCATGATTTCAACGTGAGAAAATTTACACATGGTATCACAATAACTGATTGTATAAGTATATGTGGAACAGGGAAAACACATTGGGGAAAATTTCATAAATTGCATTAAGCTATATAGGGAAATAAGTGACTTACGTGACCCAAATATCTATTTAAAAGTTCTTTGATATTTAGGGTTTTGAGCTACGAAGCTTTGAAGACAATATATGTATGTATATATATATATATATATATATATATATATATATATATATATATGACAGTTGACACATCACGTGAACTTTACCAAAACAAATGCCATGTACAAAAAACACAAGGATCAAAATCGAAATGGCAAACCAGGAGAGAGAAGATCACCACTTGTACTTAGGACAGCTAGTCGACAAGAAAACAAGCAAAGAATTTAACTAAGTTGGCAAGCTTAAAGTAGAACAAGCTCAAGTTTCAAGAATAAGAAGGCCCCATTCGTCCTGAAAAGAATGGTATACAACCAACGTATCCTATTGTCACATCTGTTAAAAAATTCAGATAGCTACAGGTTGGACGAATTGCAAAAATGTCAGATTACAGCTGGACATCACGACTCATAATGCAAGTCCTCAGATATCATAAGTAAAACTATGACTGACCGAAACTAAGCTAGCAATAAGAGTTAGATAAATTCAGAAAATACTGGCTTTACGTTGCCCATGACAGAGGTGTGGTGAATATTGGGAAAGTGCTACGTTCAATGATGGACACTAACTGGTTGTTACTCCTGCTGCTGCTGCGGCTGATGATGAAATTTGTCCTCAGTTTGTGCGCAGCTGCGTTCATGCTTGAATTCGGATTTTTAGTGCTCCAACAAAAAATGACAGGAGTAACTAATCCATTGATCCACTCTTTCCTGATTTCTTAGTTGATCATCCTTAACATGTCATGATCCCAAATGACGGTTTCCATTGACTAACCAGGCTTATCTGTCTTTTACTTGAAGCAGATCTTTTCCTTCGAGTTTAAATTACACTTGATCGTCATTAAAACACTTCTGTAAATAGCCGCAACCAATCTTGTTTAATATGGATAAAATTGACTGTAACTTTTGCATCCTGTCTCAAATTAATCTATCACAATGTATTTTTAGATAGGAATGTATAAAAAGACACAAACAGGTATATCGAAGAACAAAAATATGTCAATTCAATATTTACTTACAGCAACGCCCACATATTTCTATCAGTCACACTAAAAACCTTGTTAGCTATTCATTCACACGCAGACATACACATAGACACACACAGACACAAAAATATGTATTGACACACTGACATACAGACACAGACACACTGAAACACACAGAGATACACACTACCACACGTACACAACTAACGAACCACGACCTTTGGAAAGTTTTTATACACCTTCAATAACAATAATAAGGGTTTAAAAGTATTGAATAATCAGAATATGTCTGTTATTGTTGGCAATGTATGGTTTAATGAATGATTGATGCTTCGTTATATCTCTTTTCAATATATGCATATGTGTATATTTATAAAAATATGTGTGTGTGTAGTTTCTTGTTCCAATAGATATTTCCACACGAGTCTGTTGTCTAATGAGGAACAAGGCATTTATCAATAAAACAAATATTTATTTTATGAAGTAATCTCCTGACTTGTCAATTGACTTAATTCTGTTATGAATACTTATCCCATAGATCGAAAGCTGTGAAAATTTCAGATCAAGTAAAATAAATAAAATAAATTTCACCACTATAATTTTTTTCTCGATTTGACATTTCGATTCCAAGAGCTACGTGTTTGCAAAGCATAAGACAAAAACAATGTCTTCTGAAATTGTAGTTCACAGACTTGTAGCTTAAAGTCAAGTGAATTAAAAGATAAGTTTTTTCAATGATTTTTATTTCATAATATTTATTACATACTCAGTTTTCCTTATTGCTTTAATTTCTTCACTGATTTATTCATAATCTGAATAGTTCAGACAGTGCATGATCCATTAGACTTAGTTTTATCGAGGTAAGTAAAGGGTTGATTTCTGGAATGATGAAATCTCCGTGAAAATTGAAAGAATAGACGGTTGAAAAGAGTGCTGAGAGTCTCCGGAATGGGAGAAAACGGTAAGAAAAAAAGAGATAAAAAAAGAAATGGATCAGAAATTGGTTAGACGTCCTCAAAATAAGGGAAATATCAACAAGGAGGAAGGGAGAAGATACAGATGAAAAGGGAACTGAACATATTCAAAATGGAAGGGAAGTACGAATTATATAAATGAAAAAGTAACCTTATGTTGTGCTACACGGGCGCTGGGGGTGTCTTTCAAGTGAATAGGTAAGCATATCTGTTGGGTTTCATTTTTTTTATTTGCTTAGATTTCATGTGAATAGAACTAATACATTTTGCCAGACAGTTTGCACACTGTTCAGAAGAGACATGTTTTTTCTATGATTTTCGCTTCAGACTACGACACTTTATCCTTGTTTTTGACAAATACATCGTTCCCAGGGGCCCTTAGTGCAAAATTGTTGAATTAATCAGGAAACTGAGATTTTTTTAAAATGGCATTTCAAGAATAAAGACCATCAACAAACATATCTGGAGGGCGCTTCTTAGTGATTGAGGTCGTTTCGTATATTACACCGACGCCATTTCATCTGAATGTCAGACAGTTATACGTCGATTTTCACGTAAAAAAATCGTTTAGCATCTCTTTTAGAGGCAGTCGTTGATTTATCGAAAGAAAATAGAAAAGAATTGAAATGTGAAAGACCAATACTCCAAGCAACGTAAATGAGCTTACACTCGACCGATCACCCAATCACAACGGGGAAACCATCGAACACTTAAGAACAGTGCAGTATGCTTTACAAGCATTTTGATTGGTCGATCACTGTTCGTAGTAAGAGCCAATTTGGAGGTTGAAAAATGGATACTTTTGAATAGAATCAACAGTTAGAATATTTGACTTGGAATATCAACAATTTTCTTCCTTTTCTTAGGGACATTTGTACTCCCATTTTAATAGTCTTCAAATATTCCCAGTTGCGTTTTTAGGGTTTATACGTTGGTGAATATGATAAATGTGGAAAGTTTGAAGCTAAAAAAAACAAACAGACAAACAGAAAAAAACGCTAGAAAATCAGTCCACTCTTGTGTAAAGATCTAGAAATAGAAGTGCAGCTAATTTCATTTCTGAGTTCTAATGAAAAATTGTGCCAAGGACATCGATATTTCCCACACACACACGCATGCACACACACATACACACACGCACGCACACACACACACACTTATATATATATGTGTGTGTGTGCGTGTATTTTGATAGATCAAATGTGACTTCAATTATCATCATTTATTCAATTAAGATATTACTCATTCTATCAAAAATAATCTAAACAGCAATTTATATTATCTAAAAACGACAATAACATCTCGATTTTGATGAAAAACGATCGAATTGTCAACACTGGGTCATAATTTGCATATTTCAGCATGTCAGTCAGTCTGTCAGTCAGTGACTGCTATCGGTGCTAGAGATGCTAGCGTATCTAAAATGAGCAAATCGATGAAAGCTATAAATTTCCAACAAGATGTTATCATTGTCAATTGACAGCTATCATTTCAGCAACTTGCAAACTTTTAATCCTTCTTTGCAAATTGGTTTCAGGCAACGGAAAGACTTCTTTTCTTTTTTTTGTCTTGATTAGAAGAAAATAACAAATAGTGAATAAAGTACAGATAAGTTTTACTGATTTTTCAGATCTTTCTACCTCCATGTTTGGAGTCAGAAGACGAAGCCTTAGCAGAAAGACGTAACTGAATTAAACTTTCTCTCTGCTTAGCAGCATTCCTTCGTCGCGTGTTTAGAAACTGATATTAAACGTAAGTATTCATCATGTGTTGTGAATAAGCGGAAAAAAATATAACAGACCCTCTAAAGGGATTATGTAAATCATCTCCATAGAGGTGCCCAAAAGAGTCTTTATACAGATTTCACAAAACATCATGTACATGTACGAATGATAAAACTAGAAAATAACAGTCAAATCGCGCTTGGCCACCGGTTCTCAAATGATCACCATCAGTGATTATCTGAGAATGGATACTGTGATTAATAGGGATCAGGTTGACAGTCTCCCGTGAGGCTCCTCTTATTCCTCCTGGGTAGAAGTCTGATCTCTACCTCTACTCTATATTAAACAAGTTAAAAGCCCCTCCCAACCCTCTGACTGGCCTACCCATTAGCTACAAGAAAATGAATGAACCCTGAAGAAGCTTGCTTTTTTTCAAAGACCCATCCTGTCCTGCATGTGGACATAAAAAGTTTGCCAGAGACTTAATTGTTTTCAATACATTCATGCATATGCTCATACTGTGAACACTATATCTCCAAAAGTTCAAAGTGAATTTCTGCGAGATTTTGTATCAGGATCTGCAATCGGCTACAGAGGAACTGATAGCATTTTGGATCATTGGATCATTTGGATCCTCTACGTCGCTGTTATATGTCAAAACTTTATTATATCGACTCATTTTTCCTGTCTGCAAGAAGAAAGAACGGATCAAATTCTTGAGTGGATGGATGCACAATTTCAACATGTGTCCTGACCACATATAATCGCCAAAGTTTCGTATCTCAAGAGGTTATCAATGAACATTAGTGATATTTCTTGGAATTTCGGACAATATGCTTTTGACGAACCGATTAAATGTTGGTGTCAATCCATGTACTGTTATCCTTCCATCCCGATAATGGTGTGAGCAGAAGTATGTGCTCTCTGAGTGCTTCTCAGTTTACGATATGCACTGCTTTCTTGTCGGGCGCTAGAATAACGATCTGAGGCTTGCGATGAAGAGCAGCAGAAATAAAATTCAATAAGAGGATGGACAATAGTTATTGACTATGTTTCATCAATTGCTGAGACCAGAGAAAAGAAAGAATATAACTATATGGCTCATCTGATTATTACATATCATTATATTATCAATGATTGTCTAAAAGAGAATGTTGAACTCTAATAAAAGTGCTTGAGACTAACTTTCACGCTATAGCATCTATAATCTTAGAATTTTTGTGAGAAAAGGTCTATACATTTATTTTTAATTGTACTTTTCAAGTTTATGAAAATAATGATTGAAGAGATCATCTACGGAAAGGGGAGAGCAACGGGTCTTGCAGAACCTTGCACATTAGTTTGTTCTTCTTTGACTACTTCTCAAATCACACCTTCTACCAAACTTAGTTCTGCCTCAAATATATTAGTAACCGTAAACAAGCAATATCTAAACAGGTTTCTCCAGTTTTTAAGTCAGTTCGACTGGCCATGTATGTATCATGCTTAAAGGCTCCACCAATAGGGCTAAAGGGGTAAAAATATGAACCTTTACTTATCATTGCCTACAGAAAACGTTTATTCGTATATCTAAAATTCAATACTCGATTATTTTTTTATGGGGGTTCAATTTGCCATATATGTTTTCTCTAAATTGCTTGCTAGTTTGTGCCCGCTTGTTTTTTGAAAATTTACTCTTTACTGTAATTACTGCCCAACTAAAAGTAAGAGGAGTAACTTATTGATCTATCACTCCTTCTTCCAATATTTTAATTGATCACCCAACACAGCATTCTACAGCGACGCTGGTCAGGGGACGTTGTTTTGAGTGAGTGACTAACCAGACTTATTTAAATAGTGTTTGGAATAGTACTAAGTACACGGATGGTTCACGTAGATTGAAGATACACCAGTGAAGATTTGACTATTATTTCAAGAAAATACACTTTCCGTTGTTGAACTTTTGAAACTATGTGTAAGTACTGTTAAATATTGAACATTATTTCAAACCAGTTTACTCTAAAACTATTGGAAATTTCAATCTATTTAAACTGACGTGAAATTTTATGGTTTGCGTAAATGTGCAGACGTGTATTAGAGAGGATATAACTCCGTATGCGTGGCAAACATTCTCCAGTGGGGTTACTCAGTTGGCTTTGAAGCGCCATTGATAGAGCCGGTTTACTGTGTGACCGCTGCATTCACAGTGACCAAGCAAGGCACTCTGCATGTTCCGTTCCCTAAGGGAAACATTGCAACATTAGGCCATCAAGAGCCCTTCTTTAGTTTCCAGCAAAGACCGGTTTTTCCCACCGAGATTCGATACCGTGAATGAAATGTTTGATAATGCGACGAGGGAACAGATGTCTATCTTGGAATCGGACCTCTGTTTTGAAAAGTGGAAGAGCATTGGCGTGTGAGATTTCAACGTGAGTACTTTGAAGCGACCAAGGCAACATTGTTCTAGGTAGGACATTATTTTCAAATGTATGTACCGGGTCGTTATTTATTTTTCAGTGTGCCACCAAGTTGAGTGAAAGCGTGGAGATGTATAAAGATTTTATGGTACCAATCTTACAAAATTACGCTACAATGTCAACCACGAGGCATTTGCTAAAAGTTGTGCCTGCTTAACGAATTCTGAGACATCGATGAAGATAGATAATGGAGAAGCAGTATCAGATGATCAATAAAGCAGATTGCCAACTAGCTTTGGGAAGGTGATACTGGAAGAAAAATAAGTGCAGACGAAGATACAGTCTATCATTCACGATTTAATTTCTCTCATTGAACCGATAGGATATAAACAATCTACAACCATGAGAATCCCAGTTGGCTGTCAGCGGCTTTGGTGTCCAAGGAAGTATAGGATTTCCTGCATAACATGACAGACTCTCATGGTATGAGCTGCGAAATTGTGTCGTCTGAAGCCATTTCCTTCTGTATTCAAGTAATTTAATTTGAATATATCGACCAAAAGTATTGTAATAAATAACATCAGCGTCGAAGACGGAGTACTGTTAGAGATAGAAATGGAAAATTATGGTTACAAAATCAGAATGTTGAGTCTATGCAACCGTGCAATTTGAAACCTATCGTCTTAATCTTTCACAATTACAGCCTTTCAAATAGCGAAGCCTTTTCTTTTAAAAATCTTTTATTTTGTTCGAATGGAAAATATCATGTTGATAGTATTATCATGCCCGAAAAAATACTATGGATAAAATAGTTAACTAAGAAGTTTTTAAAATTTAAGGAAATGGTCCGTTGAGTCGCTCGATAGAAGCCATTATTTGACCAATATTTGGCAAGGAATCAAATCAAACACTGGATTAAGGGTTGATCAATAAACAACTTGCTTCTCTCGCCATTTGTTCGAATTTTCATTAAACAAACCAGTGACAAATTCAACAAAAATATTAGACGTTAACTGAACCTATCCTCTAAAAACTTATTTTTAAGTGAAAAAAAAAAAAAAAACAACAACGAAATAACCGTTTTCTACACATAATAAGGGGTTATGGTTTAAATTGTCACCCCCAGTACGGTCTGTAAGTTCTATTCATACATATGCAGCCAGCAAGAGTGGGTCATAAATTGAAGAAACCTATGTTGACATTTTGAAGATGGTTTCTAAAACAGGCATAATTTGACACAATTGGAATTTAGACATTAATAATCCTGTTTTTCGTATAGAAGCATTTCCATTCTAGAAAACCACATTCTGGAAGTAAATCCGTCCGTTTAATCGATGAATTTATTAAGCCTTGTGTCTACATCATCAATCTCCGCTTATCCTCTCATATAGGGTGTCAAGGGTTAGGAAAACATGGTATATTGTTAGTAAAGCCCACTTCCAGCTTGCCAGGCTAGCTTAAACTTCACTCTACTTACGGCACCTGACAATCCCTAATGGTCCACTATCTACACACTAGCCAGACCATTTGGCTAACTTTGGTGAAATCGTTCGAGGACTGGTGTATCAAAGTTGTCGATTTGGAAATTCTTTCATTTTATTTTTTGAATTTGTGAATCCACTGTTACGAAAGTTTGGTGGTCAAACAACGACCTACAGAACCGGAGACTAGCGCTCTACCACTGGGCAGCGGTGATCGGTATTACGTTTTGTATCATTAGTAATTGATGAAATCCAGGTTATCTTCCAAGTAACCATCCATTCCATCAAAATATCGACTGATAATTCTAAACCCATGAGACGTCAGTTTATCCATCGAATTGTTTTATTGCGTGTTTTGTGTTCGTTTCTTTTGTTGAAATCGATTCAGGTTTGATTATGCAATTATGCTTATTTTTTTTTTCGAAGCGCGTTCCAAGGCCATACAGGAAACCGACTCAAATCTTTCGCTCATTCCTTTTCTGTTTTCGCTTTTTCTTTTTTTTTATCTTTTCAAATCGGGAATTGTATAGAACTCTCGCATACCCACTTCAAAGAAAACGCCATCTTTTCGTAATAACGTTTAATGCTATCTTTTGTTTGTTCAATATATATATTTTTTTCTTTTAAAGCGCTTTACTGTCAACTTGTAGCGACTTTAAATACGTGGAACAACTAGAAAACGTGTTCTTCCTTCTGGTCTCGTAGTTCTATGAAGTCGATTCTCCGTGGGATCTTGTCTCCAGTTATTAGAAAATGTCAACCAAAACTGTCAACATAGATTTCTTTGTTTTTCAATTCGGTCCGGCGGACTGGTTGGCTATAGATGCATACCATACACAGGCCACATCCACGCTGCTAGATGACTAAAATAATTAAAATGTTTACTCCCTATCCAACCAAACATACCTCTATATAGATGTTTGCAATGTAAGATTATGCTGAATTGGTCCCGAGTATGTAAAAATTTGATTTTTGAAAATTCAAACTTTGTTCATGATCATTACTGAAGCGAATTCGAGAAAAGCAACTTATGCATTGATCACCGCTTTTTTCAATGTTTGAATTGAACACCCCAAACACGGCATGCCATCAAAATATCTTAGTCACTTGCAGTTTCTGTTTAGCGACTAACCAGATCCGTACATTTCACTTGAAAGGGATTTCCCCCTTGACGTTTGTTTTCACTGAACCAGTCTTTGAAAGTTAGTGTCGTCTTTCTGAAAGAATTTTCCCATTATTTTTTTCATTGCGTTTCCTTCTGCTATGTACGTCAAACCATTCATTATTTTCTCCCAGTACTCTGGATAGCAAATTAACTCAACATGCTTTGCTTTCCATCTATATAAATGGCCATAGAAAGTGCTGAAAACTTCCACTTGAATAGTGTGAGTTTCTTTGTTCTCTGTCCATAACAATCGACTCTCCCACCTAATGGTGAGATATCTACAGAGAGAAATACCTCCCACCCACCATTTGAAACTATGGACTCTTCCAGTTAAATAAGTTCAGTATTTTTTCAACAAAACTCACAAATATATCCGTGAACGTTTCAATGGAATTAACCAGGAAATCATTTGAAATAGATGAAAGTACCACATGACAATGTCCAGTAAAATAATGTTGCTAGCTGTTGTTCAGTACTCATTGATGGTCTGATACAAAACTGAAAACGATTCTAGTAGTATTTTTTCTCGATAAAACATACTTTTTAAATTAAAATTCCTTTTCACTAAAACAAAATTTCAACATTTTAATGATTTATTGGGAGGAAAAAGTTAAAAATCACACAATATCATCGATTTAAAAAACCTTCTGAATCATCATAATCCCTGTTCAAACCCGTAACTGTCAGTATGCAGTAAATAATCGTCACTGATTTTATCATTTTGTAGATAAGACAATAGAGTTATAGAGAAAGCGTGGTGTACGTACACAGGAAGCAGTAACATAATACCATAGATTTTCCAACTAAGAGGATAATTCTTATGAAATCATTCTGCAATCAATAATGGGATTGTCAAAATCCACCTCAGCTCTATTTGAAGCGGCTTCAATGTTCAGTTATCGGAGGACATCAATAGATTTGTTTTTGTAACATTTTCGAGCCTCTAACGAGAATGTATTGTTTGTTTTTTCTGGCGTTGCTTGAATGATAACCGTTGTGAATCAAACTATAATACGCTTTCTCGTGCATTACTAACTGACAGCATTTCAAACAGTCGTGGATAGACGAGAAAATAATCAATGAATTGAAATATAATAAATCTATGGATATCCATCTCAAATAAATAAAAACTAATTCATGTCAGCAGCAACCTTTTGATGGGCATACACATTACCTAGATTCTATTCATGGACGGTGTAAGGCCAATAATTTCTGAACTGAACGTTGCATAATTTTATTTTTTAGCCTATTACTGTTCTGCATATGATTTTTGAAATTCCACGCCGAGATGTCCAACAATTGTCTGACATCCTTGCAATATTACCGGCCCATTGCCATTTGAGTTTTGCTAATGTTTTCTGCGATATCTCTTGACACCAGTGCACTTTTTATTGAAATGGGCTGTCTTGTGGTCTCACTCTTGCTTGAAATAGTGGATATTGATTTCAATCGCAATCAGTAACTTTACTCCAAACCAGTGGTTCTAAACCAGAGGGACATGTCCCGATGAGGTGGTGAATAATTACAAGAGGGTGCGCGAGCTGGCACGAAGAGGTAAGACACTTCCTCGATTATCATGGGAAATCTCAACAAATCTTTGCATAATATGTTGATTAACACGATATATTGATTTTTTCCATGTATTTGTATCCACTATAATTAATCATTTTTGTTGAAGACATAAGTGGCCATGGAGGTAGGGTTCAACTTCTACGGGGAAAGTTGGAGAAAAAGAAAAGATACACTACTCTAAACTGTATATGCTGCCTTTATCTTAAACATAGCATATCTAACTTTATCCTGAATTTCGGGGACATGATGTTATTTTCTTTTTCCTTGTCTTTTTCAGAATTCTGGGGTTGCTTTCATCTCCAGTCTTCCTCGGTGCAAACAGTATTTTCAAATAATCAAATCAACAGGAGGAGCTTAAATTATAAAAAAAACGATTCCCCTGGAGAAGATCGAAGAATGAACCTGCTTAAACGATGTGAAGAACAGGTAAAATTATGTTAGACAAGCTTTATTGAATCTATCTTGAAATAGTCAGGTCTATATACTGTAAATCTAATTCTCAATCTTTCTTGAAATAAAAGTGATCTTCTAAACTGTCAACCGAAACTGTCACAAAACTGTCACTATAAGCTTCTTCAAGTTGGTGTGGTTAGCAGGATAATTATGTACATATTTTTGTATGTATGTACGTATCATGTGATTAGGCAACTTTGATAAAAGTAGAAGGTTGGAAATCTAAACATTTACTCCTTATCATACCAAAAAAAATCTTTTTTGTTTTTGATTTTTGTAAAAATCACTTCAAGAGTTTCAATGGCAGCTTCAGTTTACAATATAAGCTAATGATGAAGTGGACCTTTAGTTTGTGTCTGTTAGTATTCTCACTTAAAAAATGAGATTTTCTTGCACGTGAGAAAAACAACTATTCCATTGACCCCCCCCCCCACATTCATCAACTGATCATCTCCAACGGCATACCGTCAAAACACAAAGGTCCCATCAGAGTGTCTATTGAATGACAAACCAAACCTACTTTATGATGTTTGACCAACACACAGTAGCATTATCCTTTCATTCCTCTATAAAGGAGGTGCAGAGTGACCTAGCCGGTATCAGCATGGGAGCTGGACTTGACGAAACCGAGTTCACACAGTTTTCGTTCACTCCGCACTGATGCCCTTGGGAGAGGCATGAATGAATAATCCAACTATGGGTAAAAAGTACAGGATAAAGTGAGCGATGCTAATTCAAGTGATTGTTGCCTCTATGTTTATTTCACATTTCAAATGAATCAAGGGACATACGGAGCCTAGCCAAGGGAGACGTAGACAACAGAAGGACAGTATTTTATAACTTTTGTTTTAAGAATATAATGATGATTGCAAAAGTCACGAGAAAACACAACAGATAACAGATAATCAATAAGGACATGCCTGTTTATGCCTGTTTGCTGCAGGATCAAACTCCACTCTAACTTCTATCCGGCTGAACACGATTACTGTAATTTGTAACCTTTGTATTGTAAATACCATACATAAAAATATATCGATATTCATATATATATATATATATATATATATATATATATATATATATATATATATATATATATATATATATATATAGTAGATTGTGGATTCGCTACACAAACTAGCTCATATTTCATTTTATACTGCTAGCCTAATTTGTACCACATATACTGCGTGTGTATATATATATATATATATATATATATATATATACATATATATATATATATATATATATATATATATTGTATAGCTGTATTCATTTATTAGATTGAATCGTGTTTATGCGTACATGTAATTGATTATTATTTATTTCCAAGACTTGTCTACTTCAGTCTGTAAGACAGACACCTGGTAACAAATTGGTCAGAGTTCAAAATGCTAAATATGCATTTTAGACATTGGATACACGCCCTTAATTTCGGCAAGAAGTGTTCTCATTTCTGTTCTCATTAGGGTAGGAAGACTAAGTCAACTCCAGTCCCCGTATTTGAGTTGGAAACAAAAAAA
The DNA here is from genome assembly GCA_963457665.1 of Thysanoteuthis rhombus. NCBI lineage: Eukaryota > Metazoa > Mollusca > Cephalopoda > Oegopsida > Thysanoteuthidae > Thysanoteuthis > Thysanoteuthis major. Next base: position 63,261,822 of record OY735205.1, on the reverse strand, counting down.
ATATGCCTGAAATGTGTTCAAATCAAGATGTTTGATAATAGAATGTCTTCAACCCAAGAGAGATGATTCAAGTGTAGCATTCAGCAGATCTCTAGCCGTCGAACTTGCTAATCTGAAAGGATTTTCTTTCGTTTTGTTTTGCTTCGTACAGTTGAGGCAGTGCTTTGGAAAAAAGGAATAAGATTACAAATACTGATTCCAGCCCAAGATCACGATTGCATGGCGCTAAAAAGGGGAAATCCACAAAGAATTAACAATGAGAGCTGATATTTTAGACTCAGGGCTGATTCAGTCGAAAGATTTTCATTATCTCTCAATCCACACACACACGCACATACATATATGTATAAGTATATGATGGCTGCCACCTTGTCTTAAAGTATGACCATCATATTATGTCACTTCGAAAAAAAGTCACTCAACCATGACAAAAGCAAATATGGCTTTTTAACCCAGCCAGTGAATTAAAATCACAGATGCAAACTTGGCACACAAGATAATTCATGGGATGGGAAACCGGGGTTACAATATCCATTTACTTTACAAACCCTTTTCAGCTCTCCTTCCCCCTGACTTGTCAGGTGATCTGTAGCTAATTCACTGTTCATCTGTTGTCTCTTTTTATGTTTCTGCAAATGACTTTTCTTTCAAGTTTTGCTGTGGTAAACTCTCGTACGGATTATTTCGTGGTGGTTAATTCTGTGAGCCAGAAGTTTTCCGGCATTTCTCATCATTTAAAAAAAAATTTCAATGTGAGATTCGTCGAATATAGCTTTTTCATGATGGATGGGTTTCATCCAAGAATCACGGTTACAAGCTTGAGTATCGGCCATTAATTCAGATGTTAGCAGCTTTCAGAGAGACCTTCAGGGAATCTTTGGAACACATCTTTTGCTCACGAGGAAGAGGTTTTCCATTAACAAGCATTGCATACAAAAGCTGCTTGGGGATTCTTTTAACACTCATTCTTACTGATGACCCCCCTCTCGTAGCATATATATATATATATATATATATATATATATATATATATATATATATATATATATATATATATATATATATATATATATATATATATATGTATGTATATATATATATATATATATATATATATATATATATATATATATATATATATATATATATATATATATACATACACACATACACACATTTAACCTGATATAAGTGATTTGAATATCTCCCACTCTCTTTATCCCCCTCTCTCTGTGTCTCTCTGTCTCTGTTTGTCTGTCTGTCTACCTCTCTCTCTCTCTCTCTCTCTATATATATATATATATATATATATATATATATATATGTATATATGTCTGTCTGTCTATCTCTCTCTATATATATATGTATATATATAGAGAGAGCGAGTGAGAGAGAGAGAGAGACAGACGGACAGACAGACAGACAGATAGAGACAGAGAGACACAGAGAGAGGGGGATAAAGAAAGAGAGTGTGAGATGTTTTAATCACTTATATCAGGTTAAATGTGTGTATGTTTGTATGCGTGTATATATTACTTAGAGGGCGTTCATCATAAAGCGATAGTTAGGAAACTGCTTCACAGACCCATGCCCGTGAGTCCGATCTGTACTGGGTACCCTATCGTCACAATCGTGTTTGAGAGTAGACCAAACTTAGCAAATATCTACAAATCACTTGTTATCAGCTTAATTCTTTTGTGAAGAACTGCTTTACAAATTGAAATTAATGGAACCATTCCATTAAGATTACAAAAATTGTTAATACCTATGCCACACATTTCAAATGTAAATAACCTGATCCTTTTTTTTACGTATTATTTACATATATAAATCAACACGAGTGTTACGTCTGATCTGTATACATACAACGCTGAATTTCCATGTCTCTTATTAGAGAGTACATAAGTCTGCGATGGCCGCCACAAACTAAAAACAAGATGAAGTTAATAACTCTGAATGTGCAAATGTTGAGTTACGTCCCGTGAAATATTCACTTAGCGTTTTAACGGTTCTCTTCTTAAACCTTTTTCTTCCTTCAGGACAATCTCTCAACCCGATTCCTGGGTCAGCCCCAAATTTCAATCATTCCTTCTGGTGGGCAAAATATAGTCTTCCATGAAGTTTCATTTAAATTCACTGAGAATTCCTTGAGATATCGTGTTGAAAGACGAACAGACAGACACAAGTTGATACATAAACCTCTTCCAACTTTGTCAGAATTGGTAAATAAACTTTTGTAAGTATATTGGCAATAAACGAATTTCTGAAATGTCTTGACAGGATATTTCCAATGTACAATGTAATTCCTGAAAGAAAACTTGAAAAATTGTCGCCTGGTAAAATATATATATTAGGATACAAATCCCTTTGCTGACAACATATTGGCTTTGTGAATGAAAATCGAAAAGCTGGCGTTCTGCTTCATCGTTATCTTGACTGATAAAGAAGACAATATTGAGCAGATTTTAATATTTATGCTGAAAGCTAAAAGCAAACATATTTGCGCCTCCCGCTTTCTTATCAAGGAACTGAATGAAAAGATTTTCTTTCTTTTTTTTTTTACGAAAAGCGAATACCCGATGCGCAAGAAGTATGGAAGTAAATCATAATTAAACTATCTTTTCTATAGCCGAGCGACATATTAAAAAAAATGTATATAAATGAACCGTTCGATATATTTTGCAGCTTTTATTCAAATCCAAAAGTTGTACCAAAAAAGTGAGAATGCTGACACGAAGGACATCATTACTTGGCAATAATTCATGTTTCGTTTTCTTGCCAGTCATTTATTCACTTTCGTGGCTTTAATAAACTTATTTGATGAAATCTGCATTAAAAAAATATAAGTGTATGTTAATCCATTTATTTTCTTGAAATAAGTACCGTGCAAATTCCCGTTAATTTCCTTCTTTATAATATAGCCATATTGAAAAATCTCAAATCTTTTTTTTCTCACGATGTTCATGAAAAAATTGCGCATTCTTTCGTCAGAATTAGTTTATATCATCTTCACAAAGTGAATACATGCCACAGTTTCCACGACAGCTATGTAGCATGTTTCAAACTGAAAGTAAATTCTTTTTGGAGTGAGCTTAAGGTTCATGAAAACCTTTGTGCTTGAAAATTCATTTCCTATTCATATTCTTCTCTCTCTCTCTCTCTCTCTCTCTCTCTCTCTCTCTCTCTCTCTCTCTCTCTATATATATATATATATATATATATATATATATATATATATATATATATATATATATTTGGAGAGAGGGAGCAAATGGAACTTTCCATTTCCATTCCTGTTAATAGCTGTCATGTTGTCGGAAATGTATGAAGCATGCTTTTGTTTAGGCCCCTTCAATCCAAAGGTATATCAGAGGAACATTGCTATTGATAAGAAATGTAAGAATTCGGTTCGATTGTGATAGTTTGTCACATGTACTGCAGTCTCGTCGAAAGTACATGGTACCAGGAAGTAATATTTTCTTTCAAATACGGATACTTAATTGCATCGATGCTCCTGTAGTATAAATATATATATATATATATATATATATATATATATATATATATATATATATATACATACATACATATATATATATATATATATATATATATATATATATATATATATATATATATATATATATATGTATATATATATATATATATATGTATATATATATATATGTATGTATGTATGTGTGTGTGTGTGTGTGTGTGTACATAATTAAAACATGGATTTTCAACTTCTGTTCAGTTTAAAATATCAGGGAAAATGCTGATGGGAGAAAATTTGTCCTCGTATTATCTATACTGTGGTCCGGTTTATTGAGTTTGAAGTATTTAGCCAAAAGAGTACGAGTGAAATTCAAAACAAAATTATAGTGCGATAAACAGTCGACCTTCCTTGTTTCTATTTCGATTTCAATCTCCATCCTCATAAGGAGAATGCGACGACTGATATACTGCCGATATTGTGCAGCTCAACGTCAGGCGCAAGAGATCTCAGGGCCCTACTCAATGTACAGTTCCTAAAAGATCACAAGTTCTTCAGTGATATTAATCTTTTTTTTCTTTTTTTTTTCTAGAATATTGGTATTGAGCAAAAAAACATAAAAGGGACCCAGTTTGTATTTTTCCTACATTTTTTTCGCCCAGTTAGCAAATTTTTCTTCCATGCTAGAATATTGGGAAGGTTCATGCATGTGTCTTTGAATAAAATCATAAACTGGGCGAAAAATGATGAGGAAACAAATTCGGAAGTACGCATGAAAATGTATAAAAACTACACTTCCAAGGGAGTTTACCACCCTGTGTATAGCTGAGGGAATTGTACATAACCATCTAATGACTAATTGAACGATGGCAAACTTCAACCCTTTGATTTCAAAACCTACAACCATGGGAGAAAATATCATTGTAGATTGACCTGCCTGCAAAAAACTATTCAGGGGTTCGGACATTAAGAAAAAAATCATTATTCCTCGTCCCTGAAAGAAGTATGTGTGTAGGAATTGGAGTATCTGCAATGAACAATTTGGTCTGTGCTGAGGGCTGATTCATAGTGTCTCGGGAAGATAAAAATTTTGGCATCTCTAGGTCGATGGTGATTAACAGGTAGGTTGTCTAAATACTTATCGACATTAAATGCTATAAGATACTGCTCATATGTATTTGAAGGAACACCAAATTTGTTTTTGTCTGAAAGAATCGTTATGGATTTCGAGTTAAGGGTTCCAGATTGAGATATTAGATTGGTATTTATTTCATATTAGATTGGTATTTCTTTCACGAAAGAATGTGAGCTTTTTTCCCATTCACCTTCGTCGATTCTGAAAAAGATTTTCGGATAGAGAAAATGTTTTTTTCATTAAACGATTTGATTCAAGTAAAAATATTTCCAGAAATTCACCATTCACAACGACAAAACATGATTGAATGCATGCTTTGTTATGTTCAATGCAATAAAATTTGTTTCTTTTTGTATGATATTCCTGTTGCCAACTTCCAAAACCCAGCAAGTAGAAGTAAAAAGTCTCGTTTTTTTTTCAAATACTCATAACAGATTCTGATATACAAAAAGCAAAACCCAAGAGTGAGGTTATGCCATTTTTTCTAAATCGATTCCAAAGATTTCTCTCGGAATGTTGGTGACCGGTCAGTATGTACCACTGGGAGGAGAAAGAAAGAAGAAATAATTGAAGAGAAAGATAAAGCATTGTTCATCTAAATGGTTAATGCGAAGAACAGAATCAAAACAAGCGCCAACCAGAACGAACGACAGAACTTAAAGGATGATTGCGAAAAGATGGATACACTAAAAAATGGTAAAAATAAATTATGAAGTGAAAAGGGGCTCGAATGAAAAAAAAAAGATTAACAGGAATTGAGTTAAAGAAAGAAAGGAAGAAAAATGACGAAATTAAAATATTATCCAAAACTGGGAAGACTAAAAAAAATAACCTCAGTTCTGGATAATCATTCATTCGAAAACGTCTTGTGACCATTGTCTCCTGGCAGTATGTCATTTCCGGGGTGATCAATCGAAAAAAAAAAAGAAAGAAAAGGGCGATAGATGAATGAATGACTCATTTAATCTATTTTCAAGCAATGATCATTAAATAAGTCAACATTCAGAAAAATAAAACAAGCATAAGTGAAAAATAAGGGATCAGTTCAACATGAATTTATATTGCAAATAGGACTGTCCACTTGAGATACTTGTAGGGTTGAAAATTTTCAAAAACAAAACTATTTTTGTTAACATAAGAGTAGATGTTTAAATTTTCTGTCCTCTGGCTCCATTGATACAACTGATATGCAAGATGCGTACATTCATGGCCAGCCAGCCAGCCAGCAAGCCTACTGAATCAACTTGCATGTAGACTACTCGACATATGTCAGTCATATGCAAAGACCTTTACTATTCTGACCGTCAGAGGTGACCCGAAAGCTCTCCTTTATTTTGCAACGATAATTTTTGAATAGGGGAGGGCTCAACTCTATTCCTGATACTTTCAATCCAAATCACACAGCTTTGGGTGTACTCAGTTATTCACTCAATGCAAAGGGAAAGTTGTTCTCATAACACTCTACGCTCATACCGACCAACTTAAAAACTGAAGAAACCAATTTTGGCTGTCTTGTTGACAGTTTGGGTTGACAGTTTCCCGAACAATCGATGTCATGATATGTGAAGCAGAGGAAAAAGGCAAAAACAACAACAACAACAGCAAAACAGACTAGAATATGTTGATGATGGGATGGTGGATAATACAAGCGGAGTATTAGGACTATCATTTTTTCTTAGAAAGGGATAAATCCAAAGGAAATTGATATAATATAATTTATTATTGAAAAAGGTAGTTGGCCTCCATCGAAATGCATCAAAACATGCCCGCGTGATAATAAAAATGATTGAGATGAAACACCTGTTTTTTCTCTTAAATTTTTCTCAGCTACCAATCGTCAAATTATCAACGGATCGGGCATTTTTTTTAATGTTTTTAAATTGAATTTATGATTATTTGTTTTTTTATTTAAGAAAAAAAGTTTTTTTCGTCTGGATTCGTTTTTTAATTTTCAAATTATGCTTCACCTGAGCAGTGTGTGTATGTGTGTGTGTGTGTGTGTGTGTGTGCCATGAGTCTGGACCTCTTGTATTCACATCTGATTAATCATACTGATACTAGTTATACGTGTAGCAGGACTAATAAAACTTACATTAGTAATAGTTGCGTTATATTCAGTAGTAGTATTAGTGGCATTGATAATTATCATCGTTATAGTAGTGCAGCTAATTGTAAAAAGGTTTCGTGGAGTATGCAGAATATAAAACGAATTTAATAGCAAAAGAAATGAGTGAAAAATATGAAAAAATGAAGCAAACAGAATGAAAGTAACGAACAAACCATGTGATTGATAGAGTTCAGGAAAAAATAAAGTCAAGAAATAAGCGAATGTAATTGATTAAGAGAATGGTTTAAAAAAACAAAACAAAAAACGAAATATGTCCAGGAAAATGAAAATGAAAATGAAAAAAAAACATCTAGAAAAAAAGGGTTATGGGAATTATTTTTTTGCAGCTCTCTTCTATTCATGTTTCAGCATCAAACGTGGTGTCAAGATGGACTCATTTGCAATGGGCGCGTACGATAGAAACAGGAGGAGAAAAAAAAAAGGATATGTTCTAAAAAAAAAAAAATCACTGAAGACATGAAAAGATGGGATGCATCAAATGTACGAAAGGCTGCTCGAGGAGAAATGGCGCCGGGGAATTGCGGTGAAAAATACGATGAACGCGTTCCAAAGTAAAATGTTTGTCAGCGCCAGGGCATCGATCGAGGTAAAGAAAATAAAGAATGAATCAGCAAGAGGAATTATTGGAAGGATACGAAATATTGCAAGGTTTTCTACTTTGCTTAGCTTAGGCAGAAAATATCAAAAATTTTGTATGTAGGAAGTTACCCTGCGTAAAGGTAGTAGTAGTAGTAGTAGTAGTAGTAGTAGTAGTGACAGCATTAATGCATTCCAAGGAAAATCATGAATCTCGTCCATCCATATATGCTACTTTTTACCTTAGGCAGTGTTGATGATAAAATATTTTCTTTGAGTAGAATGCTACCAGTATTTATCCAACAATGAATCATCATCATCATCATCATCATCATCATCATCATCATCATCATGAGTCTGTTGGTGGACATAAACGTTCCCCAGGGTTCGCCACACTTCTCTATCGTGGGTGTCGCTGAGCCAGTAAATTCTGGATTTGTCCAGCTCGTCTCTCAAGGTTGTACTCCGCCGGCCTCGGTTACACACGTAATCCCTGGGGATCCATGTCGTAAGTCTAGATGTCCATCGGTTGTCTGCCATTCTAACAACATGGTCAGTCTATTGCTATTTGAATTTTCTAGTAGATTCTATGATGTGCCTGACTCCTGTCTTCCCCCAAATGTATTGTGCTGTCCCAAGGTCTCACCATGTGAAGTTGTGCATGTAATCATTGACTCTTCTACCAGAGCGAAATGCGACTCACGGTCAAGGCTTTACGTTGGGATAATTGGAGTAACCCATCCAAAATAACTCCAGCCGACGCGACTTCAGTTGCTAAGCAACCGTGTTTGCTAAAGCAACTGCAGTCACAAAAGCTTCAGGACGAGCCCAACCTGTATTTTTTTAGTGCAATTGGAAAGTGCTACCCTGGAGTGGACTGTTTCCAAGTAGCTGGGCCAAGTAATAGTGGGAGAGCCCAAAGATGAGTCCAAAGGCTCCCAATGCGCGTAGCAATGTGCAACCTCAGGGTTAGCATAATTTTTTCATGTGTACGTTGCATAGTTCTCAATTTGCGGATCTGTTACTTGGTTAGGTTCCATGTTTCTGCTCCATAAGCGATTATTGGGAGAATGCATTGGTTGTATACCCTTCCTTTAAAGATTAATGGGATTTTCTTTTTTTTTTGAAAGTCGAGGTTGCTCCGCCAAAGGCTTGCCATCCCCGGGTGATTCTTTGTTTGATTTCTTCTTCTTTTGAGAATGTCATGGAGGTTCGAACACGGATCTGGTTGGTCACTCAATAGAAACTGTTATGTGACGAGTATCTTTACGTGAGATGCTGTGGATGCTTGGGATGATCGAGCAAACAAGTGGAAAAAGAGTAGTGATCAATCTGGAGATTACATCTGTCACAATTGAACGAGCAGTAAACACTTCAGAAACAAAGTAAGGGATCAGTTTAGCCGAAACGTACATCACAAATAGGACCCTTACTAAAAACTCAACCAGGGAGAATTGGGAGAAAAAAGAATAAAACATCTCCTCTACTTACAGACAGAGCGTGTGTGTGTGTATGATCTCGATTTTCTACTATAAATGGTCAGGGCTCAGCGAAGTCTGAATAGATAGATACATAGACACATATAGATATAAAAAAAACAAAACAGGAATAACCTAAACCCAGAACTATTTTTTACGCCGTTCTGTTTTGTTTAGTTGTGATTAATATTGATAACAGCAAGTTGTCTGATAGTATAAAGATCAATGATGATGTGATAGATGATCCATTAGGAACTGTGCAAGTGACTGTGTTTCCACCATTTCAGATAGAAGATTTCACTGTTTCAAATCACTATATAGTGAAGATTACAGAAAGTGAAAATTTAGATGCGTATCCTTAACTTGCCAGAGAACTAAAAAAAAATGACGAAGTAACACTAATACCACATGTATTCCGAACCCTTGGAACATTCCCGAAAGCATAGATATGGGAGGAACTGGAAATCCAGGAAAGAATTGAGGCCATCGAAACGACAGCGCCATTAGAATAAGAGAGTTTTGGAGTATTTAGGAAACTTGTCATATGATTTCGTTGTCGCCAGTCACAACTAGTAGAGGCATTAATCATTTTCGGAGCCCAGGAAACATTCCCGAGGAGCCAAGGAAAAAGGTCGGAGGAACGAAAAACGCCGTGGAAGGCTGAGACTATCCAGGCAACAGCATCGTCACAATCAAATATAATACTGGTGAGAATTCATGAAATTTGTTGTCACTTGATCTCCAATAAGAGCTACCACTCACTATTGGTGTAAAAAGTACAAACAATAAAGCAATGCCTTTAATAGGAAATTACACGGGTAAATCGTTTCCTTTCAAGGATGCAGAATAAGATGACGTAAATGCCATGCCCCAATAGTGATATTTTCTTTATGATGAATATAAAAGTCATGTATCACCAAGGGATTAATTACTTTCTCAGTCTAAAAGACAGAAAATACCGATTTAGAAAAAGATAAACGTATTACAATATTGCTATGGTTCTCTAGAGACGAAAATATTTTGCAATATCTTTTATAGATTTATACAGTTGAGGTTAAAACATTATTCTTTGAGTTCAGAATATTTCCGGAGAAGATAATAAGGAATCGTTTTTTTTCATACGGGAAGATTGAACTTCTCAATGGTTTAAATCGCCCGATAAAGTGGCATAATCAACCGATCGCCCAGTCTGGACGTCTCAATGATATGTTTGCGACCAAATGAATCCAACCGGCCCGACAAATTATGAACAAATTCAAAGCACGCCACAGAAGCCATTAAAGGAATCATTACAGCTGACACAATGATACAAGAGTTCAAAGATACTTTCCTAATTATTTTCGCAAAAAAACAAACATCTTTTCCAAAATCTAAACAAACATTATCCTTTATTAAAGGTTTTTAAATATCTCTTCGACACCCAATATTTATCATGAGACTCCCATGATATTCTGACTCTGACTAGAAGAGGTTTACGAAATGTATTCATACATATTTGCAAGGTTCTATGCCAAAAATGGTGTACAGTTCCTCTGACAGAGATTTTTTGCCTCCCTCTCCCCTAAAAAGCGCCCCAATGACATTAACTGCTGACAACTATTCATTTTTGGCAGCTTTTCCTGCCAACAACTGTTTGAGACAAAAAAAAATTAAAAGCACTTTGTCATATAGTGAGATGCAAAGATTCCAGACGATCACCAAACAGACCCTCCCTGTATCGACGGTCAAAAATACGATTACTTGAAAACGGCTAAAGTGCACAACGGCCAAATCGTTGAGTTGAATAAATGAACCAAAATGAGGACAATAGTTCGCACAAAGATTTATGTAATGATATTCCTCCATTTAAAAAAAATCAAAAATAAATATAAAAGAGTCAGAAAAAAAAAGAACAACAACAACAAAAAACAAAAAACAACGGATTATTTTAAAGAAAATCCCCCTCCGAATCTTTTGTTATACTCACGCGAATTTGTCATGTTCTAGATCAAATATTGGCCTCCATTCTGACTCTATAAACAATGGAATATCCCCTCTAGGATGAATACTAGGGTGAACCGTATGGAGATCCTAGGATATCAGTTGTCTCAATACCCCTTTAAGTCTTATGGATATTATCCAGAAGATAGTAGTGATCGATACAGCTGGTATTTGCTTGTCTACAAGAGATACCAGGACATCACATTCAGCGTCAAACCCTACTTATGAGGGCTCCAGTGCCTGGTTTCGAATTAGTTGCTCTTCTCCTCGAGTGGTTGTGCAATCTACCTTGGTATTTTATATGAGATTTTCAATTTAAGCCTTTCCAAAAGGCATTAGAACCAAATCAACCGGATCTGACCAAAGTTTAAACTTGGTTGACGATTCCATTGCCAGAGCCGCGTCTGACTACGCCAATTCCAACTCCTCTCGGGACCAAATAATATCATCAAAACTTGCCTTCTCTTTCAACTACCGTAGCGTTAGAATTTGAAGTCACGTAAGAAAACGTCATTGAAGAATGAATACGGTCAAAATAAATTCTATTAATGACATCACTGGCGTTTTTTACGCCTAAGAATAATAAAAAAAAAACATCTAGAAATATCTAGATCCTAGGGAATCTAGTTATTACTCATAAATCTGTCAAAATAAGGCACCAAAAGGTTTTAGAAGGGGCTCAGTTGATTGTAAATGCCAAATTTCAAATCAGTAAACAGATCAATACGACCAGACGCAGTGAAAGACACGAACACATGGAAGACCACATTGACAAACACGCAAACACTAGCACATGTAGAAAAAAATAGAGCCCTTTGCTCTATTCAATTACTATAGTGGGTTAACGCCTTGATAAAGTGAAGGAAAAATGAATTTTGGTGGGTATGAATTTTCAAAAAGTCGGTAGAAGAGAAAGGCTTTTAGTTGCAGTCAAATAATATTTAAACTTAATGGTTGTGAAGCTGGGGTGGGGGTAAAGAAAACAATGTCCAGTCTCTTTTACGGTACCAATTTATGTATGTATGTATGTATGTATGTATGTATGTTCAATGCATCATAAAACTCCGAACTCAGTGAATATTTAGAATGATTCTATTATAATCTTGAATAAATTTGTAATTGTTTGTGATTATGAAGTTGGCCATCTTATAAACCGTGGGTCATAATAATGAATTTGGTGGTTTCAACAGTTTTATTCACTGAAAATGTTCGTTGCAAGTAGACTTGAAAGTCTTTGACAACTGACGTGAAATAAATGGTTAACATTTCTATGTAACTGGTTTTGTATTTGTTATGAACAGTGTCAAGTGTACTTAATATGGGGAAGAGAATAAAACTGTAAGAATTCGAGCGCAGTAAGATGGTCGAACTTTAGAATCGGGGTCTGTAACATTGTAATTTGCTTGAATTAATCGAAGTCAGACGGTTGTTAAGTGTTTTTTTGCATGATCCAGATAGTTATGGAGCCAAGAACAGATATGATAGACCAAAAAAGATGTCGGAAAATGATGAGAGGGCAGTAATCAGAGCACTGCTGCGAATGCAAAACTCCAATCAGTCCATCAGTTGACTGTAAGCAGACATAGGATTACATCCCACTAATAGACCATCTGACAAAAATCTATATTCTATTAAAAGTCTCTATTTGAATAATCCACTGACGAGAGAAATCAGTCAGTAGATGTCCAAATAATCAAACCACTGTTGTAAAATATCGAAATTTAAAAAAAATTGAACTTCCGGAAAAGGATGGGGATTTAAACGCCCCCTTCTTACGAGATCAAAAAGCTTGGCGTTCCCTCACTTTTTTTCAGCACTACACCGTTGGCAGTCGGGATGATTTATCAAAAGAGATTAAAGTGAAATATCTATTTCTATGAACAACGAGTGAAAGGTCTCGCTTTAACGGGTCATTAGGGAATAAAAGAAAGTATTTAAACATGAAAGGAAATAGAATTGCGACAACAAATCGACAGATAATTCATTAGAATTATACGGTTATTGATTCTCCGTTTTGAAATATCCGTCAAAAACAAGCATTTTCGAAAGTAATGTTGTAAACTATTCTATGGATCATTTGTTGTTATTTCCTCTTTATTGTTGTTGATAATATTGAAATCTAATCAGATAAAATTACTTTTATGATCGATACAACAATACATACATATATATATATATATATATATATATATATATATATATATATATATATATTGAGAGATAGATAGATAGATAGATAGATAGATAGATGTGTAAATGTGTGTATGTATATGATCAAAGAATTGCGTTATATTATGTGGAGACTTATTAGAAATTATCTCCTGTCATTACGCCGTTAATGTATCACTCACTTTAGACAACGTAAATGAAATAAACAATTGAAGGAAATGGGTTGTGGTCGACAGTTACCAGTATCACCCAAGAGAGCGGCGGCTTCAATGCCAAGCATATCTTTGATGTACAGAAATGTCTAGCTGATACCATTCATTAGCCCTGAAACCTGATCCGAACTAATCACCAGTCTGCATAACTATGCACCAGATTTCTAGTTCAAGTAGGCAGGTGATTCTATGATTCAGAATTTGTGAAAAAAAAAAAAATAGAGTCCCATCCTAATTCCTATAATCAGACCTGCTATTCTCCATAAGTTTGTGCTGGCCTGCACTGCTTGAGATCTCTTCTGCGACTATGATGGAAACATTTAGTTGCAGATGGATGGCGTTGCTATGGGGTCCCCTCTTGGACTGACATTCACTGATTATTCTATATGACAACTACAAAAAACACATTCTTTAAATATTTATGAATTTCACTTTTTTAAAAAAATTTTGTAACTATTTATGCATGTTTGCAAAGTTATCATCTGATGCAAGGTTTGTTGGTGCCATAGATGGTATTTCTCGCTGCAGCATCTGTAGGACGTAATATTTGTCTGAATACATGAGCCTGTTATAGTAAAATAAGGTAGTTCCTTACGTTTTTTCAATGCCAGTTGTCAGTGTTCAATCCTAAGTAAAAGCCATGACTTGAAAATTGATTTCCATAGTGAATGTTACATTACAGTTGTTTGTATCTATTTTTCAGATTGCCTTCGATGCTTGCAATACCTGCGATCAGAGAATGATGATTCACATAAGAAGGGACAGTTTTTCCATGGAGTCTCAATTCATTTAAAATGATCACGCCAGGGCCTCATTTGAGGATTTTACAAGGCGTTGGGAGGTTGTTTTCGCAAAGGAATGCATAGTTACCGAAGTCCCTTAGTTGTCCTTCTTACATATGTTATAATCGATTTGACACGCTACACTATATTTGAATGCCGGTGAATGGTACTTATTTTATTGATAAACGTATCATATCAGTTTAAAAGTTCTGATACACAGCTCTCAGGAACATTCACCATCTGAAACTGTGGCTCTGGTCATACTTACATGAATTCCACTTGCAAATATCAATATCTCTGCCTCACCAGATTTTTCTTGAGTATATTATGCATCAGTATATGAATTTTACGATATTATCTTCGATGTTGGCTGAAATTCAAAACCAAACTATCATCATTAAAAAAAGTGGCAGGTCTTTAGTCACTCAATAGAAATCGTCATAGAACCAACGTCTTGTAGAAAATTGCCAGGTTGGAGCTGATCAAATATAAAACTAAAAAGGAGTTGTAAATGAATAAGTAACTTTTAGCTTTTAGTAGACAGCGATCACTAGAAATCTTGATTTGAAAAAGCAAAATAAGGGATCAGTTCAGCATGAATTTACATTGCAAACTGTTCCCAAATACACACTAAAAGCCTATTTATGAGAAATTGAAGAAAAAAGGAGATTCGTTGACATAATATGGAATAAATGTACAAATAATTAGCCCTCTACATTGGTTCTGCCAGTGCGTGTGATATACACATATATTGATCGTTACTACTCGATAAGAGTATGGCAGTTCCTAAGAGAGCCCTCTGCCATGTGTACCCCATTGATACTTGAGGAAGGGGCTAGGTGCTCAGTCCGGTCATTGCGCAGCGAAATGTTCTGTTGGTCGGCAGCAGAGCATAGGATGAAATGGCACCTGGTGCTCCTATACGGTTACCCATCTGGGCAATGACCAGGATTGACTTCGCTTAACTTTGGTGATATTACAAGGACCGGTATATCCAATGTTAATTGGCTGTTCGTTCATACATTCATACATACATGCATACACAGCCATCCTGATATACTTGGAAACTAAAGAAACCTATTTTGACTGTTTTAGTTTTTATGGTTTCAATAAATGATACAGTCAGATTATGGGTCATTGATTCCATTTATGGAAACCTTGTATGATTCAATTTACCTACTTATGTGCATTTGATAGTAAGGTCTGTTCGTTTAACTGTCTATAAACAGATCACGGGCAATTTAACAATGTTTTGAAGATTTATCACATCGGACTTATATTTTAATTTTCTATAAATGCATATAAGAGTGTGTGAGTATATTTGGGCGTGTAGGTGTTTTCACCCATTTCATACGTGCGCGCAGAATCCCGATATAACTTATGTCCAGCTTCCTGGATCTGTTTGAATTCGGCAATGCTTACGAAATAAAGACATCAGTTGAAATATTTCTATTCCAGGTATTTCCCTCTGGCTTACAAATGAGACGCTAAAGAAATTTGTAGAAAAGTTATCAATCTAAATGTTCATCAATCTCTCTCTCTCTCTCTCTCTCTCTCCCTATATATATATATATATATATATATATATATATATATATATATATATATATATATATATATATATATATCGACTGGAAAGCTTAACTTCAAACTCTATGTATATGAAAAACAATTATGTAATTTCAGTCAATTAATTAATTCTCAATATCTGTTAATGGAATTCATGTAATTCCATTAAATATTCTTTTTCTTTCATTTTACACATAATTTGATATTATGATACTATGTGTGAATTGCTCTTGTTGAGATCAGTTGCTTTATATATAAACGTTTTGGGGCTTTACAAAAAAAAAACAGTTATATTAACATTACATCAAGGAAACTTGTAGTAAAGTTATATATCTATCAGTACATCTCTCTCACTCTCATTCTGACTCTCCCCCCCCTCTCTCTCTCTCTCTCTCTATATATATATATATATATATATATATATATATATATATATTTATATATATTTATATATATATATGCATATATATAGTCTAGAAAGTTTTACAGATTCAAACATTAAACTTAAAAAAAAACACTATTTTCAAGAGATTTATATATGAATTTATAAATTCGTGTCACTTCTTCAGAATGTTCACCCATATAAATATAAAATCTGTTGTGTTGGTTTTAATCTCAGATTGTATGCAAACCAACCAAAGATACAATCTTTAAGAATATTAGGTACATAGAAAAACTTATTTGAGTTGATTTTCTACCAACATATTCTACCGAAAAATTGGGCACATTTTAAATCAAATTGAATGTTCTGATGATATAGTTCTCAACAAATATAATATGGTATATTACTTGTCATAAATAGTATACGTACGATATCGTATGAGATGAATCTCATTTGTCAAATAATTCATACGCAATCATTTTTGATTTTAAGATCCATATTTAGAAAATTCTCTTGTATTTCGTCATGTTTGCACTTTACTTCAAGATTTTAGGTAAATCGCACCGTTTGATTTTTCGAATTTTCCACCATCATTAAAACAAGATGTCCTCAATAAAACAGGTACATTCTAAAAACGCACTGGCAGGCTTTATGTCAAGTCTATATTAAGACGACATAAATATATTTTCATTTCAAGTAGATACTACCTTGCCCAATAGAGTGCAAGACCAAGCCCTTTCGGGGATACCTATTATCTGATGGAATAGTTTATTATCAATTTCAAAGTAACTTTCCCTAATAAGATAATTAAGAAATAGCCTTATTGAATTTATGAATTTGATTGTTCTTCATGCATTCAATACAAAACCCCAGAAACGGCTTTTTGAAGAAGTTTAGTAATAGTAACTCTAGAGGCTACAATAAAGCGAGCACCCATTGTGAATATATATATATATATATATATATATATATATATATATATATATATATATATATATATAGTCTTAGATTAAAACCGACACAACGGATTCGATATTCACGTAGGGCAATCGAATTGATACAAACAGTAAGTTGAGTCTGTTATCATACTCACTGATCAGGGTAACCTATGTAAGTGAGCCCTGTTAAAAAATTATATATAGTATAAAATAACATCCATATACAATACATAATGAGAATACCTAATGTAAAAAAAAACTACATGTATGACAGAAGTTATATATTGAAATCATTGCCTGAAGGGAGGTGGTGTTTGATCAACACAGCTGGGGTGCCACGTTAAAATAAATGCTTTGTTGTTTTTTTAAATCCCCCAAACAGCTACGTGGTGAATAACTCATGATCCTAACTAGATGAAACTTTACTCTTAGAACCATCTTAACATGGTATACGTAAAATAGAAAAAAAAACTGAAAAAACTTACATAAATTGCATTGACAGAAGTTGGGAAATGAGTGTATGGAGTGACACAGAAAAATGGAAAACGTTCTCCATGTATATCAACTATGAAGTTGTGAAGCTCTTTAGACTATTTGTTTATAGATGTAAATCGAAAATGTCATTCTATGGCCTGGAGCTTCATGCTGTTGGCGCAAAAGTCCGACGATATATATATATATATATATATATATATATATATATATATATATATATAAATATATATATATACATATATATATATATATATATATATATATATATATATAAATATATATATATACATATATATATATATATATATATATATATATATATATATATATATATATATATATATGTATATATATTTGGTTGATGATATAATCACCAAGTATAGGACACTGGATTAGAAAATCGTCAACCGAAACCGTCAGAAAAACTGTCAAAATAGGTTTCTTCAGTGTTCACGATGGTCCTGCCGGCTAACTGGCTCTCTCTCTCTCTCTCTCTCTCTCAATATATATATATATATATATATATATATATATATATATATATATATATATATATATATATATATATATATATATATATATATATATATAATGTATGCTGCAAACGTACAGGTCACACCAATGGAAGTACTGAGCAAAAAATTTACTTCTCATGACTTGATAAAAAAAATCCTCTCCCCAGTTAGACAGTTTTTTTAGTGGGGATTCAATTTATAACGCAAGTTTATGCTACTGTGATCCCTTGGTTCATGTAAGTATTCATACTTACCTTCCGAAAATTAAGACATTTTTAATGATCACTGCCGAACAAAAATAATGACGTGTAACTTTTTCATTGATCGCACCCCTTCCCAAATTTTAATTGATCATCCCAAACACAACATGCAATCAATCATACGTTGATCCTGTGACTGTTTTTCCTGAGTGACTAATTCAACCTGTTCAGAAAATACATTTGCTTATAACGTTGTTGCTGTTTTTTTGGGATTGTACAGTTGGCGATTTTCTTTGTTTTTGTAACGCAAAAACACAAACTTACAGAAATGAGTCTGTAAGGTTAGATCGAATATAGCAGCAATCAAGAATACTCAAGTTTATAAGATTGTTACTTTTAAATATCAAAGACGGAGCCAGGTTTGTTCTATCAATAAGCTGCCCACAACTTGAACGAGAGCAGGAGAAGCCGTTGTGCATTAACTGGTTTAGTTTCAACACTTATGTGTTGGGAGCATATGGGTTATTCGCTGTTAAGCCTGGTTCTTGTTCTACAATATGTTTATTCAGTCAAAGTAACGATAGGAGCGGATCTACCTGTGGAAAGCAAAGGGGGACATATTTAAGATTCTGGCAAGCTGGGAACGTGCGTTTGTTTGCATAAAGAGTCACAGAAAGAAATGGAATATTTATTAGGTCTTTTTGCTGAGAACAGAAAAGAGTGAGAAAAAACTCAGTTCTGTCTCTTCCAATAATACGTATTCAACTTTCATGGTATCTTTCATTTACTTTCCCTATCTCAGCTTCTCAAAAAGATATGCATTTCACAGTTTTGTATTTGTATGATTCTTTTAGCAAAGTTTATCCCATTTGCCGCGATTTTCTTTTCCCGTATATCAAAGAGTCAGAAAGATACCCCCGACTTTTGTCCAGGGCATGGTTTCACTTTCTTCATAATTTTTGTCAAAGATGAGTAGATAGGAGAATGCAAGGGATCAATAAAATCCATCTACAGAGACTATTCAAATAGGGCTAATATTCAGCATATAGATCCCTGACATTTCCATTAAAGGATTTCAAGTGAATTCACAGAAATAGTATGCATGATTTCCATGCATACACACCAATATACATAAATGAATGCATCCCTGCATACATATGGAGAGAAGTAGGATATCTAGTATAATTGAATATTGGTATGCGCTCACAGGCACATATATACAAATACACGTGTACAAAACAGTAACATCATTTCTTTATTTACAAAATCATTTGCTATATGCTTCCTACAAACGCTCAGTACCTCTATTAGCTATCAAACAGATAAAGAAAGGGATGGTCTTGGAACCATCGCCCCACACATTTTTCAGGCCTCTCCAGCATGGATTAAAGTGTAGTATCTGTTCCCTTGCAGGGCCTAAGGCACCGGTACTGACACTTGCCTGCCGAATGACCAAGTGCACCGGTGCAATGAAGCTTACTTTTCAGGGGCAGCTTCCTTGCAATTCAGGCTATGAAAAACGTGTACAATAATTCAAATTGAACCATATAATTTTATCCTTTATTTACCCCGGATATCTATGTTCATTGTTTACATGCCTTAGTGTTGTAATGTTGGTTACCTTTTTTACACGTGCATTGTCAATTAGGTTAAATGAAATAATCATCAAATAATAATGAAAAACAATGCTAACCAGTTCGGAGATTTGATCCTGCAAAGCTCACAGAATATGTCTTCCCGAAAATGGAACTGTCGTGTTTCTAATCGTCTCTTGTATCCCTGTATATTAATCTTTCAGAATGAATGAGTGCGAAAAACAATTTGAGTCATACGCTTCAAAATATAATGATAGTGACATCAGCAGGTGGATTGCATAGTGGTTGAAATAATTGCACATTTTTACCAAAACATACAATCGGTGTTCAAACCCAAGGAACGGCAGGAATATTCAGTATTCCAAATATTAAGATCGATGTATGCAATCTTCTAGTTTGATTTTGCCTTGTACCATTCTTGACCAATCCCTTATATCATAAATATCATAACATCAGTAACACCTGCATAAGGGATTGCGGCCAGTATCACGTTGGATTAACTGGTTATCGTAAGATCAATGGAGTTGAGAAACGTTGCTTTGATAAGTACCTAGATGGGTGACCATTAGAGAATATCAGGTCCCGTAAGCAATGTGTGTACGAAAGCCTGCGACACTCCCGATGGGGATATAAGCGGAGAACGATCATACATAAAATGCACAATATTATTTAAATAATTTTGATATTTTATGTTTTAAAAATCACAAATATTTTGAATGAATACATAATATTTTCGCAAAGACATCGCAGTGTGGAAAAACATCTTGTTTTTATTACAGCAACTGTATTTCGACCCATGATAGCTGATGTAAATTACTTTCGGCTTTTGTTTTTCATCTCCGCAGCGTCAACGCAGTCAGAAGCTCTCAACAACGAATCCAATCATAAAACAGATGACTTATTCTTTCCTTTACGATTCGATAGCCACAAACACCAACACGGATATTAATCTCAGAATGAGAGCGACATTTGTTTGGTAATTGCTCGGGGGTGACGATGGAAAATATCAGATTGTTACTTATGGAATGGCGTTTTCGGAATAGTAAAGAGGAAACTGATATAAACTATAAAACGGGAGATATTCAACCCAGATATGAACCATTTAAACCAATATCCTTTTCCCAAAGACTTTTTTATGAAATATCATATATACAAAATTCTCTCAATGGACATAAATTCAGGGTAAGCACAAATTATGGCTTCTCTATAACTGAACCTAAAATTCAAAATACTTTAAAGTACAATGACTTGTAGCTTAGATGTCAACTGAAAATGTTCGATGCAGCAACCCTCCATATCTCTTCTGTTTGAGTTAAGACAGTCAGCTGAAATGCATAGTCTGAGAATGTTATGGAGCATTTTGAACGTCAATTCATGTGGGACCCATTTTGTAACCTCATTTCTCCACCTTGATAGGACATAGTATGGTCGGTTCTGAAGTCCCAAAGTCACAAGAGAGTTGATTTTTGATCACTGCTTGTAATAATGCTTCATCAACAAGAAATATTTTGAACCTCATTTGAGGTTTAAAATCGTATTTGACAAGTATTCAAACCTTTTAGGTGG
Organism: Thysanoteuthis rhombus; assembly: GCA_963457665.1. Classification (NCBI taxonomy): domain Eukaryota; kingdom Metazoa; phylum Mollusca; class Cephalopoda; order Oegopsida; family Thysanoteuthidae; genus Thysanoteuthis; species Thysanoteuthis major. The sequence goes on along the minus strand of OY735205.1, from coordinate 63,240,606 downwards.
ACACAATCGCTGCTTGGGACTCAAATTAATTAATAACAATAACAATAGTCAATAATATCTTAGTTCACATTTGAATTTGAAGGGATAGCAATTTCATTAGTATAACTTTCACTTAATGCATTTTTTTTTCTTTCTGGTAATAAAATATACTACTATTCACCAGGGATTAATGCTGTTTTAGGATTTATTTTTTAGACAACATGATTCCAGATTCTGAGCTGATACCTCCTAGTAATTTAATTGAAAATAAGAGAAATTTTCTCAGAATGTTTATTTTGAGTAGAGTCATGGACACATATTTTAAATTTCTTTCGTGAATTATTCTAATAAAAATTTGAGTTTTTGTTTTGTGTTTCAAACATTCCTGCATGTGCGAATATCTCTTGATTTTCACAAAGATCTGCCTAGTCTGGCACAGGAACAAAATAATAGGGTACCCAATGAGCATTGAATTCATAACAAAGCTAAACGATTAATCTGAATTCACGTATAAAGATAAAAATCTAAATATATATTTTGAAAAGTATACCTTTTAACGTCTGCTTTACTTTATATGAAGATAAAGAACTAAATAAAAATATATCCTTGAGCACAAGGAAGTCCTACAAGATATGTAAAGTGAACTGAGAAAAGAGGAGAATAATCCATTAGTAACATATATATTAGGACCAACAATTCGAAACAAAATTTAATTATAAACAAACAGTAGAATATCTCATCATAAATAAAGATACATAACGAAACATGAATGTCAGACTTTGGAATTATGCAATAGAAATCTGTGCATATTAACGGGTAAACTAGAGATTGCAACGAACTCAAAGTTAAGAATACTTATAAAGTCTAGATTATAGAGAACCAAAGAGTTCAGATTGTGGTAAACATTTTGATGTGATTAAAAAGCATTAGATATCTTTTATCATATGTACATCAAATAAATATCGAATGATAGAATCAGTACTCAAAAGAAAAAAATACTCCGTTTGGCAAATAAAAAAATTCAACTGGTGAAATGCTTCAAACTCCATCAAAAAACGATTCCAGCACTTAAAAAAATATCAAGTATCAGCAGATTTCTTGTTATAGTCCCGACTGATGAAGTGGCAAAAAATGTAGTATTTGTATGTAAAAAAATGTATATTCAAAGGATATTGTCTGAAGTAGGATCAATAAATATTTCATCATCCATGCATAAAAGATTTTCTTGCGAACCTGATAATAATGTATTTAACAATATCTTATTATGTAAGAGAATCCGATTGGTGCCAGCTTTATTGTAGTCGCTGAAGTTTCTAGCACTAAGCCTCTTAGCAAAGCTGTTCCTAAAATATTCAATTTAATATACAATCAAATATATAAATTCCATATCGAAGTAAGTTCTATACTAAAATAAATCCATTTTGGTTAGTAAATGAGCCTGTTAAAAAAAAGATGGATATCATAAATACACGTGAGGAGGCTAAATTTACTCCTACCTACGTTTTTTTTTTAATATTCTTTATGCAGAAACGTCTAATGGAGATATTACGGAATTAAATAATATAGTAGTCTTGGCATTTGCAGGAAGAAATAGTAAATATATTTTTAAACTCTGAAGCTTCCGGGTGTAAAAAAAAAAAGATAAAAGACTTATTTTACGTGTCCTACGCTTTAAGCAATTGTTAGTAATCTTATTGTGGAAAATTACTTCAAAATTGGTAATAAATTATTTCTTAGATTATAAATATCGTTATGAGAATTGATCTTGTGCCAAGTCTTGGGCCAATTCGTATTTATATAGACATGGTAATATATTCATGTCGACTTTAATTGGAACTAACATAAGGTCAGCTCGAGCATTTTTAGGTTGTACGATTCTTACTGACGACCTGCTGTCCCAATGACGAAGGATATTTCGGGAATTGCATAGTGCTATATACCGTAAAGATATTAAACTAAAGCGTGGACATGACGGAATACAAGCAATGTTCCAAAATTTGGATAGTAAAACCGAGGATGGAATATCTGTCTATAAATTCATTGATAAACGAGCCTTATTTCTGTTCTATATCGTACGTATTCCATTTATAACAAGTATTATTCCATCTTATATATTTTATCAAACTACAGTATCAGAATATTTAAGGTTAGCACGAACTGAACTAAGATTTATTGATTTATACCGAACATCGTTTCTTTAGTTATCTGCATAGTCAATAAAAGCGGCAGAATTATAAAGATTTTAGGCATTTTAATAAAGCCATGACAAGACATCCTGGTCCTCTTGAAACATATTAGCTTGTCCATAATAAAATCATAACGAAAATTAAAGAATATATTAACAAAAAAAGACAAGTCTATTACCCAAAACTTATTCTTCTTAAACCTTTCTGACGTGGTTTTTGATGTATGTTTCGAGTCATTGTCTTGATTGAAGATAAATCACCTATCAAGGCGAAACTGGATAGTAGAGGGTTAAAGATTGGTTTTGTGTGTGTGTGTGTGTGTGTGTGAGTGTGCACGCCTGTTTAGGCTGCTGTTCTTCATTAATTCAATTTTGATTTAAGACTGTAGACAAGGAATGTTTGGACAATATTTCATTTATTTGATCCAGACAGGCGTTTTCTAGTAAGTAAATTAGAAAGGTTAATTGAAAACAGTGAAAAACAGAACATTCTTTGTCTAGGGTCTTCAATCAAACTTTTACGCACACACGCACACACGCACACACGCACACATGCACACACACATACATTATATATATATATATATATATATATATATATATATATATATATATATATATATATGTGCACTGATTAGTGTTATATCCATGATAAGAGATCATGAGCGCCGAGATTTGGAAACAAAACAAATGAGTTTATAAACTATAGAACAGAAAATTTATTTAAAAGCACTCAGCATTTTCAATATTTATTATATCTGCTGAATTAAAACCTTCTGGTGACAGTCTGAAATTATGATACTTAGATGATTAGTCACTTGAATGGAATCTATTTTAGAAAGAATATAAACCGTATAAGTACAAAGAATGTATATATGTGCATGTGTGATAATAATAATAATAATAATAATAATAATAATAATAATAATAATATTGAAAAAAAGGCAAAGAATACCAATTCTCCAAAATAAAGGGAAGAGTCAATCACCTGATGTACATGGAGGATGTAAAAATTGTTTGCAAAAAAATAGGGGAGAGCTCGAGACGCTGTTCAACAAGTCAAAAAGATTACAATGATGACATTGGGACAGAATTTGGAATAGAAAAATTTGGGTAATGCATAAAGGAAAACTTCCAACAACCAAAGCAATCGAACTCCCGGACAGCAGGAAGATTAAACACTGAACACACAAGACCAACTCAAATACCCAGGAGTTCCTGAATGTTACACGACAAAACGGGAAGAAATGAAGGATACAATTAGAAGAGAATACCTTAAGAGGATAAACAGTTGGAAAAAGAATTAACACCTGGGCCGTATAGGTAGTAAGATACACAGAGCCATTACTTGGATGGACAAAGGAAGAATTCCAATCCATGGCCTGGCGAACAAGGTAGTTCATGACGATGCATAAAGCCTTACACCCCAGAGATTAAATGGATAGACTATACGTGGAGAGAAAAGAAGGTGGCAGAGGGCTCACCAGCATAGAGGACTGTGTTCAGAGGATCGCAGCTGATCTAGAAAAGTATGTGTAAACAAAAGACGAAGACATCATAAAGAGTGCCCGAAGTAGCGCATCGAACAACTAAAGAGTAGAAAACGATAGAGCAGCACAGCAAACAAAGAAAGAAAAATGGGAACAGAAAAAAATATACGGAGAATTAAAAAGACATGCATTATGTGCCAGACAAGAGATCGTGGACATGGCTACGAAAAAGAAACCCGAAGAGTTGGGGAAAGAGATGAGACTGTAAACCACATGACAAGAGAATGTAGTCAATTAGCTAAGAAGGAGTATAAAAGGAAACATGATAAAGTAACAGCAGTGATACACTGGGAAGTGAGTGAACAAATAGGATTTAACCATGTGGAAAAGTTTTTTTTAAAAGCCCTGGAGAGTAGAAACCACGAATTACTTTGGGACTTTGAATCCAAACAGGCCACTTCATCCAAGCGAGAAGACTAGATCTGGTAATTTGGGACAAAAAGAGGAAGATCTGCCAATAATAGACGTGGCTGTGCCTGCAGACCATAAAGCCACTCAACCTTTAGCAATAATCATCAAGCAACTGGTGTAAGACTCTAAACTCCAGCACTACTTTGCACTAAGAATATTGATAAGGGGGCTGAAGCCCTGAGTAGACTTGCTGTCACTCAGTCTCCAGCAGTAAAGAAAATGAAGTGAAAAACTGGGAAAATACCAAGATATGGCAAGAGAAATGAAGAAGATATGGAATATGAATGTAAGGGTAGTACTAGCAATAATATGTGAACTGTTCCAATGATACTGAAGGTGAGATTGGAGGAACTCGGGACAAAACGAAGGATTGAAACTGTACAGACCCCAGCACTGCTGTGGACTGCACGATTACCGAAGAGAGTGCTAAAAATATGCGATCTATGACCCCAGCTGTTAGCAGTGGCCTAACTGGGAGAAGAAGAGAAAAAAGTCAATAAAAACACCACCACAAATGATAGTGGAGGTACAAACCAAAGTGCTGTTGTGATCTGCGAGGGAGATATGAGGAGTGGGCCAAAGCCCTGAGGAGACTTACTGACACTCAACCTTCAGCAATAATCACCAAGCAACTGGTGCAAGACTCTAAACTCCAGCACTACTTTGCACTAAGAATATTGATAAGGGGGCTGAAGCCCTGAGTAGACTTGCTGTCACTCAGTCTCCAGCAGTGACTACCAGGCAACTGATGTAAAAATAGACAATAATAATGATAATAATAATAATAATAATAATAATAATAATAATAATAATAATTATAATAATTTTAATTATAATTATAAGTGGTAGTTGTAACATTTGGACCGTATGAATGAACCCAGTGATGATTTTCGAAGGTTTAAAAGATATTTTACTTTAGGCTTTAAGAATGATTATTCTTGACATATTGATGATATTTCTACTTCTGAGATGGTTTTCTTTGCGATTCTGAGAAATGTTCACCTAGATGAATTGTCCACTGCCAAATTCTGCCTAATGAAAAGAAAAAAAAAGTTGAGAGTGGTCTGTTGTTTCTTGGAGCTGCACGTGGGTAAGTGGAATTAAATTTAAAATTCATAGTTTAATGCCTAGCTACCCCCGAGTATGAATGAATGGAGTCTGTCCACCCCTGACCGTTAGGACCCCTTACTGCTAAGTAGATATAGGGGGAAGTCCACCATTGGGAAAGAACACAGATTGCGAGATAGCCGGTAGAAGAAGCATTTTATTTTTTGGCAAAAAGGTAAATTTCTTTCTTTGAATGATTTCTGGTGATTGACTTTGAAAACTAACTCTGACTAAATTCTTATATGTATATTGTCTCAATAATGATAATAATGATAATGATAATAATAATAATAATAATTATAATAATTTTAATTATAATTATAAGTGGTAGTTGTAACATTTGGACCGTATGAATGAACCCAGTGATGATTTTCGAAGGTTTAAAAGATATTTTACTTTAGGCTTTAAGAATGATTATTCTTGACATATTGATGATATTTCTACTTCTGAGATGGTTTTCTTTGCGATTCTGAGAAATGTTCACCTAGATGAATTGTCCACTGCCAAATTCTGCCTAATGAAAAGAAAAAAAAAAGTTGAGAGTGGTCTGTTGTTTCTTGGAGCTGCACGTGGGTAAGTGGAATTAAATTTAAAATTCATAGTTTAATGCCTAGCTACCCCCGAGTATGAATGAATGGAGTCTGTCCACCCCTGACCGTTAGGACCCCTTACTGCTAAGTAGATATAGGGGGAAGTCCACCATTGGGAAAGAACACAGATTGCGAGACTTATACTAAGTCAAGACTTAGAAGATTCAAGGGAGACGTATGACCTTCAAGGTTGTTAATTTCACCCAGATGAAGCTTAATGTGTTAATTGTTAGGTCTGAATTTAGAAGGGGATGGTCATACCACCAAATAGATATATCTGTGCAGCAGAATGGCCTATCCATGTAAGGTTATACCATGGGTTGTAAGAGCTGGTGGGACTCCGAGAGTGTCACTGAGCTAATTGCCCACAACGAACCCACCAAGGTCTGGTGCTACCTTAAAAGAACCAAAAAGAGCTGGTGGGGCTCTTCGGTTATTTCTGAACCACATCAGTCTTAACCAACCCACCAAGGTCTGGCGCTACCTTAAAAGAACCAAAAAGAGCTGGTGGGGCTCTTCGGTTATTTCTGAACCACATCGGTCTTAACCAACCCACCAAGGTCTGGCGCTACCTCAAAGAACCAAAAACCCCTATCATGACAGTACAACCTAACCATTTTACCGCAAAAAACGGGGCACAAATCCGAGATTTGTGTGTCGTAACCGGCAGGTGTTCCCTTGTTAGCCACCAGGAGGGACCCGGTCGTCATCCTGTGACTGCTGGCCAAAACTCCGGCTCGTGTACCCTTAATGGCCTTCAGGAGGGACACAGTCGTCACATAGCTACTGTTGGCCAAGACTCATATACCACTAATGACACCCAGGGTAGGCGCGGTCCTCACGGAGTGACTGCTATAAAGAGAAAGAGATGGACAAGGGAGGAGAATAGATTAGTTATGTATTGTTACTTTAAAAGCAAGCCTTCAGTGCGATCTTATAGGGAGCGTATGCTCCAGATATGGAGGGAAAAATCTGATGTGGAAGTATCGAACCAACGCCTTGCTGACCAAGTAAAACAAATCCAAAAGAGGAAATGGCTGTCTGAGACAGAACTACTAGAGATTCGCATTAATGTAGAGAGAGACTCAGGTGACACATCTGTAGAATGCCCCCCCAGCACAACTAGTACCAATAACAAAACTATAAGAATTCCCCATGAGACCCCCACAGTAAACTATGCACCAGAGGGTGACGACGAGGCACCAACAGCAGAAGAGAAAACCAAAATACAAGCTTTGAAAGAGATCATGCGAGGAGAGAAAACAACACTCCCCTCCCTAAGAGACAAAGACAGAAAGAAAGTTGGAGAAGTGACCGAACAGGTCAACTGCCTCTTACAGCACATAGAAACGAACACCCTCCTAGAACTCAACAACCTAATTTACGCTTGGGCGAAAATGGTAGCACAAAGCTTCACAACACAAGATAGGAACCTGAGCAATAATAGGGAAGGGAAACCCAACTGGGAGAGAAGGTTACAAAGGCAGATCTCCCAACTACAGAGAGATGAAGTACTACTTAGAAATACACCACACACAGACAGACCACGAGTAAGACTTTATAACAAATACAAAGTAACGCAAAAGGGCATCGCAACTGTAGTCGAAGAGTTACACCAGAAAAGACTAGCCAAAGAGGCAAGACTAAAAAGATACAGACTAAGAACGGCCCAATACACACAAAACCGCACATTCCAAAACAATGAGAAAAGGTTTTACCAAGATTTAAATGGGGAAAGAAGGCAGGACATGAAACCTGATGCCACAGAGGCCAAGAACTATTGGAATAGCATATGGGGGCACCCAAAAAGACACAACGTAACACCGCAATGGTTAGGAAACATGAGAAAAGAACTAGAAGATATAGACAAGGGGGAACCGATAATACTGAATGAAAACACATTGAAACATACTCTTAGGAAAGTAGCCAACTGGAAAGCACCGGGTCCCGACGGGATCCATGGGTATTGGTTCAAAAAATTCACCACTTTACACGGCAGACTCACTCACCTACTCCAAAATTGTCTAAATGAAGGCAAAGCACCAGAATGGATGACTAAAGGCAGAACCACCCTCATCCTAAAAGACCCGGGAAAAGGGGAACATAGCAAGCAACTATAGACCAATCACGTGCCTACCACTTATGTGGAAAATCCTGACCGGGCAAATAGCAGAGAGAATATACATGTCAATGGATAGAAGGGGACTACTACCAGAAGAACAGAAAGGGTGTAGGATAGGAACCAAAGGGGCAAACGATTTACTCTACATAGACCAGATGATCTTAAAAGAAGTAAGGAAAAGGAGAAAGAATATCGCAATGGGATGGATAGATTACAAAAAGGCATACGATATGATTCCACATAGCTGGATACTCGAATGCCTTAGAATGTTCAAAATTAGCGAACCGGTGGTTAAATTCATTGGTAATTCGATGGAAGACTGGAAAGTAGATTTGACAGCCGGAGGGGACAAACTAGCCGAGGTAGGGATAAAAAGGGGAATCTTCCAAGGAGACTCGTTGTCCCCACTATTATTTGTTCTAACAATGATACCGCTTAACAGAATCCTGAAAAACAGCAAAGGATACCACTTCTCTAAAACAAAAGGAAAGGTCAACCACTTAATGTACATGGACGATATTAAATTGTTTGCAAAAAACAGGGGAGAGCTTGAGACTCTGTTCAACGAAGTAAGGGAATATAGTGAGGACATAGGAATGGAGTTTGGGATAGAAAAATGTGCAATCATGGTGATGCACAAAGGAAGGCTTTCAATGACTGAGTGAATTGAACTTCCGGACAACAACAAGATTAGGGCATTGACAGCACAAGACCGATACAAGTACCTAGGTGTCCTTGAATGTGACACGATAAAACGGGAAGAAATGAAGGAGAAAATTAAGAGAGAATACCTCAGAAGGATAAGGAAAATATTAGAAACCAAATTAAATAGCAGAAATCTAATAAAAGGAATGAACACCTGGGCTGTGTCAGTAGTTAGGTATACAGGACCATTTCTAGGATGGACAAAGGAAGAGCTCCAATCAATGGATAGGCGAACAAGGAAACTTATGACGACGCATAAAGCATTACACCCTAGGGATGATACAGATAGACTATACGTTAAGAGAAAAGAAGGTGGTAGGGGGCTCATCAGCATAGAAGATTGTGTCCAGAGAGCTAAAGTAGTCCTAGATAGATATGTGCAAACAAATAGTGAAGAAATCATAAAGAGCGCGAGGGATAGTGCAACAAACAATAAAGTAGAAAACAATGGAACAGTACAGCAAACAAGAAAAGAAAAGTGGGAAGGGAAAAAATTGTACGGCGAGTTTAAAAGACAGATAAAAGATATAGTAGACGAGAAATCATGGACGTGGTTACGAAAGGGAAACCTTAAGAGAGAAACAGAATCGCTCATCATGGCAGCCCAAAACAAAAGCATAAGGACAAACTACATAAAAGCAAAAATCGACAGAACACAGACAAACAGCAAATGCCGCATGTGCGGTGAAAGAGATGAGACAGTAAACCACATAACTAGTGAATGTAGTCAGCTCGCCCAGAAGGAGTATAAGCATAGACACGATAGAGTAGCAACGATGATACACTGGGAACTAAGTAAACAAATGGGATTCAACCATGGGGAAAAGTGGTATCAGCACAAGCCAGAGGCAGTTTTGGAGAATGACAACCACAAACTACTGTGGGACTTTGACATCCAAACTGACCACCTCATCCAGGCAAGAAGGCCGGACTTAGTAATAGTAGACAAAAAAGGAAGGCCTGCCAAATAGTAGACGTTGCTGTACCTGCAGACCATAGAGTAAAAAAGAAGGAGGGTGAAAAAAGGGAAAAATACCAGGACTTAGCAAGGGAGTTAAGGAAAATGTGGAACATGAAAACCAGGGTAGTACTGGTCATAGTGGGCGCACTAGGAACTGTCCCCAAAACGCTGAGGGAGAGACTGGAGGAGATCGGGATTAGGGGGAGGATAGAGACCGTACAGACCACAGCGCTACTTGGAACTGCACGGATACTGAGGAAGGTGCTAGAGATATAAGCACTGCAACGAATAGTAGCTCTGTCATGATATGCGAAAGAGGGAGGAGACGTTAGCTGAAGACCTGGGGGGACTTATTGTCACTCAGCCTTCAGCGATAACCACTGGGCAACCGGTGTGAAACTGTAAATCGTAGAATTACTGCGATCTATGAGTACTAGGAGAGGAGGGCTGGAGACTTGAGGAGACTTGCTGTCACTCAAACTCCAGCGGTTACCACCAGGCAACTGGTGTGAGATTCCAAATAATAATAATAATAACAATAATAATAATAATGATAATAATAATAATAATAATAAAAAATCGCTCATCATGGCAGCTCAAAATGAAAGCATCGGGACAAACTATATAAAAACAAAAATCAATAAAACACAGACAAACGGCAAGTACCGCCTGTGCAGTGAAGGGGATGAGACCGTAAATTACATAACTAGTGAGTGTAGTCAAGTTGACTACACTCAACTCGCCCAGAAGGAGTATAAGCATACACACGATAGAGTAGCAACGATGATACACTGGGAACTGAGTAAACTGGGCAACCGATGTGAAACTGTAGACCGCAGTATGACTGTGGCTTATGAGAACTAGGAGAGAAGGGATGGGGACTTGCTGTCACTCAACCTCCAGCGGTAACAACCAGGGAACTAGGGTGAGATTGCAAATAATCTTTATGAACATTTTATTTAATTTCAAATCAAGCATACTTGAAATTAAGAATTCTTACTGGGGCACATTACAATCATAATGGATATTATTAGGAAGCATTTATCACAAAAATCCACAGCATTGAAACTATGTTACTAAATATGTAGCAGTCCAAAGATAAGTACCTTCCATACGAAAAATAAATCATCAATATCAGTACCCAGTGTGAACACCTTTATTTTCGATTGATGCTCGTAGTCCCAGCCACATTGGTTTCATTAGATTTGCACTAACGGCCACTGGAATGTTTTCCACTCCAACATTATGTATTTTTTGGAACAATCCTTTTAAATAGTCGTCATTCTTCTAACTTCAATATATTCAGCAAATGCTGAATAAGATTTGAATCTGGTTACATGCTTGGCTAACCGGACAGTTTCACCTTCTCGCTTCTTTGAATGTTTTTCAGGTGAGTGTTTCAGATTAATGTCATGGTGAAACACAGCTGTTCTTCAAAAGCGTCTGAGTGAATACACCATGTTTTCTTTCAGAAGATCACAAGTCCCATTAGACTTACAACCCAAGACCCAGGAATTTCCACCATCGTACCTATTTTTTTATACCAAACACATACCACCGTACGTTTTCCCGTGACGATGCCACGCCTGTTTGATGCTCTCAGGACCAAATACGTTGATTTCTATTTCCTCTGAATACAATACAGTTTCCACTGAAAGAAATACAGCGTTTCGGGAGAATATACTATAGTTAGTTCTGTCAGAACTACAAGCATTAATAGAAAATGGAGGTTACCACACCAAAAACTAATATTATTACATATTTTTCATATTTCGTGTACTTATTTTTGGATTGCAGTATATTCATATTTTTAGATACAGAATTTCAATGCAGCAGAGTTTAGTAGGAAAAATAACAGCAAATGATATCAACGTTGATTTCAAACTGCTCTACCAGAAAGTTGGATTCTATGAATAATTTGTTTAGAAGAAAATTGTTTACTCTTTTTATAAATATAAACAAATCTATATGCACGGACTATATATATATATATATATATATATATATATATATATATATATATATATATATATATATATATATATATATATATAAGGAACAATTGCTCTGAATTGAATTAATTACTAAGAACTGCACTATTTTGTAATTAAAATTATTTTGAATAAATGTTTAGTATTATTGATGTAAGATATACATAGACACTCATATATTCACTTTTTAAAATCTGAACCTGAACTTTTTCTAACCGGAATGCACATTTTGAAATCGGGGAGAATTATAGTACTCCACTTTCAGAATTAATTATTTCAAATTCCAGGTAGTTTTTCTTCAGTTTATACTGCCTTTTCCATCTGAATAAGATCATTTTCTCATGGGGGAAAATTGTTCACGTTATTTTCACGTTGAAATGTGTCATATACCTTTTCTCATGTTTATGCTTCCTGCGTATTCTCCCTTCGTTCATTATAATCCTGTATAACATAAGCTTATGAATGTTTGACTGTCTGTTTGACAGTCAATCTCTTTTAAAATCTGAGACCATGTTCTTGAATCGGGGCTCTCGTTCACATTTTTAGAATGAGCAGGGATTATGGTAAGTTCCTTTTCAAAATCAATTATCCAACATGTTAACAAGTCTGTGTTCATCTGCAATGAAAAGATGTGTTTCTTATAACCAACTCAAAACATAAGTTCATTAAAAAATGTATTAGCCTAAAATTATCAGTTTGTCTCGAGGTAAATCTTTGATTAATTATGATAGATATCACTTCAAGATTAACCAATAATTTACAGGTAACAAATAAAGTTACTCTGTACTCTGTGTTCTTCATCTCATGAATAGCAATCTATTCTTACGCTTGATTCATACAGCAACTTCTGCCTTCATTGCTCAGAAAATTATTCAAGTCCTTTTATTTTTAACACCCTGTATCATGAATAAAGGAAACGCAATACAAAAAAAATACAGAGACGGGAAGACAAGTCAAAAGAAGATTGCAAAGAATTATGGCCAGAAGGATTTGAAATCCACAAGGTATTCAAGAAAACAAACTATTATAGTTACCGTGAAAATATTCTACAAATACCACAAAGTGAAATCCATTGCAATGCGATTGACATATTTTAACGTTCAAAATGCTTGTAAATTACACGGAAAGTAGCTTCGTTAATTGGTATTTTGATCTGTAAATTCAAATCTTTCTGGATTTTAATCACTCAATCCAACGCCGAAGAAGTTAAAACAAAAATATGCATACATCTATTGAAGCTGGATACAAAATAATTCGAAAATAGTTGTCTCTTAAACGATCGATTGATGAATCTAAAGAAATTCATAAAATATTTCCAGGTCTTTGATTTGGAAAGATTTCACAAGATGTTTGCACAAGTTATTCCAGTGTAGTTCAGCACTCCTCTGAGTCAGAGTCAGTTCAAAAAATAGATTTCACAAAAACTGAAACCGAACAATAATTGTTAACACAGCGGATGAAAAATGTTATCAAAAAAAAAAAAAAGAAAAAATATTACCTGTGAAAAAATAAGACGCATTCCATATTTTTGATAATTTTAAACATATTCTGCGGGCTGAATATCGTCAAATATTAAGAGTATGCAAAAAATTCACACAAACAGCAAGAAAGCAGTCAGGGGAAGTGATAATGCTGGGATTTGCATGAAATATTCAATCACTTCTTCTATAGCCAAATCTAAAGACTTCCACCAAATGTAATTGAAGTTCATTGAGAACTTCTGGAGATATAGCGTGGACAGACATCAGATTACTGATACTACGTAATTTAGACATCTATGGAGCCGCTCCGAAATTTAAACAATTCTTTCGCAGTCAATTGTCTAACCTTTCGCGAAATCTCACAGGAATTCATTGAAATGTGTAGAGACGGCCATGAGCGTATACGTATAATAATTGAAATTAATGTTGGAGTACTTTTGGGTATGTCGTTTGGACGGACAGACAGACAAAAATTCAGACAGAAACACGTGACCAAATACATACACCTCACAAATTTCGTGGACAGAGGTGAACAAGGAATGGTAACTTATTATTATCTAAGGCAGCGGTTCGTAGCATTTTTCACTCCATGCCCCTGCTCAACAGCAACGAGATTGATTTCCTTCCTTCAATGTAACTTTTTTTTTCATCAATTTTATATTACATGAAGCAATCTTTTTGTGAAGATATCGACGTATGAATTTCAGAGACCTTCCTAATTTTTTCGTTGTTTTTTTTCTGTGTGCACAAGAACAAGTAAAATAATACAATTACCTCATCGTTTTTTTATCTCACAAAGTTGAAGAGTTAAGCAATAGTCATATGTGGTAAAATTAATAATCAATAGTATTTTGTAGCTAGGAATTATTCATATTGCATAATTAGGAATTATTAGTATTGTATGATCAAGAATTAATCAGTTAAGCCTTAATAATACATGGTTTCGTAGCATGGAACGCCTTAAGCTCTTAACATCTGAATTATAAACTGCACCCCTCCCTCAATAAATTCCAATTTCCCCTGAAGGAGCATGTGTCACCCACACACTTCAGAATCACTTATTTGAGCTATTCATGCTCGCTGAAATTTGTGCACATTGTTGTAATGGTAAAAAGACTGAAACAAAACACTTTTTATCTTTTTCTTGTTTGACGGCCTTTTAGCGTACGGATTTAATCATATGATGATGAAAGATTTCCCCTTTGGTGTTTACTGGTCGCATAAATATAGGTTCCATGGTGAAAGCTACATAACTATGATGTCTGATTCATGTGACAACTGTACGTGTTTAGTCCCATCTAAGAAATCTCACTTAACAAATATCAAAACTACAACTCTCGTCGTTTTAATGTTGAGGAAAGCGATGATTTAAGACTTCGGAAGATTTTCTCAGTCTGTGATGAATCGTCAAGATTCTGTCAGTTGATAAGATGATTAATGGGACGTTTAAAATAATGTGCGATGTTCTGTTATTCCTACGCTGCAAGACCGAAACCCACGTTTTAAACTAATTCTCGTTTTGGTCTGTTCACGCAACAATCTTGTCTTGTAATCCTATTTATGAATATTTCAGAGCTTCTGTTAACACATCTTCTTTTTCGCCCTGGAAGGCTTATCTAAATGGATTTAATAGGCTTTCATACATATTATTTTTGTACGGAGTTACGTAGTCGTTCAGCCATAATCCAGTTAGTCTTACTGATAATACCCTGTCTCACAACTTTAGTATGCTCGTCGAGTTTTTATTGGCCAACTTACACTAACGTCATTTGATAGTGAAGCGCTTTCTTAAGACCAGCATTTCTCAGTTATTTGCATAAAAGAACGTAGTTTTATCTGAATTTCATTATTATCGTTAGATCAACTACAGAACCCATTTTGCAACATTTACAGTTTCAAATCAAATTAAATTAGAATTGATGGAATTGAGCTGATATTTGGTACCGCAGTCTCCTGAACAAACTTTGTATACATCGAACTATAAAAACACCCATGTGCTGGCTACGGCACCAGCCTTTCCTGATTTAAAAACTGGCACTACCATACCCTATAGAATGTCAAACTAAGCTTTAGAATGGTCGTGGACACATTTTGTATACATCAGACTATACAAAGCGCCCTTGGCCGTCCCTGTTTAGATGATTGATCACCTACCATTTTAAATTTAGAGATTCTACTACAGTTTGAACCATTCCAAGTGCGCAGAGGATCAGAATGTACACAGATAATTAAAAAATATTTCCTTTAAAATAATTCAAAAATATTTCCTATAAAATTTATTTAAGTATTAGGAATTGAATGCATGCAAATCACTTGACTTCACCTTTCTGATATAAAATGGAACCGTTAGTCTATCAAGTATTACATTAATATGGTTTAATCTATTATTGAACGCTGATATACTGTACTGTCTTGTGATCTCTACGTGTGATGTTAAATATGATTCTCCCCTCCGTATGTTGGTGAAGATCAATGTTAAGCTTCATTTGTGACTATTGGAAGAATGAATTTTTTTAATGTACTCTTATTCTTTGGACTAATGAGTTTTTCTCCTTCTTGAACATTGAGTTTGCTCTACCGAAAGCTTGCCAACTGGAGCGATTCGTCTGGTTTCTCCTTCTTTCGAAGATTACATAAAGATTTGTTGACCAAAGTATATGTGGTGGTCTATTCCAGCTCAGCGTTTTCGATCTTGATCGATGAATCTATGTCCTCCACAGAAAGTTGTTTGCTGTACATAAAATTTGTATTACTCAAGTTCATGTGAAGAAATCTCCTTTGAAGCTCTAACAGTACTGTTGATTATACAATAAAGTATTTAATCCCTGAATATTCGTAAAACGACTACTAAGATTTGATCATCACAACGATTCTTTTCTTAAACCAAGGAAAAAGATACCTTTCAATTCAAATCGAGTAACGATATCAACCAACAACAAATAACGATTTCCTAGTTGTAGAATTTTCACAAACATAGATCATAATCAGCAGCATCATCATCATCATCATCATCATCATCACCATCATCATCATCATCATCATCATCATCATCATCCTTCCAACGTTCGTTGTTGGACATAAACCTTCCCTAGGATTCGCCACACTTCTCTATCGTGGGCATCGTGGAGCCTGTACATTCTGAATTTGTCTAGCTCGTCTCTCCATCAAATATTCTGCCAACCTCGGTTGCGCATGTGATCTCAGGGGATCCATGTTGTGAGTCGCAATGTTCATTGGTTGTTCTCCATTTTTACAACTTGGCTAGCCCATTGCCATTTGCGATATTTAATGGATACTATGATGTCCCTGACTCCTGTCTTTCCTGGATATACTGCACTGTCTTGTGGTTTTTCCATGGCTCAGCATAATTCTTTCATGTGCACGTTGGATGGTTCTCAATTAGCAGGTCTGTGTCTTGGTTAGATTCCATGATTCAGGTCGATAATTGACTATTGGAAGGATGCATTGGTTGTACACCTTTTGTTTTAGGAATAATGGGATATCCTTGTTTTTGAAAGTTGAGCTTGCTTTGCCAAAGGCTTGCCATCCTCGGGTGATTCTTTGCATGATTTCTTCTTCTTTTGAGGGTCTCATGGAGATTCGTTAGAAAACTCTATTCGTCTAAACAAAGACTACAGAACAATGAACAGGATATGCAAGACACGAGCAATCAACTTGAAGACTTCCCAGCAGTAGCCCCATGGAAGGTGAAACAAACCATCAAACAGACGAAGAAAAGAAAGGACCCAGGACCAGATAACATCACCATCGACCTACTCTGAAAAGCGGGTAAAATTATCACCCTTTTCAACTAGTGTCTTAAATGGACATAGGTAGTTGTTAATGAGAGAGAAACTTAAACAATCAATGGTTCGATGAAATGAATCTTTCTGGTCTGCTGATTGCAGTTTAGTTAAATTCAGACGTCGAAAATCAAATTCAAGGCAGCATGCATCATTAAAATGTCTTAATGGCGCTTCTTCTGACTATATAAAACTGATTACTAACTGAATTCGGTACTGAATACCACCAAGTCTTGTTATTTTATCATTATTCTTTGTGCCATTCAGCTATCATTATTCTCGGCTAAAGACCACATAAGAGATAACCATGCAATATCGCTAATAAAGTCAAAGTCAGATTAACTGAAAAGTATTCATTGGTAATTGCAGATCGATTTTGTTGTATTAAAACTAAAAACTTTCTCGATGCTTCTTTAGAAAGTTTCAAGCAAAATAACCCCTCTCAATTATAGAAAATGAAACGCCTTAAATTCCACCGATCACCATACTCTACAAAAGAGACTAAGTAAAGCATGATTCATTTAAGAGTCACCTCTCAGTGGAGTATGCGACCGGTGTCTCAGTTTACATTCCATGCATTGACTTGATGATCCGCGCAAGTCTCAGGTCAGGACTTGATATATACAATTTTTTAACGACCAGCCCAATGGCAGAATACTAGTCCAATCAAGGGACACTTCCACGGTGATCACACAGCTTAGAATGTACTCAATTAGCTGTTGAGTGCAGAAATACATTTTCCCTAACGATGAGTCTAAACAGTTTGTTCGTACCAGGAATCAAACGCACGACATTGGGGTTACTTTCATCTTTTTTTAGAGTATTGTAGAGGAAACTCGAGAGCGATAGCAGTTGATTTAGTTATGGAATACACCAAGAGAAAATGGAGGAAACTATTGCAATTTGAATACGAATGACGAATTGATGCCAATCATCAAAAATAACCAAATCATTCGAGAACAATCTCCAAATTGCGCAAAATACAATGGAAATATCGATGCTAAAAGATACAAAAACTTCAACATATTCTAAGAGCGGACGAGGACGATAGCAATGGAAATGGGCTTGATACTCAGCAAGAAGGAAGGACAATAAATGGAGAAAAACGGGACAGTGAACATAGTACAAAAAGACTAAAAACATGCTTGAAGGATAAGATAGAAACGTTTGCAAGATCTAGCAAAGTTAAGCGCAATTACGGTCGTCATGAAAAAAAGAAAAGAAAGCAGAACAGGTCTTTGTCCAGCAATTAAATTAAAATGGCTGATGATGATGACGGTGATGATGATGAAAAACAAATATTCTGAGATTATTATATCATTATTTTATAGTTTAATCCTGATTAAGCCGAAAATATTCTCCAAATTACTTTCAGTATTGAAAATAATTGCATTAGTTTGAGTATTACACAAGATACCTTATTTTGATATTGTTTGTAGCTAATAGAAAACCTTGTCAGATATTGCCCTCAGGGGTATTTACCCGTTATTTCTGCAGTTATTTGCACCATGCGATGCGTTAATCGGATACTGTGAACATTCACGAAGATATGGGATGTTCATTTACGCCAAGTGAGCATAGTTTGCTTTGTGGTCACAAGGAAGAGAACTGACCAAGTGTAACACTGCTCGCAGATAATCATCGGAGCGATATAAAAACGAGTATTATTATTTTATTCTTTTAATCATATTTATTTTTTAAAGATATAACTTTTTTGAAAAACTCTCCAGAATTATTTGTTGTGACGTAACACGTAGCATTCTTGAATTCTGTTTCAATCACCGAAACAGAGCAATGGCCACCTTGGTCAGTATCTAAATGGGGTACTGTCTGGAAGTATCATGTGCTGTAAGCAGCTCAGGATCATAGAGAGGAGGGGTCTAGGGACAATCTCGTTGATCCTTCAAAGGAAGGGATCGATCTCTACGTCACTCAGCAACAGAAGCCAAAGGTCCCCTCCTTTACTTCCTGAATCCTCCAACTACAAACGATGAAAAACCAATGAATGAACAAAAATGCTACTTGTAACGAAAGGCAGTGGGTCTGTGTTGGAGTTATTGTTCAGTCTAGTAGACGTGCAACCTTTAAATTTAAACTGCAAAAGTCCAACTCCTCGATAACCACCGTGATAGACTTACACCTGACAGAGAGAGGAATATGTTCCCGAAATTAAGTGTTAACGGGGATCTGGTCAAGCTTCACTGGGCGTAGACAACAGGTGAAGAATCGTAATAAATGTAGAGGGGAATAAAAACAGATTGGCAGAATAATACACCTTCCCTGCATCCACACCCAGGGAATTAGTTCCCCAAATATACTGTTAATTGATCTGCTGAAGCTTTTATGGGCGGGGAGTAGTCATTCGTATTTCCTGGTTGATAATATGCTACAAGTGGTAAGACGGTACAAATTATACGACGCACCTATAATCAACGTGGTTTATGTTATATGACAAGGGTCTCTAAGTGCTTCTATCTCATTGACAAACTCTTCTCTACCACTTGATTTTCGAGTGTTAGGTTGCATGTTGATTTTGAGGGCATTTTTTCCGGTAAGGATACGTCTTATCAGCTGTGGGATACACTGATTCACTACTAATAGTGCAGATTTAATCGTCAGTATACGTAAATTCTGCTCTCATTTACCTACATACCTTTACGTTCCTTTTATAAAAGCTATAAAGATGAACTCGTGTCAAAAGAGGCATAACTGGTGATACTAAAAAAAACGTAAGGTCTTTCATTTGGATATAGGTAAGCATAAATTGGGGAAACTTTTTGGCAGGTTTACTTCTCTCGTTTTCAGTTACCTTCTGAAGAAAGATAGAACAGACGACCAAAAAACAAAAAACAAAAAACAAAAAAAACCTTCGATTCCATCTTGAAAAAATCGGTGCTTGATCCCTGATGAGGCTAAATTGATGGAAGTATCTTCAAATATTATCGAAAGGCGTATCAGCGAGAGTCATCTCTGAATTCTAATGTACTTATACTCAGTAATCTATTAGGTGTGATCCGTTGCCTTAAGAGAGGGAACATGTGATTGAAGAATCAAAGTCAGCCTGTTTGATAAAAATCGGAATATTCAATGTTGCCAGTTTAGATGTCAAAATCCATCAACCAAAGCCATGACCAAGACCGTCAACATAGGTTTCCTCAGTTTTCAAGATGGTTGAACCAGCCCGACCCCAGTTAAAGTTTTAGTGAGGAGGATCAGTTAACAATTTAAGTTCAACCGAATTTGATTTCTTAGTTTTTATCCGACAGCATTCACGCTTGTTCTTTCATGAAAATTCAGATTTTCTGGTGATCACTGCCCAACGGTAAGAGACGGGAGAACTTGCTTATATATTGATTACCCCTTTATCCGAATTTTTAATTGATCACCCCAAACAAGTCATGATCACGAATTTTTTTGAGTGACTAATCCAGTTTTTTTTTTCTTCCCAATATTTCAGATCTTGGAATCATCCCCGAAATACCTCCAAAATATTAAAGAGAAAGCATTGAAATTGACAACTCTTGGGATATGGATTCCTTAGAAAAAGGAAAAAGGATTTCAGAAAATCATGAGATATTCAAATTTGATATCCTTTAATTCGTTCCAGGAGTTCCCGCCGGAAGTGTGAAAGAAATGCTCGTGATAAGTCTTATACCTGAGTAATTGATCCTGATGAGATAAATTTAATTCAAGACAAAGAGAACACAATCCCACAAGCAAGCGGTCATGACATGTATGGAATAAGATGATTTCGGGTGCCCATGGAGGGTTTTATTCTCGAACGCAACAAGCTTAATTTCTGAAAATTTGCTTGATTAGATTTTTAAAAAATCAAATTCTGAATTCAATATCTTTCATCTTATCACACTTAGCTTTTTCAGTGCAATAAGATACAATCAAGAATTTGATTTCCAATTTACTCAAACATATTTTTCGATGGGGTTTATCACATTTTCGAATCATACTCTTCACATGTTCGCTGAGAACAAAACCCAAAAACATTCTAAAGCACAACTAGCACCCGAGAAAGGCCAATGGGTACACGACTAAAACCCATTGAAAAAAAACAAACAACAATTACGAGGTAATTAATCCTAACCAAATACAATGATGTTTTCAAAATTTCGAGAATGTGATTTCAATTATTCATTATTCCTGTTAATTAATCATTTTGTCCGAATCATGAACATTATTTCTGAGAAAGCAAATAAACAGAAACATTGATTCCAGTAGTGTATCGTTTGCAGTGAAAACTACTGATTTGTAAAGACAAACATAATAGAATCTGTGGCATATAGAGTTTAACTAACCGAGAAAAAAATAGTACTCCCTGATCATTTAGCCAGTGCAGGGTTAACCTCGTGTGGGACCTTTACCATATGTCATAAAAGGGCCCTAATTTAAGGAGAAAGACAATGCGTTGATATCACAACACACTTTATTTGTTTGGTAATATAACGGACTTTTTCCATTTGTTATACGGATTAAATTTAGGTAGAACAGGCATAACTAGGCTGCTGGGAGTCTTGGCAATGCCTGGGATTACCCTAGTCTGATGTTGTCACCGATTCCTCATGACCTGATGGAAGACCAATGAAGTTGGTGTTATGATATCTGTTGATTTGTGTAAAAAGTGTCACGTATTTGAACAATTTGGGAATCGAAGTTCAGCCTAATCCAACTTATTCCCCAATCTTTTCTCCCGTAAACTTTTTAATCTTTTAAAGACGTTATGACACATTTATAAGGAATAAACAGTTCCAAAACAAAGCAGCAACAGAAAAAAAATTTAGCGCATTTATTTAGTCTCTAAGCATGTTGATTTTTACGGTAAAGGTATAAATCACCTTGTTAAAAGTTGGCCAATATGTGTTCAATCACTTGAAATCTACTTTGATAAAACCTGTTGTCAATTACCTTTTTTTATTTTCATTTTAATCAATGATTGTCGGAAAAATGCCATTGCTTTTTGGACCACCAAATAAAAAGACTATCTCCTCTTTCACGCATCTCTCGCTTATTGGAATATGGCTTAATACACATAAATTTGATAAAAAGATTCAGTGAATTGGCTTGAAGATAAGGTTTTGCATTTAAATTGGGAAATATTTGATTTCTGTTTTTTCACTTTACAAAAACTTATTTTCCCTAAACGGTAAAAAAAAACTGATGATTTGTTGAATCAAAAAAGTATTCTGAATTATTTTCCTAATAGCATACTATAGGTGAAAAATAACTGGATTATTTACACACGAGTAACCCTTTAGCCAAGAATCAGAGTACCTATACAGTGTGTCTCGAATGAAAATGATGCCTGCATGTGCTTCCGCCTTGGATCAGAGTCAGTTATCTTTGCATTCATTGACAAATATTACTAAAAAAAAAAACTAAATGTTTTATATACATTGCGTTTGATAGATGTGGACTTTTAATGCCCAATTAATCTAGAGTTATTTTTTCTACAACCCGTACTTCAAACAATTCTGTTTTCTATTTTCTGATAGAGGTTATTGTTACCAACCTTTTCTTTTTGTTATCCTAATTAGTGAAACCGGTATTGGAAATCTTTTCTAAAATCGTATTAAACTCTTTTTTTTAAAAAATACAGTGTAGTAGAAAATGAAAATTATCAATTTTCTCGATTTGATCCCTCGATTCGGGTCAATTTGGTGCATCCATAGGATTAGCTGGAAGGGAAATGGGACTATTCTAAAATACTTCCACTTCTACACATCAAAGATATAGGACTCAAAAAGGTCTATGAATATTAGTTCACCAACTGCATTCCCATAGATTAGCGTTACTTAATATTCGATTGAGCCTCCCAAGGAGCCAAGCCCCAACATCCCAGAAATATTTAGTTTTTACTTCCTTGGGCATCGGTTTTCGAACTGCATTCACCTCATATTTTTGATATCCTGACCCGAATATATTTATTATAAATTTTGGCGTTTGAACTGTTCCACCCGGACAGATTTCATGGAACATACTGATTTGATTTCAGTCATTTTCTTATATAAAACAGAGGAATTTAATTCAAAATGAAATCTATATTATTTATTTATTTCTCATACAACGAAGGCTGCCCGTTGCGCGCGTTATCTCTTCAGAAATTCGACAGCAGTCACAGAAGAAAGAGAGCAGCATGTTATTTCATTTTGGGGTAATTTTCCACACATCAAAATGATATTCGCCGACTTAGTGTCAAAGTTCGATTTTGAATATGATCACCAGTATCCATTAAGTAAGAAGGGACAGAAGTAGAAACTTAATTCATAGATACTTATCCAGGGTTTCTGATCTCTCGATACACAAGGTTTACCGGAGTAACTGCAGTAGATTCCAATTAATAACACCTCATTGGGACCATATATTTTAGACCCAATAAGCGGCTGATCCCATCTACCGATCGAAGCAAATAGTTTTCTGTAAAACATTAGACATAGTAAATTCTGCTTCTAACCTAACATATTTGGAAAATATTTTTTGAGACCTAGGAAATGTATTTTAGTGATTCAACCAGATTTTATCTAAAATATGTTAATTCGGTAGCACTACTGCTCGGTCCGAATGAACACCGCATAGGTCAAAATAAACGTTGCAGATTACCGATGATTGTATACACTTGAATGGGTTTTGACAAAATTTTCCCAATTATGAAACAGTTCCTAATAACAGAACAGAAGCCGCTGTATTTATGCCCCCGATCGATTAAAAATCATTCATAGAATAGATCCAAGTCTCACAGTCAAACAGATATTTGATAGTAAAGTTCTATGGAATCCACTACTCTGAGCGACTAACATACCCAAGCTGGGGTAAAAGATTGTCAGTACTTGGTCTAGATATAACAAGTACGTTGGTTAAATCCCTTTATCGGATTATGGTGATTATTCTTATTTAATCTCTTGATTTGATCGTTCTCATCCTCGATTGGTCTATCCAAGAGCAAGGATTTCCCAGCAGGAAACTCTACAACCACATTTGACACTTTCGATCTTACATAGAACCATCTCCATAAATTAGCTTGATCTGCTTGAGTTGTATGTTTACCTTTCTGAATATAAAAAAGGAAAAATATTCCAAGAACGTTGAATTTATCCTTCCATCTTTAATGTTAAAATCAATAAACAGAAATGGCTCAATATTGAAAATAACGTTTCAAAAACGCGTGTGATAGTCATCACAATAAAAAGTAATATTTTAATGATGTTAACACTGAACACAACTAATTCACACCAAAGTCAAATAGTAAGAAGTTTTGGGCTACCAAATATTTAAATGATAATGAAAATCCGTATAATCTATTTAAAAGTTAGGAAAAATTTTTGACGATAAATATCAGAGGAAATTTAAATAAAAAAACATGTATTTAACCAGATAGCACCCAGAGAGCGCTTAATTCTACCAGTGCTATTGTCAATGGGTGTAAGACGACTCATCCCAGATATTATTTTGCAGCCTATTGTCCAACCGTCTACAAAATCTGAGAATTTCTAGAGATACCGTGTTGAGAGGCATAAGGTCTTGGTGATTTTATGTTATGCAGATATATACATAACAACGACGTG
Organism: Thysanoteuthis rhombus; assembly: GCA_963457665.1. Classification (NCBI taxonomy): domain Eukaryota; kingdom Metazoa; phylum Mollusca; class Cephalopoda; order Oegopsida; family Thysanoteuthidae; genus Thysanoteuthis; species Thysanoteuthis major. Next base: position 63,216,150 of record OY735205.1, on the reverse strand, counting down.
TGAATTATTACTTCAGATTAATCGGTATTTCTTCATGACTTTCGCCATGACAAATTGTTTACAAAATCTGCGATATAAAAAAATCAATTGAACATTATTAGAAACATATTTTCCTCCTTTTTTCATGAGAACAGTGTTTCCGAGAAACTAATTTTTCAAATAGCTGAAGGAGTCTGCTTTTTAAAGTTTTTTTCGAATACACAACAATCAACAGAGCTTGAAAAATAAAACTAATAATTATAAAAAAAAAATCACAGCCATGATTTTGAAGTAAGAAAGCAATATGGCTCGTTTCCTAATCTGTCCTATTTTATTCCTGCAGGATACTCAAAGCAATATTGTAGATCGTAAAAAGATAATTGCTTTTATTCGAGAAATGTATCCGTATAAAAGTAGGGATTATCGATTTGAAAAATGTCTCTCTGACATTTCTCTACTCGCTGTTTTCCCCAGGGCCGAAACACGAATGAGTGTCCAAATTAATTGTTTATCTCACGAGCATTTTGTTAGGGAAAGATGGGATGCAATTTTAATTTGCTGTCCCAACGAACACTTAGAATCATTGACAAACAAGTCATACGTTATGGAGATTGGATATGAGTTGCTGCTCATGATGAGTACCCAACGAACCATTTTTTTTTTAGAAGGTTGATATTTCCGTAATTTTGGGAGTTACTGATTGTACAAGCTATAAAAAAGAAAAGGTCTGAACATGGTAGCCAAGGACAGATTAGAGCATCTTGATCCAGCATTCCAAAAAAAAATGGTCATCCCACCTTGGACACCATATTGCACTATAAACAGAATTTCTGAAAATAAAACATTCCAGAATAAATGTTTATAGTGATTTAAAACAGATCAAAATACATTCCAAAGAATGCATTTTCCAACAAAGAGAATACTACTTCATTAAACCATATCGTTACCAACCAAACCTGTGTTTGCATAACGACCAGTTTTTGCAATAGAATTTGTTTGAATCATTGGATCAATTGAATGTCTGAATTAACTTTGGATAAAAGACATTTTTGAAAAATTAAACCTTTTAAACAATTTGGAGAAATTATAATAATATAACTCTGGAAACTGCAAGAAACCTGTGGTTCCCCCTAGGCTTTCAAAGCCCTAGACATGTGCTTATTTTACACAATGGTTAATCAAGGGCTAATTGCAACTCTAGAAATAACGGATAATTATAGCTAAACAAGTGTCAGCTCTACGCATTCCTGCTGTTCTATTGATACACTCAATATTAGAAGCACAATTTCATCTTATTTCGTTCCCACTGAAAATAATTTCATATTTCTACTTGACAGATTGTACATGAAAGCTTATATAGTCGTAAAATGAAGAACATCATGACATTTGAAAAAAAGAACCATAAGTTAATGAGGCGTCCACCATTTTTACGCATGTTGTAATGTTTTATTTTTTTTTAAATGTCTTGTTCAGCAGTTCAAACCCCGACAAGGATAGTCTTTAATTCCCTTCGTATCTTTCATACTTCAAACGATTTGCCCTTTAAACCGTACGGAAATTTGTTAGTTTTGGTATTTTCACGTTGTAATTCTAAATTGGAGCCTCATTTCCAATTAGTCATTGGGAAACTGAAAATTTGATTCTTTTTTTCCCTCAGTGCTGGTCCAATTATCAATGCGCCTATATTATGCGAAGAAAATGTTTATTTTCTTTTAATTCAATGTGTTTTCAATTTATTAGACCTTCAAACATCCTGGACATTTGTCTGGTTTGAGAAAAGAAACGTTCAACTGTCTTTATAGCGGTGGTTATATTCACAATGATGCTATAGTATTAAACTGTACTTTTACTTCCCATTAATCGTAAGTGAACTTGAACTTTGAATTCTCTATCTCTCCGTGCTTATGCCAGTTTTTCAGACTTATTTTCTTAAATTAAGCCCTAAGCTGACTATAAAACATTTCTTATACGGAGCAAAAACACCAACCCTACCTCTAACCCTAATCCGAACCCAAACGAAACAATAAAACATGGGTGTAATTTTAACCCGAAGGTCTGCTTGGATATGCAAACTACTAAAGTCAAAAACGATCTAATGAATTCTCACTTTTCAGAAAAATCATACTTTAAAGTTTTATTAAGGATTACAAATTCCTGCAGGAAGTTTCACGAAAACTCTTTGGAATATCATTTGCATCTTAGTGTTGTCACATTTACAGTTTTTTTCCCCCGGGCAACGTCGGATACCTCAGCTAGTACACATATAATCATTAAATTGAATGACAGTAATGATGTATCTTTTTGCTAGAGTCTACCTGTTGTATATGGGATCATTAGAGTTTTGAAGTATTTGGAGAGCTGTATGTACTCCGTTCCCGTCTTTCTGTCTGTATTTCTGTGTTTCCAGCTGTCTATCTAAAAAAAATCACCAAAGGTTCCCAATTAATTCCAATGAGATGTGCTGGAATGGTAACCAATGGGTCGTGAAAGATGTGATTACATTTTTGGGCTGACATATAGACCCCCCTCCACACACACAGTGGCTTTGGCCGAGGTGTGCACTCTCTGAATGCTTCTTAGTTCTATATGTATTCGTTTCTAAGATTAAAACTTTTTTCCAACATTGTTTATCAAATCTTACTAATTATATATGAATTGTAATGAGTGAATTGTCATTGTTTATTAAATCCGACTAATGTAAATCTAACACTAAAATACGATGAAACTCTCAATCAAAATCAATAATTGAACAATCGTTCGTAAAACTTTGAAGTCATGTAGAAAAAGTTCTACCGAAGATTATGTATGGTCTAAATAAATTCTTTTCATGACATCAGTAACGTTTTCAACTGGAAAACATCTAAAATTGAGTAAAAGAAAAATCATTCAAAAAGATATATATTCTGGATGATGTAGACGTCATGGATAAACCCGTCAGAATAAAGTCCCAAAAGTCTCTGAAGATTTTTTTAAAAATTAAAAAAAAAGATTCTTAAAATGGGATTAATGGAGTATTGATAACAATTTAGAAGTCCCTGGGCAAAACAGTATGGCCAGGAGTGCTGGAACACACAAACAGACAGACATATGAATTCGAAAACACATGCACTTATAAAATTGGTGGAAATCTCTCTCCATTTTATGGCTGGGTTCGTTCGATAATATATCAAATACGGGTGCAGGGTTACGGGGGGGGGAGACTGGATTTTTTTATCTGATTCCTAGTTTTTTCCCCCCAGAGGTGCCAATGTGTCGCTCCGTTGAGCCATGTTAGTACTGCTCCCCTGAGATAGTGAAGATAAAAAGAAAAAAACAAATCTTGAGATATCGACACACTGGCTTCCATAGTTTTCGAATGTCGATCAACAACATGTATTGTTGTCCAGTCATCATATTCATAGTCTTCAAGTTTTTCTTTGTCATTCAACGATTTGCATCTCAGGGTGAGTCTTCCTTCCAAAACTTTGACCAAGAACCAAGCTATATTAAAAAGCAGTAAAATTATACGGTCTTCTATTTTTCATTATGGACGGCCAACAAAATTCCATTGCCTGCCTCGACGTCAATAACCTCAAAGAAATATTTTGAATGAAATCTATTTTGAAGAGCAAGGCGGGCAGCCAACAAAACCTCCCTGCCACTCAATCGAAACAGATGCATCGACACATCAAGGCTGAACATCTTGAAAGGTCACATAGGAGCAGCATGTACGATAGTGTGCAACGATTAAAGACGTAATATTACGTTCGAGGATTAAAGATGCTGTTCAATGTTTTATAACAAGGGAAGTCACGTCGCCAATCACTGATTTCAAACAATAACCGAGCTTGGTTCTCGGTGAAGGGGAGAAAAAAAAGGGAAAAAGAAAAAAAACCCCCAAAAAACAGCGTTACTGTGATCCAGTGATTCCCAAAGTGTGAGCCGGGGCGCCCCAGCGTTCCAATGAGTACAGCAGGATATTTGAAAATTCTATTGATTTGAGGCAGTTGTAATCGGATACAATGATCACATGGTCACAATGATTGGATATAACTTCTAAAGGCCGCACGTTAACTCATGTGTGTTGATGTGAGCGTTAGTAGTGTTCAGACTAGTTTAATTCTTATTTAATTAATTGCTGGAAGACACACCACTGTGATCGTTTCATGTCATGTGATATTGCCAACGCTTGTTGAAAAATGATGTGCATCATGTGATATTTAGTGACCACATGTAAAATAACGTGAGGTGACGTGACCTAAGTGTAAATCTTGCGGCTGATTTGTTGATGTGATACTTTGAATGTGTTAACTGAAGTCTGCAAAATTTCATGCGGGGAATTTTCTGCTGAACGATGCTCCCTTACCCAGTAGAGAAATTAAGGTTGGTAACGTTCAATTAAGTCCTTACTTAAGAATAGTGACCATCGTACGATGCAAATATATTCGAGATTTCAAAATCAAGCGTCCAAAATCATAAGCGAAATAAAATACTTGGTTGAATCTAAATGTTTTTATTTATTTATTTTTAGACCAACTGGGACAAGCGATGGAAAGTAGAATAATTTCGAACAACCTTGGATGGAAGAAATTGTTGGGCCAGAGGAATGAACTACCATTAACCATACCAGAGGTTGGTCATCGTCCAAAGTAATACGCTGTACATGGTGATACTGGAAGTTAATCATAAACTGTTGGCTAATTCCTGAACAAACTATCCAAATAAATGCGTCGGTCTTCTATCAAGGGACTAAGCTATCATAACTTATATTTCCTTAAAAACTATTCTCAGATCTAAAAATGAGTTTATATTTTTAGCTCCATTGGTGCAGTTTGTACGTCTTACACATACATACCTACCAGCCATGCAGAATTGCTTGAAATATTGAGAAACATGTGTTGAAAATATTATTAGATATGCATCATCATCATCAGTCTATGATATATATACATATATATATATATATATATATATATATATATATGTGTGTGTGTGTGTGTGTGTGTGTGTGTGTATTTAAAATATGTACGGAACTAATCAGGAAAGTTCTTGACATGAGGGAGACAAAGTCAACTCAAATTTATTCTAAAGTTTTGACAAAAATCGACTTAGGAAACTGTTGGCAGATAGCCAACGTTAGGGTTCATTTAGTATTCAATATAGTTTAGGTCAAAAGTAAAAATGTTGCTTATTTAACCGAACGAACCTTTTATTTAGCTAAAACATCGAAGCTTGCAATGCATAGTAGGTATATAGTGAATAAAAATCTCGTGAACTGTTTGGATATGATGCCGATGACTAAATGAAAAAAACTGAAATATTAACAAGCAATTCTTAAAGTCAGGCCATAGATGTTCTTTCCTTACATTAAAAAGAAGCTAAATCTTGCACAAAAGGTCAATTTACAAATTTTGATTCAAGATTTCTGCCCATCAGTCTTTGACAGCCTCCAGTTTTATGTCAATCAGTCAGACAGTCAGTCAGTGACAGCAATTAGTCAATAGAGGTGTGAATTCCTTTTTGTATCCCTAAAGGAAATACATTTTTCTCCAAAAGAATTAAATGAACAAATTTTGTTTTGGTATGTCAGTGCTTTAATCAATGACAGCAATCAGTATAAGAGATGCTTGTGCATCAAAGAAGTAGTTTCTCCTGATAATAAAGTTGTGTTCCCTACAGTGTTATTCCGTTTACCTGTAGCACAAGTTATATACAGAAGGAATTGGGACATTTCTGTGAGAATTGCATTTGAGAGCCTCCACGATTCGGAAGAAAATAGACACTGTCTTTATAGACGTTGTATTAATTGGTAAAAAATGATTTGACGCGATGAGAATTGTATTGTTTGCCCCTGAAACAGGTGTTCAGAAGCATGAGCATCTATCTATGGCTACCTTCCTTGCTTATTATTGACCAGCAGATATTGGAAAGTTGTTTTGCAAGGTATGGACAGAGAGACAGAGACAGAGAGAAAGAGGCAGATACAGAGCGAGAGAGGGAAAAGTAGATAGGGGAGAAACTGAGAGACAGACAAAAAAAGAAGATAAAGAAAAAACAAAGAAAGTGAAAATGAGATAGAGTGAAAGGGATACAATAATAATAATAATAATAATAATAATAATAATAATAATAATAATAATAATAATAATAATAATAATAAGAAGAAGAAGAAGAAGAAGAAGAAGAAGAAAAAGAGATATATATAAGTAAGGAAGTGAAAGAAAGTTCATTTGAGGGAATAACAGAAGAGACGTTTGAAAAACATTAACTTATGATTTGTAAAAAGTTGATTTTTTTCCACATAGCCTATGAGTTAAAACGAATCTAATATGAATAGCCAAAGCGCATTCCTCCAGCATCTTGACAGGCTTTATATATTTAGAACAGGATGAGCAGAGACAATAGTAAATATTAAGTAAGAGCACAGATGACTGTATAGATAGTGCGCAGGTCAGACAAATTAATGAATGGTATGTGAGCCTGATTTTTATGCAGAAATCGAGACACTGCAGCAATTAACAGTCTATTCCTAATGAACAATGAGAGGCACATGCGCAGATAAGAACGAACAGTAGTTGGCAATGTACAACGAATCACAAATTATTTGTAAAATCAGCAATTTATCAACTGCTTACTGCTTCATTGGAATAAGGCAAAAATTGGCGGTAAAGTCCAGTCTAGCACATTCAGTCTAGTGCTGCCGATTAAGCGTTACCGTAAGGGTGATACGTCTAGTCCAGCAAGGCAGTTCCAGTGCCAAAAGGTAGCACCGATTAAAAAGGAATCAATCTTTTTTATGTTCATTTTCAACATCATTTTTTAATAGATATGAGTTTGTATTTTTTCTCAATTTCCTTTATGCTAACATTCTACTAATATCGTTTACAATAGATTTGATTTTCGATTGCAGTCTAAAGTCATAGTCAAGTCCAGTGACCATGGAAAAATAGTCTGAATAATCAATATTGGCTATTATATAATTCAAATAAGTAATGTAGGAGAAAAGAATAGAAAACAAAAATTGTCCTTGAAAGTTCAAATTCTGATGTTCACTTCATATTTTGGTTTCAGTGTAGTAGCAGGAACAGCAACTCCTTCTTTTCTGTTGGGTAAGAGTTGTGGCCCCGCTGGTCGATAGATCTGGTAAAGTAATGATAGAAAAATAGTCAAGATGAAAGTAAATAGAAGTAGGAAAAAATCAATAGAAATTTTTTTTAACTGACATTAAGTTTGATGAACATTGGATTTGCTGAATTAGATAATTTTATCGGGAGCTTTTTGAGCAAGGCGAGCTACCTTCCATCTATTTATTTTCACATGTACAGGTATATAAAAACCGGAAAAACTATTTTTCAGATATAATAATCGATCTCAAACATGTGATTAAAATGTTGGTGTTTTTAGAAAAAAAATTCGACGGTCAATATAATGTATATAATATTGGGCTCATTTTTTTTTTCACAATAGATTTTTATTCGTCTCAATACACTGGAATTTACGATAAATTTTCAGTCATACAATTATTTTCTCATCAATTTTCAAAGAATTTTAATAGAATTTTATAGAAATTCGAATGATAATACTTCATGACTAGACGTTTGGACAAATTGTGCATGTTGTTGATTAATCATTAAAAATGCTTACATAGTTTAAAAAACATATGTTTGGAACTCTTTGATTGAATCTGTTAATGAAAGGGAACCATCATCAAAAAACTCTGCATTGTGCAAATTATTCATATGGTATGATTACGTGGTCAGAGGACGAGAGGTAGCTTTATTGGTCGTCTTAAGCTATATACTGGAGCTGGAAAGTCTCGGAACTGAATAATCTGATGCTGAAACAGCGTTGTCGAATTAGAAAAGCTGGACTGGTGGAGATGGATTGTACCTAACTCGGAAATAGGGCCTCCATTAGTGCAATTTATTAAAATTGCACACACAGAACCCTCTTTTCTAAATATTTTCAATTAAAAAAAATGAATAATGAAAGCCTAATGTTTGTTTCGTGACAATGGCGTCAAAAATCAATACTTTCAATACTCTGTTCCGTTCTGTGTTTTCGTCTTGTTCTAAATATTAATTATTTGTTAATTTTACATACAATTTGTTTTTCTCTCCACATTTTCCACTAATAATATGATCTTGTTGGATATCATTTTCTAAATACTTATCATACACGTGCATGTGTGTTTGTGTCTGTGTATTTGCACACAGGTCACCGAGATCAGCCACAATCTATAGATTTATTTACTACGCTTAGTTCAGTTTGGTACAGTGGAGTTTCCAGCGAGGATCAATACTCACTGCACTTGTGAACTCGTTTTCAAGACGAATTCACTAACCAATGTGCAACTGAAAGCGTCTTTAGGTCTTCACTAATCTTAACAATTCGGCAAGTTTAGATTGGTCATTAGTATAGGGAGCCAATTGCTATAGTCATTGTCTATGCAACTAGTCTTCTCAGCAGTACTCCAGGTCGAGTTGGTCAAAATATTTAGGTTTTGCATAAGTTGGAAAAATGCCACAAATTTGGAGCACATAGTACGGACCAAATATATTATGTGATAGAACAATTAGATGGAATAGCTTCTTGAATATTGTTGTACACAAGGTCACTTATTGATAGGATACTGGAACAAGTTGGTACATTTTTCACCTGGATGACCTGTGAAATTATCTGATTAAATGTATGTATGACCAGAGCTTTCTATGAGAATTCCTTTGGACGGGTCGTTTGAATGTGAAATACTTGCCAAAATTATTATATCATCTTTCAAACATTCGGAAAATAAGTACCCAAATCTACCCCAATCTATTCGGAACAGCTAGTTCACTTGCCACGAGGAACAGATGGGATTAATATATGGTTATAATTGAGAAATATAAAATGTTCAAACCAGACAGTACTTGAGCGAAAGTAAGATTTCATCAATATAATGACCACCTGGTATTAAAAGTGGAATCATCTGTGAGTGGACTTTAATGATGCATTGTAATAAGGTAGAAGACGGGTAGAAAAACAATAAAGAAAAAAAGACAACACCAATTACTTGTTTGAAGTTGGTTCTGTTATTTTGCCGGCGTTTTGTTTTTCTACGCCTCAATTGCAAACAATTACATCGTTCTTTCACAGATTACACCGTACAAACCAGTCAAACACATGTTTTTGTTACATTCTATTCCGAAGAAAAATTCTTAAAGAAATAGAGTGGAATGTACTGTACATACTTATATATTCATTGCAACTTCTCATAAAAATAGACTATGTTATCATCAACTCCATAAAATTGGGAACTTGTTTGCCAAAGGAAAGAAGTTTCTTACCAGGGTAGGGTATGCTTATCTTTATTCGTGGCTTGTGAGATGTGTTCGTAATTCACTGCTAACCTGTTCCTTCAATTTGCCTAGTTATATAAAACTTCAAATGATTCTAGCGTAATTTTCTGTTTATCTTGGTATCAAAGATGATTTTGTTTTTTTCTTGGTACTGTATCTTCTCATTATCCGAGCATCTCATTGTGGAGTCATGGTGGATTTTCTTCTGACAGAGTGTGGCATTTCAAGTTTCTTGTCAGTTCACAGCTTCTCCCCAAGCTGGTGTTTCCGGATTTTATAACACCACGAGTTGGGAAGATTCAGCAAACTGTCCACCATTTTGACCAATCAATAATATGACCATGATATAGATGAATGGCGATAGGACATGAAGAATCATGCCTTTTACATGGTTATACTCAAGCGATGTAAATAGTTTCGACTTGAATTTTGCTTCTTTCAATTTTGAGTCAATAAACAACGGTGATTTTTTTTAATGTTTTCAAAAAATGAAATGATAAACCGTCTCTCTTGAACAACATAATTCAACCATAAAACTAAAATGTTCATATCTTGATAGAGCTTTTTTTTTTAATCAGCAAGTGTATCATTAGAGGATTTGTTAAATCCAATTTGGGTTTCAACTGTTGGACATTCGGTTTAATGAATTTTGTAACCAAATGTCTTGTGATTGAACTGAAAAATACTCTCACAACTCGTCTACATTTTTACCCTTATATTTTTTTCTCGATGATAATGACTAAGAATGATACGCATACATTTTGCTCAGGACAGCGTGAACTCTATTTTACTCTCTTATGGATACTTAACGGGAAAGCACTTAGATATTTATTAGTGAACGCATTTATCTAACTGTATGTTCTATTTACTGACCATTTTTATTGGTTGAGAAAAGGCGAAGGGAAAATGTTAATAAATAGACGGAAGAAATAGAGATGAAAATTTTAAGTATGCATTAGAAAGATATCAAACAGTTCCGTCGAAATATTAATTTTTTTGGTTGATTGCTTGTAAATTTCACGCTTTCCAGTGCCAAATGAGAAAATAATCCAATCCCAGACGATAATTAGTCTTCAATGAGAATCGAAACCAAATTAGTCTGGTTTGTCATTCAATAGGAACGGTGACTTGACCAGCTTCTCCTGGCAGCATGCTATGCTCGGAGTGATCAATCAAAAAGATAAAAATGGTCGATCGATGGATAAGTAACTCCTCTCGCTAATCGTTGGGTAATGATAACTACAAAAGTCTGAATTTTCAAAAAAATGAGCTGGATCAAATCAAAAATCATTTTATCATAAACTAACATTGCAAACTGAACCCCTACATTGAAAACTCATTCATGGGGTCGATTTGGATGAAACAAGAAACTTTTTAGACCTGATGGGTAAATGTTTAGATTCTTAGCCGGATGTCTAAACACTCGTGATTCGTACGTGTGATACATTCATTGCCAGACTAAATTAAAAACTGGAAGAAACCTATGTTGAGAGTTTTGTGGCCAGTTTTTGTTGACTCTTTCTCACAAGGCAATAAAACGACGATGATATAACGAACAAAACCATCATACCAAATTACTTGGATCTAATTGATTTGAGAAAAAAAAAAATGAAAAATAACTGTTTTTCCAGCAGACATAATCAACAGATATTTCATATTTGAAAGTGTCTACCAAAACTGTGAAAAGACTTTCTTCAGTTTCCAAGTCTGGCTAGATGGCTATCTATATGTAACGCATACAGGCACACCAATGCAGGTAGAGGGTTAGAAATTCAAGCATTTACTATTTATCATGTATGGAAAAAAGAAAAGGTTTTTTGTATAATATTCATTAATAGGTTTTCAGAGGCAAGTTCAATTTGCAATGTAACTTTATTCTAAATTGGTCCTTTAATTTGTTTCCAAGAGCATTCACGTTCGTTATCTTTTGAAAATTCGGACTTTTTCAGTAATTGCTGCCTGACAAAAGGCGAGAAAAGTAACTTTTTTCCAGTTTTTCGAATGATAACCTCGAACATGGCATGCTGCCAACACCTACAGTCATGTGATTGTTACTATTGAATGACTAAACAGATCTGTCTTTTCCAGTCTCTGTTTTAATTCGTTTTTTTTTTCTACATTTTTTTGTCAGTTTGGTCATCCATACCTGTCTTCGATCGATGATTACGAAACCAAATCGAGACAGATGAATCGATTAAGACCAGTGATATTAATCCTTGCTTTATGATTAAATGTCATGTGTTAAAGAGAATAGTTATCTATCAATCATTTTTTCTGAACGATTAGGATTTTAACTAAGAAATAAGATGTTGGAGGAGAATCTACACAAGGGTAAAAGTGATAATTTTACTTTTATAACATGACTATTGAGTTCATACCTTTATTGAATTGGTATCTTTTGGCTCCGAAACAAAATTGTTCCACGATAAGATCATCATAATCATCTTTTCAGCTCCTGTCGGTGGACATTAACCTTCCACAGGATTCAACAGACCTTTCTCCCGGAGGCGTGACTCCAGTACTCTCTCAGTTTATCTAGTTCTTCTCGCCATCTTACTTTGTACCAGTTTTGCATATGATCTCTTGGGATCCATGTTGTGAGTCTTGATTGTCATTCTTGCCATTCGAGTTTTCAAATGGATTCAGTGATATCCCTTACTTGTTTTCTCCTTTGATATAATGTGCTGTCTTGTGATCTCTCAAGTTGACTTACTGCATGATTCTTTCCTGTGTACGTTGCATAGTTAGCTGTTGGAGGGACAATCTTTTGGTTAGTTTTCATGTCTCAGCTCCATAGGTGACTATCTGTAGAATGGAGTGGTTTCATGACCTTCTAATGGAATTTTCTTGTTCCTTTTGGACTTGCTTTACAGAAATCCGGCCAACTAGAGTTTTTTTTTTTGCTTGTCTCTTCTTTTGATGATTACATGGAGATTCGTTCTCCTTTGTAAATGTAGTAGTTTACTTTTACAGCGCTGTATTCTCTATTCTGATCGTTGTGCCTCTGTCATCTCCATGTTTCTTGCACTGGGCTTTTGTTTTACTAAAATACATGTGGTAGCAAATTTTCTGACTTCCTTCATTCAGTTTGTCTAGCGTTATTTGGATGTCATGATAATTTTTAGCGAGAGGGATGATATCATCAGTAAATCTGTGGTACAAGAAAAATTTCCTGTTTATTCTGATCCCTTACTTTCCCAAATCCACATTTTGGAAGACCATTACGAGGCAGATTGTGAGGAGTTTTGATGGTTTTGCATTGACTTTCCAAATCCCCTTTTCAAGCATGATATGGTTTAGAGTCGTTGTGTAGCCAGATAAATGAGCCACCACGTCGGTAGATGTGTTCTAAGACTCTGACAAATACAGGATGTACGTCTTATTGCATCAATGACCTTAGGGATTTCCAACGTGTCAAATGTTTTTTCGAAGTCAACAGATGCCACTACAAGTGGCATTTTATATTCTGTTGCTTTCTCTTTTAGTTCATTTACTGGATGAAGATGGTCAATGGTCGAAAAGATTTTTTTAAACCAGTCTATTCTTGTGGTTGGTAGTATTCAGATAACAGGGGCAAATTGCTCACAAGCCTGAAGAATGATCAAGTGGATTCCATATTAACATACAAAAATGGATATTGTTCACCGTTTAATTAATGGTTTTTTGGACACGGAATTATATTTTTGAACAAAATAATTCGTATTTGTTGAAGATGGATTCATTAAGAGAATCCAAAACCTTGGGCCACGGCTGGCATGTAAAAAGATGTTGTGCGAATGATCAGATGTTTTCAATGATGAAATGCCCCAAATCATTAACATGAAAAAATAGTAATAGTTGTAATCTGAAATTAGCAGGAGATTTTATTACGATTAGATTAATGTGAGTTGTGAGTTAGTTTGGGATACAGCTCTGTATATAAATTTGGGAGCTCTCTTCTAAAATGATTAAGATGTTTTCATTCTCCAATGTTACATCACTTAAACGTGGATGAAGAAGGTAAAAGAGTTGGCCTACACATAAACTTCAGTAAAACAAAACTCATGTGCAACGATCACATTGAGAATAAGGACATGACTGTCAAAATCAAAGATGCAAAACTGGGGAAAGTAGACCACTCTATCTACCTAAGACAACAAATCTCTATGAAACCCACAAACGAGGAAGAGATCAAGCAAGGAATCATCCGAGGATGGCAGGCCTTTGGCAGAACAAGTTCAACCTTGAAAAACAAGTCGATCCCAATAATCCTAAAAGGAAGAGTACACAATCAATGCATCCTCTCGATAGTCACTTATGGAGCTGAAACATGGAACTTAACCGAGAGGCAGACTTACAAACTGAGAAAGATGCAACGTGCACATGAGAAAATCATGCTCAACCTCACATGGAGGGATCACAAGACAACACCGTATATAAGGAAGAAAACGGGAAAGAGAGACATCATAGAATCTATGACAGACAACCTATGGACATTTCGACTCTCAACATAGATCCCCAGAGATCTCATGCAAAATCAAGGCTGACAAAATACAAGATGGAGAAATGAACAGGACAAATTTAGCAATGCCCATGACAGAGAAGTGTGGCAAATCTTGGAGGAGGTCTTTGTCCCATGACATTAAAGACTGATGATGATTATGATGACTTAAACGCATGTACAAGAATCATCTCTCTCTAAATATACATATATTTTTTTCACACTTACTCGAGCAACGAAAATCTTTAAATATACATACAGAGAGAGGATTACGAAGCATTTTGTCAGCTCCGGTACCTAAAAAGTGAGCTCTGCATCCCTGACTCCAACAACTCTCTCTCCTTCTCCCTCCTCCTCTCACTGCTTTTCTCTCAAACACGCTCGGGTTCACACACACACACACACACACACACACACACACACACACACACACACACACACACACACACACACACAGACACAAACACGCACGCACACACGTATGGATGCGATACATTCATGCATACATTTGAACGTGCTTCTCAAGTAGTTTCATGTTCTTAGTTTTTCTTTTCCTAATTTACATCACGTTTCCTCCTTCTGAAATCAAAGATTTCAATACCAGGGTATCAGGGTATCAGATGTATTCTACCAAGTAGAGAGATCTCTGACTCTTACATCAATTATCGATCTAGGCTCTCGACTTGCATCCAAGAACTTACAAGTAAAAATCTATAGCAAATATCGAACTCAGTCCAAGCCATTGTTGTGTTGAAACATTGATTTCCTTATTGTAAAAGTCAGGGGCGAAAGTTTCAAAGAATTGGGTAAGAATAGAATCCATTGACAGCAGTAAAACAATGAAATAGAATGAATAATCAAGATGATTGTTTCACAAGAAAGACTCCTCACAATGGAGTTTTATACTGAACATTAACTAGCTATTGGAAGAGACATATCCATAAAATGTACCTAATAAACATCCCTTGATACTGATACGCTTGTAATCCTGGTCAAATCTGTATACAAATCCTTATCACTTTGATAAAATGCATCTTTCATGTTTAACAGATACTTCCAATGTGAATTATGTACGAATATGATTATAAAGGCATTTAATACGAATAACAATAATAAGGGAACTGAGGAGGATGTGGAACATGAATGTCATGGTTTTACTAGTAATGGTAGATTCACTTGGAACCAAACACATTGAAAGCGATATTGGAAGAATTTGGAATGATTGGAAGGATTTAGACGATACAGACCATTTTACTACTGGGAACTGCACGAAGACCGAGGAGAGTGCAAGAAATATGAGATATACAACCCTCTGCTGTTAGCCGAGGCCTAACAGGGAAAAAAAAGTGAGAAGAAAAAAACAAAAACCACAAATGATGGTGCAGGTATGAACCACAGCACTACTGTGGTAGGTGAGGCCTAAGAAGACTCACTGTCACTTAACTTCCAGCGATGATTAACGGTCAACTGGTGTTAAACTGTAAGCTGTAACACTGCTGTGGACAGTGAGAGTGTGGAGAAGAGGGCTGGAGACCTGAAGAGACTTGCTGTCTCTCAGTCCCCAGCTGTGACCACCAGGCAACTTGTGTGACTACTACTACTACTACTACTACTACTACTACTACTACTAATAATAATAATAATAATAATAATGATAATAATAATAATACCATTTACCATTATTGATTTTAACTGAAAAATTACTGATAGATTTTTTAGAAACTCTTACCTCCATCGTAACTTCAAGTTGCTTTTCATCACAACTTTCAACGGGGCCATAATCCTACAGTAACAAATAAACAGTGCAATTGGAAAATAAAAAGCAAACCTCGGTGAGGATGGAACTCACATCCTCTGACAAGACTTACAATACTTCATCAAAGAATGAACCAATTAACCTGGTTTGCTTTCCTCATCTACAATTATGGATTAACTTTCGTACGTTTAATCCCGACCTCTGAAAGGGGATTGGGAAGGCCAAGAGTGCATCTTAGGTTTCCGAACTTTTAGAAATCACTGATTAGAGGTCGTGTGTTTGATCCTCACCGAAGGTTAGCTCTTTATTTTTCGAAAGTAGGGGTGATGCTAAAAGCTGATCAAAATTAATAACAATGTTGCAATACCTCAAGAATGAATTTGAAAATATAAAGAACATCGTTATAAACTTATTTATGCACACATATGTACGAGCATTGCACATGTGTAAAATTAATGGACAATTGAAAAGTTTCTTGCTTTGGACACGGTGCTTTCTTTTATTACCTTTGAATGGTATTGATTGGTTCAAGCCGCAATTATAGCGATCGGAAATAGCCTAGCATCAACACAGCAGTTTTCGGCCTCTCTCTCGACCCGAACATGTGACATCATGATTTCTTGGTCAATTCGCATTATGCCTGATTAAATTTGCCTTGTATTAGATGTATAGAGGGAGAAAGCAAAGGTCAGCAGAGCATGGTCTCTCACAAGCCATGCTAATAGATAGCATTAAGTGTTCAACATCCCAATTAACCTAATTGGCTTTATTCATCTGCTTTTATGGATCGCCATTCTTGTGTCCGATTCCGATCCCAGCGAATGGGTTTGGAAGCGCAAAAAGAGCGTCTGACATCTTTTGAGTCCAGCTTGTACCTAATAACTGACGATTTTTGAAAATGATTTCAACAAAAGCTACGTTTTCATTGGCTACATAACATCTAGTGACACTATTCGAGCTCGCAGTTTATTTTCCCACGCGTGACATGACAACCATCAAATAGATACTAAAAAAACTTCAATACGAAACAGGCTTCTTGACGCTTACAATGATAAAGACGCCGGTCTCCTCAGTTGGCGAGGGTCGACCTGGGTCAAGCGTCTGACCTTCGTATCCTTAGACCAAGATATTTGATATCTCCCCGTGAGGAAGTAAGTCTACACACGGCTATATTTAAATGAAACTTTGATCATTGATACGTTCTTCCCCCATCATTCTGTTACATTGTCTTATCTATAAATCTACAGTTCTTTTCGCGCCAGGACACAATCCTGAAAAATCCAAAGGAAACTACCAGACCTTATCCCCCCACCTTACCTCAAGATAAAAACAGCAGGCACTCGCTCAACAAAAATAGCAAACCATTGAAAAAAACTCCATCCAGTAACCCAATTTAGCTCTAACCAGAGCAAACACCGAGGTCCCAACACACATATAAAAGAATAGAGAACAATAAAGCAAAATACAAGGTTAAGAAGATGAGAAAAAAAGGAAAAAATGCAAAGAAGTCGATGGATCACAATGGCTGCTTGAAACTGACCAGTAACCCCCTAAGTAACGCCGTTAGCAATGGCTGGTTGAAACTGACCAGTAGCAACAAAAGTAACGTCTATCGCCATGGCTCCTTGAAACTGGTCAGTAACAATAACATTATCTACCTGTTTATTTGAAAAAAATTGAGCATGTATATATATGTGTGTGTGTTTGTGTGTGTGTGTTACAGAAAGATTTTATAACTTGTGATTTCCCGAAATAAATAGGGATTTTAGGAAAACCTTGAACACTTCAGTCATTTCATGAACCCTCTTCTTTCACGCTTGTGATGCTGTCCATTACTACAGTAATTGATTCAATCCTTATTGGGTATGTCACTGCTTTGCTTTCTTATCCAACTAAACTGAACTTAGTAAATATCGACTATCCTCTGCTTCCCTATCCACAGTCATACTATGCCAAACTAGAAGCGCTTTCTCTTCGAAAATATAGACTCATTTAGTGTTCACTACTGAAAAAAAATTGCGAGAGAAGTATTCTATTTATTGTTTTGTCGTCAAAAATTATTTCATATTTCTATATATCATGCAGAAATAAAGACACTCATATACACTAAAACAAATCTGGACTCAATTTTATTTTATATATATATATATATATATATATATATGTATATATATATATATATATATATATATATATATATATATATATATATATATATATATATATTGAAATGGCATAAAATAAAATTGAGTCCGGATTTGTTTTATATATGTATATATATATATATATATATATATATATATATATATATATATATATATATATATATTTATATATATATATATATGTGTGTATATATATATATATATATATATATATTTATATATATATATATATGTGTGTATATATATATATATATATATATAATATTTTCTATGTATGTATACACTCGCACACCCATGCACAGACACGCATATATAAGAGGTAATTAAGCATAACGTTTTGAAGTAGTATTATGAATTACTTGAAATAATCAATCTAGAACGAACTAAATTAGACAAATTAAAATAATTGAATTTTCAAAAGTCAATATTGATCTCCTGCACAGAGTGAATGAATAGATAGTTACTTTTGTCCATGACGCCGATTGAATGCAAGCTCCATTCTCACACTCATATCATCTGTTCGATCCGTCCAACTCTATCTGGGTGAAGGTAATGCAGGTCACTTTACACTGGGGGTAACACACTGATGATTAGGAAACGGTGTCAAGATTGAATAATCTAAGATGTTGACAAAGTAAATGGATTTGAAACAAGAGTAAGAATCATTTCCAATCAAAAGTATTTTCATCATCATCATCAGTCTTTTAGCGCCCGTCGTTGGACATAGACCTTCCCCAGGATTTGCCACACTTCTCTATCATGGGTGTCATGGAGCCAGTACTTCCTGAACTTGTCTAGCTCGTCTTTCCATCTAACATTTTGCCGGCCTCGGTTGCGCATGTGGTCTCGAGGAATCCAAGTTGTGAGTCATGATGTCCATCGATTGTCTGCCATTCTTACAACATGGCTAGCCCACCGCCATTTGAGATTTTTTATGGATTCTATGGTGTCTCTAACTCTTGTCTTTTCCCGGATGTACTGTGCTGTTTTGTGGTCTCTCCATGTGAGGCCCAGCATTATTCTTTCATGTGCACGTTGCATGGTTCTCAGCTTACGGGTCTGTCTCTTGAAGCATACTTTGAAGATTTTGTTAGTGCAGCTTTGATATGGTACGTTTGAGAGATTGAAGCACGAATTGATATAATTAACTTTTAACTGAAAGAAAAACATATACCTGTATATTTATATATATATTTCAACGGCACTTGCTATAAACCAATATTTTGCAAAATAGTCTTGCCTGATGTTTTTACTGTATTTGATCCAAATCGAACCCTGTCAACAATGAGTCATTGATGGCTACGGAGGGGTCGACAGAGTCAACTAATATGCATTGTAGAACATTTAAAAACATTTTTATGATGACTCTTCACTTTACCTGCCCTGGAAATTTTATTGAATCCTTCATATACACATCCAAACTTATCATGGCAAATTTAAAACATTGTCATTGAATGAGCTTCATGACTTGAAGCAATGCTGCATACTCTGCTGGAGTCACACATTCAACCAAATAGATCAGCGAACAAAATTAAAAACCACCAACCAAATCTGTCAACATTTTTGTCGGTTTTTTTTCTAGTTTTCACATTGGTGTGGCTATACGACGGGTTATGTATGTATGTTTCACACACATACACGGAACACAAATGGAACTAAAAGGTTGAAAATGGAAAAGTTTAGAATTCATCGTGTATAAAAAAAACTAAACATTTCTGTAAACTCCCCTAAAATAGTGTCATTAGTGAGAAGTTCAATTTGCAATGAGTGTTTATGATATATAAATCCCTTACTTTGTGTCAAATACACATGTCTCTTGAAAATCTTAATTTATCACTACCCAACTGAACGTGAAAGATGTAAGTTATTTATTGATCAGCCTTTTTTCCATTTTTAATCAATCATCCCTAAACCGGCATGTTGTTAAGGTGGAAGTTTCTATGGTATAACTAACCAGACCTGTTTTAGTTGATAATTATAGAAGGTGTCACTTTGAACGGATTTAATCAATGTACAATCAATAATCAATCAACTGCTGAAGCCTCGCTGGGCCTAGCACACCATGAGAGGATATTGAGAACAGCTCAAACAAAACGAAGGAGCGTGAAACAAATGTGCAAGATGACAATCTCGCAGGTGTTACAGGGAAACGCTCAAATCCCATGACCTCTCCACCTCAGGGACGACCTGCCTAGCCATTGAGCACCGTATTCACCTTTACCGAGATAATTCACAGTACAAGTGGGATATTAGGAAAACGCAACAATCAATAGCTATTTTGTGGTCTTCAATCATGAAAAGTGTACTATATAATATGATAAGATTGAATAAGTTCAAAAGAAGCAGAGGTTACAAAAAAGGAAGCAAGAATGAAAAGAATTTCCGGAATGAAAACATATCCACCCATCATCATCATCATCATCACCATCATCCTTTTAGTGTCTGTAGTTGGACTTAGACTTTTCACCATGCCTCTCCATCATGGAGTCATTCTTTTTTCTATATTTGTCCAACTTGTCACGCCATCTTACCTGATATTTGCCACAAATTTGCATATGATCTATGGGAACCCATGTTGCGAGTCATGATGTCCAGTGGTTGTCTGACATTCTTGCAGCATATCCAACCGATAGTCATGTTAGCTTTTTAATAATCTCTATGAATAATTTCTCGAATCTTTTTTTTTTCTCTGATATCGTCATAATACCCTAATATGATGACTAGCATGATTCTCTCAAGAACACGTTGTCTTCTTCACAGTTTTAGCGTCAATTTTACAGTTAGTTTCCTTGTCTTAGCTCCTCAAGTGATTAAGGATGCATTGGTTGTATATCCTTATTTTTAGGATTAGTGGGATTTTTTTTTTGTTTTTGAAAATTGAGTGATAGCTTACAAACCCCGTGTGATTCTTGGCTGGATGTTTTCTTCTCTTAAGGTATTTATGGAGGATCAGTATCCTAGGTAGATGTTATGGTCGACTCTCTTCAGCTCGGTGTTTTCGATTTAGATTGTTGTGTTTTCGAACTCAACAAGTTTTTTTTTCACCTGCCATTAGTTTAGTGAAAGGCCAGCTTTCTTGCTTTCTTCAGTCAGTCTGTACAGCACTATTTAAAGAACATGAAGGTTTTTAGCAAAGAGGGTAATTGCTGATAATCAGGAGAGGCATCAAGCAATGACTGAACTTTTCCCTTCACTGCATTTATGAATTTTAAAAGAGCCTTTCTAGTGAAAAAATCTCGAGCTTATCTCTCCAAACACAATATTCCGATTACTTTTTACAATATTTTGCAGCCGGATAACTTCTCTGCAATGTATTTATTTTTAAATTAATTATACTTTATCAATCCCTGCATTTTTGCGATGTTTTAAAACCTGATATGTTTTCTGACGCCAGCATTACTATTTCAGCTTACATAAATGTCCTGAACGAAAACCATGTCTATTTTTACGTCTCAACACCCTGAATAGAAGGCGTGTACTACTAAATCGGTGAATGGATTCAAAAATAAGAATACATATTCATGCAAATATTTTTTTTGTAAAATGAAAGACAGTACGTTATGCTAAATTGGCGAAATTGTCTTAGTAATTTTTACGTATTTTTTCATGAAAAGATTAATAGACAAGTACTTGGGATTTGATGAAAAGTTAAATTATTCAAAATGAGGATATAAAACAACTATTTTTTTTTACAATCAAAAGTTTAAGAAATTGAAGTGAAATCAAATTTAAAGAAAAAAATAAGTTGTTTACTTTTTTATATGAATTCAATAGATACTCATTTTTGATTTGATCAAAAGTTTAATCAAAACAGGGATGTAAGACAACTATTTTTTACGATCAAATGTTTATGTAATCAAAGTGAAATCAAACTGAGTTTTATAAAAATTAAATTTCGCCAGTTGGTCAATTTTTACTGATTCTAACACATATAAAATTCAAATTCTATTCTACATTTAGGAAAAATGTTGAATCTTATAAGAGCAAGAATCGTGAACTCAATAATGAAAGTGAGAACATAAAGGGGAGGGTGTATTTTGCAAAACTACTATTCTTGCTATTTACTACGCTTACGAGAAAAAATTCTTGAGTAATTTTATATCTACTATATATACTTCAATGAAAAATAATGTCGGAGGTGACATTTTTTCATCCCAATATTTCTTTCAATGAACCAAGGGTGGCCAAACTACTGTCAAGGGGTCAGATCTGGCCTGCAGCATCCCTTCCATCTGAACCACCGGTTTCATTGAATGTGTTGGTAATGTACACATATTTGTTCTTTTCTAATATGCTCTTGATCAACAAACAAACAAAAATAGTATAAAAAAATTGGATACAAATCCCATATCAATGTTTTAAATCTAAAAAAATCGTATTGACTTGCAAACAGTTTTGATGACAATAATCGAAAAGTTTGTCCACAATCTGACCATATTTGCCCCCCAGCCTAAAAAAAAATACTGAGTTCCGATTTATGGTAGAATGTGGAAGCTTGTATAAGTATATGCACCTAAAATGTGAATATTAACGAATCTTTATAGGGCCTCAAGGAGAATTTGATTAGGGACCTAAGCACTTCGTGGGTACCAATCGCTTTTAAGTTGGTTACCTCGCTAATGCATTGGTCTGACTCTGACTGCACCCCAAATTGTCTGCTGACCACTGAAGTAGAAGATTAATTGATTCATCACTGAGTAAACTAGTTTAAGGTTTACATTGTCTTCTCTCTTTTACCTTTGATTAAAATGTTGTTACGGTCTTTTTCACCTCATTATTAAAATATTTCCACCGAAACTTTCCAATTTCACTCAGTTTTTGTGTTGGTATGTATCATACCTGCCGATAATTAAAACATTTACCCCTAATTATATCTACCGTTTTATTTTTAGTTTGTTTTTTTTTCAAAATTCCTTGCAATAATATTTCATGGGAGGATGTATTGAAATTGCAATGTAAGTCGATGCAAAATTGATAATTTAGTATGTGACCATCTTTTTTTTTTTAGACTTTTCAGTGATATTCTTCTCACATTTTGTTGGGGGGTTAACTTGTTCATCGATCAACCTTTCTTTTTTAATTGATCCCCTCCAACATTGTATGTTGCCATGAGATGTTGGTAACCAGACGGTTCTAATTGAGTGCCATACCAGACCTGTTATCACTTTTTTGTGGATGTGTCAGTTTTTGATTATATATATCCAGCCGAGATTTTCATGGGACGAGGCTAAATTGAAGGAAATATTTTTTTTTCAAATTTTAAGGCTTAAATCTGTTAATTACTTTCTGCCTACTTCGAAAATCAGCAACTGAACACCGAACATTCACTTGAGTTTAAACACTGACGGAATGTTCATCATGTAACCAAAGGGTTATGCATACTTTCAATTTGAGGGCCAGAACAAACTGCCCTCACGTCATAATAGTGTGCCAGGGTGAAGGTCACTTGAATTGTTAGGGGACGCTGCTGTAACGTCTCGTGATATCACGAGTTCTTGCTGGTCTCTACAAGTGACTTCACGTCTCATTCTCTGTTTCTGTTTGCAAGATGCGTTATAGAGTCTAGTTGCATATTCTATCATTTAGAAATAGGAGAAATTGGAGCAGAAGAAGATGGAGCTTGGTTATTATTGTTGTTGTTCTAAATTCTTATCTTTTACTGACAAAAAGAGTAATGTGTTTGCGTCAAAGTTCGAATCATTTGTTTATTGGAAGTGAAATAGAAATTGGGTTTGTATGTATATTCAATTGAATGTAATAACCTTCTTGTTCTCATATTATATCATTTTTCTTACTTGACGTTTGACAACAAGAAAAAAATATACGACGGGAATAAATGTGATGCATTTTTTCCAACTTTCATATTTCCATATTGCCCATTATTTTACCATTTTGTTGGATAAATCTCCTCTATCTCTCCAATACATATATATATATATATATATATATATATATATATATATATATATATATATATATATATATGTATGTATGTATGTATGTATGTATGTATGTATGTGTGTGTGTGTGTGTGTGTGTGTGTGTGTGTGCTTTAATTAGGTTGCTTACAACTCCAAATAAAGAACAAAGTATAAATACCAAGGGATAAGTTTGTTTCTTATGTATTGTTATCTAATAAAAATTACTCGGATTAATACATTAGAATGTGAATACTTGAAGTCCTTTTGTTGCAATATCCTGATTCCTAAGAAAGCATCGCTGAAGAATGAGCGGAGACTGAGATTTTATCTCAGTATTACGTCAGCCATTCCACCAATAGGAAAGCCTTCATCAGAAATTTTTTTTAAAAGTCTGAAAACGAGTCTGATCTTAACTTAATCAAAAAAAAAGTTTTGTAGTCTCACTTTTATTTAGACACTGTAAACATTTTCAAATACTCAGAGGTTCATCCTTATTGTAAATGCATAATTTGCCTCGATGACAAACGCATTATTTATCACGTATAGAAGTAAATCATATTTATCTTTTATTCTTAACTCGCTATGAGCGACCTCAATAGCAACTTTTCTGGATATCATCAATTCTTTGATGTCTTAGCAATTTATACGAGTCTCCGTGAATGATGATGCGTACTTTTGAAATATGCTTCAATTTCAAAACGCCTCCAGAGGTGGTTGATGCCAGCACAGCACCCATGACATGATCAATTGAGGTGCATCATTGTTAGGCTGATTAAATCAACTAATTTTCTTTTGAAAACGCTTCATCTCAAAGAACTGTCATTGTTATTAAATTGTTGTTGGTCATTTCTTGTTGCTTGTTGCTAGGCCAACTACAGGATTCAGTCGAAGCTAGGGAGTTGTTGGATGGATTGGGGGTTTTGGTTTGCGTAATTGTGCTCTACACTACTTGGTTACGGTGATCATAGGAGAACTGGAGTGACTGTCGTGATTTTGCCGAAACATCGCGTTTGCAGTCAGCTTGTATATAAAAAAATCAACCCAATACATTTTCATTGTAACCTACGTTCAACACAAGATCTTGTTTTGTATTATGCCCAGAATTCTGATTGGAAACTTCTTTGCAAATATGTTTTAACGTAATCCATATTATGGTTCCAAAGATGATGATTTGATTTATACCTATATCGCAAAAATAGATATTGACAGCAGATATATATGAATGATTATTAGAACAGAAAAATTAGATATAAGTGCTCTGATTAAATACATGAAAATTATACGTATATACATATACTTCACAAATGCTATTTGACCTACCGCCGTTCTTTACTACGAAAGTAAGTAGGTAGTGTGTTTGTGCCCTCAGCATATTCTTGGGTTATCCATGCTGCATGAATTAACTTGGTCCTGTTTCCGATATAGGGATTAAACTTAGATGTTAAAAGCACCCCAAGTGGTGTCCCCCGATTCATTATGCTTTTTTTTCCTCTTGATGGGAGAGAGATGGATCAGTTCCTTTTCCAATGACATTTGAAAATCAAAAACGAAGACGGGGAACTGGAACAAGTAGGCCATTACATCTACTTACGGCAACAAATCTCCGTGAAAAAGAAGAAATCACACCAAGAATCACACTATGTTGACAATCTTTCAACAGGGCAAGCTCAACCTTCAGGAACAAGAAAAAAACAATACTGCTGAAAAGAAAAGTATACTGGTCATGCTGCAAGAATGTCAGACAACTGCTACACATCTCAAGGTAGATCCCCGGAGATCACATACCAAACTTGGGCCGACAAAATACATGATAGTGCAACGGACTAGATAAGTTTAGAAAGTACTGAATCCGCAACGCCATGACATCTGGTCTGGCGAATCGTGAGGGAAGTATTTGATAACGTAGAGCAAAAAGCTGATGATGATGATGATGATGATGATGATGATACGCACTGTCTCTACATGAATTCGAATTCGGTGCACCGAGTCCATGGAGTTTTCCTACTTGGTCATCCTGCATTTATGTTATGAAGAAAACTAGTTCCATCTACCGTAGCCCAACAGAAATGCTTCAGTCTCATAGTAATGGCTAGCAAAGTATAGTTGCAAAGTGATGTGCTCAATCCTCAGAGGGTGTCCCACATCTGGAACAATGTGATAAAATAGAACTAGGTAATCTCACATATAGTTCCTATCATACATATCTCCTTTCTAGGCTACCTACCGATGAGCAATGAACATTAAGGTTGTCTCAGAGCACACTGCTAGATAATTTCTTTAGACTATTGTGACTTTGTGTCCATATAAGAATAGCAAATAACGTTGAGATCATGTACTTGATCATATGGTATACCATCCTTTAATATATCTTCGAGAACTGGAAATCTATTGTCAAAGGAGGTTTCAAAAACTAAATCTACAAAACAATTATATTCATTTCCCAATGAGGTAATATGTTTTTGGAACAAGTTGTTTTTTCCATGTTAAAAATAGCCATAATTTACTGAGATTTAAATACTTTGATAAGTTCAGAAATTATGGAACTTTTTTAATCTGTCTGGTGATATTTTCCAAAAAGTCTTATCTGCGAAATGTGTTAAATTGTAGCTGCAGCTGGTATCTATGTACATATGATTATGTTTTTAGGGATCTTTCATCTATTTTGAAGTTGATTTCGGAAATTAAGAGTAGATGGGGTTGCTCAACTATTCATAACAAAATAGTTTTGAAAGATGAAAGAGTAACATGCTACATGCCATGCACGCTTATATCCTCGTGCGAATGGATTCACAATCTGAAATCTCGTTCTTTTTAGAACGTCACTTCTTATTGAATCCCGTTGCTATATCAAGGTAATGCGCATGAATATCAAATCACATAAATATTGACACACATACATTTCCTTCTTACAAAGTAATTATCCAATTCAATCGCTATACAGCAATTCGGTGAGAAATGTTATTGTTGTTCTGTCAATATTTGATCTTCATGATTAAACCAGTATCAAGAACAGCCATACATCCACATAAAACTATGGATCCTCAATCACGCTCAATCCTGGAAAGGATACTCTTTCCCTAATGAGCATCAGTTTGTCAACTATAAATAGATTGCTGGTTTGCATAGCCCGATTGCATTAATATTGGTTTCATCCACCCACGAGACATTCGCCCGGAAGGATTTTGGTTGGTCCAAATACTGTTTGGCGATATTCCATAGTTTCTGTTGGGCCTTCTTTCTCAACAAGTTCCCTCTAAAATTCATTCATGATGGTCTTCTTTTTTTTTTTTTTTGAATATATTACGTGTGGAAACAACGTCTTTTTCCACGTCAAACTTTTGCTCTTTGGACGTTTAATGTAATTTTTCTTTCTACCATCCTTCGAAGACTTCACTTATCAGTTTTCCTCTGACAATAAAGACAAGTTATTCATGGTTGAATACTTAGTAAACCTTTTACTAACGTTGCACATGAGTTATCTAGAGATTGTGTCTTACTCTTTGGAGTATTTGTGTTTGTATTTGGTGGTAATAACACATTACAATAGCACTTCTAATGTTCTAGGATTTCACCCCTTTCATATATGTGGAAGGAAGAACATTGAATGACTAGTTGTTAAGCTTTGAAATCATTCATTGGTAAATTTTAGTCATGAGGGCACTGACAAATAATCTCAGGTCAGCCTAAAACGTGGTCTTTGTCAAATGTCAAATATAATATTTAT
The DNA here is from genome assembly GCA_963457665.1 of Thysanoteuthis rhombus. Taxonomy (NCBI): domain Eukaryota; kingdom Metazoa; phylum Mollusca; class Cephalopoda; order Oegopsida; family Thysanoteuthidae; genus Thysanoteuthis; species Thysanoteuthis major. The sequence continues at coordinate 63,188,808 of OY735205.1, read as the reverse complement.
TCAAACCGATTTGAATGGTGCAATCACTAGTATCATGGCAAGATTTCAGTTTTCATAGTTTTCCTCTTATTGTTTTATAGAATTGTCATTGTGCCACCAGTTGTCGTTCTGTATTAAACATGTGTGTCTACAGATCAAAGTTATTTCACTAAATTCATTTTTTCAAAGGGATGTTCTTCACACTGTGTTCAAATTTCAAGCGCTCCAATAATAGTGACAAGAACTCTAATATTGTCACTCACGAAAAAGTTATGAATTTGTTTTAAATAAATAGAATAGTATCTGATGATTTTCACAAATATAAATCCATAAATATGCAATACTAGCAAATCTATCACCTTTTCCCTGATAAGACTACCACCCTTTTATCAAACATGTATATCATTGATGCCTCAAATCAGTAAAGACGGTCAACAATGATACATCGAAATAACAAAAATGGGCCCTAAATCCCCTCTTCACTCCTCATCTTACAACATCCCCAATCACCGACTTCCAGTCCCCCAGCCCTCCATAAAGACCCCTTGAGTTTTCCTGGACCCAAATGGGTCGGTAGTGCCAACTTGAGTAATCACTGATATTGATTGCAGGAAGATTTTTTTAAAATTCCAATAAAGCGGCAAACGAAAATTTTGTCCATCGGAAACATGTCATAAAATAGAAAAACATTTAGAAAGGTAATCTAGATTCTCCCAAACCTTGATATTTTGAGATGTATTTATTCATCAATAAATCTGTCTGAAGAGTCAAAAAAGCATTTTTCCCAAGAGTATTTTTAGTATCAGTTCAGTGATTTCAGCTCCCAAGTTTGTAGATAAAACGGTATGGTCCGGACACATAAATAAAGTAACACATACATAAGGTAAGCCATGAATATATAAAAATGGAGTAAATCTTCCGCACTCTGAAACCCTTACATTTTGTTTTGGAAAAAAAAAAGAAACAACACAATAGTTGAGGTGTTTACTCCAGGCCCATTAAAATTAGAAATTTTGGTTGAGCCGTAGCAATATTTGAGACAGGTTCATAGACAGAATCAGTTGATTTACGTAAGTAAATTCAAGATATCAAAGTTACGTGGTCCATAGCCGAAACAGTATGCGAAACAAAACTCTCAACCACAAACTAGAATTTTCACACGAAAATTCATAACGCTAAGAAAATATATCTTTTGGTAATTTTGGATGTTAAAAATCTAACAAATGACATTCCATAAAAAGCCTCTGTTTAGCAACAAGCAAAAGAAACAAAATTCTTCCAAGTTATGGAAAATGTGTCATAAATGAGGAAAATTCATTTCTTTGGTCGTGTCTAAATAGCAAAAAAAATTATTTCTTAAATTCTGAATTTCATAATCTTGACTAAGATATGATGTTAGGCGTTTGAAGATTATCTTTCTATATTTGAAATCCTTAACACAGAATAATGTAAATGTCTTGCGTGAGCATAATTCAGATGTATCAAAGACTGGATCGAGGTAAAAGAAAGGTTTGTAGCATATTCTATATAGAGACCCAACATTAAACAAGAGAAAAATATGGAAACACATACATCTTCAACATACTCAGTTATTAGTTTTCCTATCATTATTCGGCTAGATGATACAACAAATATTGTCTGCAATATGTATTCGGCAATATTATTACTTTTGTTTGGTTTTCATCTTTGTTCAACCGATATATATATATACAGTGTCAAATATCTTAGCCATTATGCTTCGAACAGAGTAAAGTTCCAGGAGACTGAAACATTGCAATCATTATGCTGAAGCCTCAAAAGATCTTAACTATTATTGGCCAATAAGTCGGTTCAACTGCATCAATAGACTCTCAACCAAAATGATCCCCAACCGAATTACAAATAACTTAATCGAAAACCAACCAGAGGAATAGGCCAGCTTCAAAAGAAGCTATTCGACTTACGACCTTTTTTATTCGGTTGATCAACAAAAAGAGAAAGCAGCAGAATACAAAATTGCACCTGTTGTAGCATTTCTAACTTCGAAAAGGCCATAGACTCAGTGGAAATCTCTCCAAGGTCATTGACGCTATCATGCAACAAAGCGTAGACCTCTTATATATGAGCCTTGCAACATGTACCTCACACAGCAGTTTTTTCATTAGGGTACATAAAGATTCTTGGCAGTTTCAGCTCGGGGCGATAACAGCTGACCCAGTCTTTCCAAAAGCTGGACTAGGGAAATAAACGCATTAGTATAGACTGAAAGTACCTAAATACCCTCATATTTACTGATGACATCGTCTTTTTTGCACCTTGAATATTTCCAACGAATATTAAACGACCGAAAAGAAGAAAGCAAAAAAGTTGGTCTCCATATGAACGTCAGTTGGAAAAAGGTGTCATGTACAAGAATCATGCAGAGGATAAATGCACGACAATCAACATCGAAACTGCAGAGCTGGAAAAGATTTGGCCACTACATCTACAATGGACAACGTATCAATGAGAATAATCAAGAATATGCAAGCGAGAAATCACAGCCTGATGACAAGGCTTTTGTTTGAGCAGGCTCATCCTTCAAGATCGAGAAAATCCTATCAGTCCTAAAAGAAAAGTATTCAACCAATACATCCTCTCGATAGTCAGCCCTAGAGCTGAAACTTGGATCCTAATCAAAGGACTGACACTGAAACTCAAAACTATATAATATGCTCGTGAAAGAATCACGCTCACAGCACAGAAACGGATCACAACACAACATGGTATTCTAGAGTAGAAATATTACAGTCTAAGTTATTGAATCATCAAAAACCTGAAATGACAAAGGGTTGGTTATGTTACAACCAGTGGACATCACGACTAGCAACGTGGATCCAAAGAAATCAGATACAAAAAAAAAGGCGTGACAAGCTAAATTTGGAAGATACTGACTCCACAACGGCCATGATAGAGAAGTTTGGCAAATCCTTGGGAAAGTCTATGCATAACGACACTCGCTGAAAGGCTGATGTTAATGATGATGGTGGTGACATGTATCTCATAGATATCACTCACTCATTCATTACTGAATTAAATTGATCGTTCATTAGAGATGATAATTGGCTAGAATCGCTGATCCCACACACCCAGTCGCAACGAAAAACTATATAAAGTAGCAAAGAATCAGAGAGTCGGAACGGATAGCTTGGCATTCGATACTGCAGCGACCATTGCAAATGCTACTTAAGCTAAATAGCTATTCCAGTTTTGGGTGCGTAATATATCGAGTTGTTAAGTTAATGCTGAGTTACTGTCACGTCTTAGAACAAATTAACCTTAGAGTCATTCAATTATATCAAACAGTTGCAAGAAAACCTACTTTTGAATAAATAGTTTTCTATTTGTGATGCAAGATATTCCATTAATTCTGAGTGTCGAATACGCATTTTATTTTCCCATCGAGTGACTTTTCTTATGCAGTCAAAGTATTCATAATTAGATGCTCTATGAACATAAATGAAGCCATCTTGAAATGATGCTTCATGAAACGTATCAAATTAGAAGAAAAATGGCCGTTAACCATTGCTCAGCAGATCTGTTGGTTTCACCTCACGTCACTATATTTCAAAACGAAAACCAACAAACGTCTCAATTCGAAGTTCGATGGTGTAAATTTACTTTCCCCTTGAAATCTTTCTCACTTCATGCAGTCGCAGAATTATTGTCCCGCAGTTGTTGTTTGGCCCGCCACCTATAAAACATTCGGCGGGTATAAATCTACCGTTTCTCAAAAGGTAATGATTAAACATGGCGGACGCACGATTCCCAGTGCCATGTGGTTTAGAAACCTTCAAGCAAAACTGTCTAGATAGGTTTCCTCAGTTTTTGATTTAGTCTGGCTGGCAATGTATGTTTGTGTTGAGCATGTGAAGTCACACTAACATAGCCAGAGGGCTTAAACAACATTTATCCCATATCATACCGAGAACAAAAAATACTTTTTTGTATTTTTAACCACCCCAAGGTTTTTACCGGTGGTTACAATTTACTTTGTAATTTTAGGTCAAGGGTGCCACATAACTTGTGTCTGACAACGATCAAGCTTGTTTTCTGAAAATTTACTCTTTAGTGATCCAACAAGAGGCGAGATTCTCCGATTTCAATTCATTAATTGATCGCCCCCAAGACCACATGATGACAAAAGGTGTCGATCAAGTGACAGTTTCTATTGGTTGACTAGCCAGACCTATCCTTTTCTTGCGTTCTACTTACTCCACGCATGTCATATGCCGGTGTTCACAGGTAAATACTGTTGCCACAGAAACCCTCTGCGAAACGGGAGGACATTTCGAACCTGCTCCATTCGACTTTTGCGACACCCAATAAACAAGAAGGAGAAATTTTATCGCTGCATTATTTTATGCTCCAGCTTCTCTCTACCAAACTCTTCGCGATCTCTGCCCCCCAGTTACCAATTACACGTCACTTCGACATTTCCCTTTATATTCATTTCGGCTGAGGAAGCGGGCAAAAACTTTTCTCCAGTAACTTCCGTGTCGTGATTAATGCTCGTCGAATATCGTAAATTCAAGATTGCAAAGATGGAGAGTCTCTCCCTCGACCCTAATTCAGAATTTTCCCATCTCAGCGGTAAACGCTTTTCTAAAGTTGTTGAGAATTATCCAGGTTGCGACGTAGTACGGTTTACTATAGCATGGGATAGGGAAAAACGTTTGATAGATGTCATTGCGTGGAAAAGCCTATATAAATATCGGCGATAAGTACAATGTTTCTTAGTTTTGCAGACTAAATTGTCATATTTTGATAATTAGTGTGATCATGTACTATGACTATCGAACAATCGTTGTCATTAAATGTGGTGAAGGATTCTATCCTTTTGTATATTTTCATGTGTTTGTGTATTCCAGTACTCCTGGCCTTACCGTTTTGTCTATAGACTTGAAAATTGGCTACTCCATTCTGGAAATGTTCTTTTTTCAAATTTTCGATGAGGATTTTATTTTGATGAGCATAATTTATTGACAACATCTAAATCCTCTATAATCTGAATGTTTTTTCTTTAAATCTATTTTAGATGTTCCCTAGCGGAAAACGCTGGTGGTGTTATTATAAGAATTTTTTCCTGATCACAATTATTCTTCAATGAGATTTTTTTAACGTGATTCCGAATTTTGATGCTGCAGTTGTTTAATTGGATTTTTTTTTCAGATTCATTTATTCTTATTCCGTCCATTATTGGCTCTGCTTCTCTTCGAACAGTTTTCGATATATGGACACTATTCGAACAGAAATTGGTGTGTCCGAGACAAGAAAAACTAATGTGACGTGTGAAGCTCGTGCAGATACGACTGCCATCAGCGCCAGCATAAGGGTACTTATCTAATTGCATGTATTGCCCTTAGGTCATCTTGGAAAAAGTTGAAAGTTTTAGCAAGCTGGTTCGATTTACAACGTAACTATGCTGAACCGGACCCTCACTTTCGGCTATTTGACAGTTCCGTAGTATTTGATCCTTGGGGTTAAATGCTAGGAAGTGTAGCTAGAGAGATGGGGGTCAGGAAAGTTGGAACCATGAGGGGCCCCACCAACACTTAGTGAGATTTGTCATAGAAATAAGTGAAGTACACTTAGAAACCATCACAAAAACTGGTCTAGCTGGCTACGTATCACGCGTACGAGCCGTACCGATGAAGCTTCGGGCCTAACAATTACAACGTTTACTCCTTATTATGCCTAGAAAAGACAATTAAAGAGTTATTCTTAATTAGGGTTTAGGCTCAATTGATCCCTCATTTTATGTCCAGTAGCATTCTTGTTCGTTATTTTGAAAAGTCAGATGTTTTTTTAGAGACCATTACCCAACAAAGGCGAGAGAAGTATCCATTTTCCAATTTTCAATTGATCACCCTCAACACAGCATACTTTCAAAATACGCAGGGCATGTGATGGCTTCATTTGAGTGACTAACCAGTCCGCCTTATACAGCTTTTAGGGGATCTCTTCCATTTGAGGTTTGGAAACTCTTTTCAAAAAGCCCCTTTCGTACCTCCCATCTGCACCTCTGTGTGTGATGGTTGGAGTGGTTTGATATTTTCCTGTTCAGATGAACCGTGCAATGAAGCTCTTTCGTCGTATTTCTCGTAAGAAAATCTGTTGTTCTCTCGACGCTCACACATAACACTGTAAGATGTCTTTTATCAAGATAAGGCGCGCAATTGACGGGATGAAACAGAATTTCGACCAGGTTTTAAGGAGGTAGCAAAATTCTGATTTCAGGAAATTATGAAATTATGAAAAGTGATCATATCAGTAAGAAATGATAAATAAGATATCCGTTTGTGGTCAACTGAGAGCTTTTCTCAAAGTAAACTGCAAAGAAATCTCAGCTATCCACGTGTACAAAATGCAATAAGTACCGGAGTTTTTTTTTCCCCGGCTCCCTGGAATACAAATCTCTATTACCCACGCGTATAAAATACAATGTGTCTCCATATATTTCGAATGAGCCGTCACTTCTGACGGCATGGGTAAACTAAGGATATATAATCCTGTAACTCGTCAATGACTGCTTGATATTCACGCATGAGAGTAATGAATAGTTGTTAAATACATTTTCATTGACAATACAAGACGATGCATTTGATCCGAATGTAACTCAATTTCACCATGGTTACAGCGAGTGACACCTTCACAATATCACCCTCACTCAGATGTTTCCTAACTCCTGAAAAGGTCAAGTTTGCAGTTGTAGCTGATTCTGTGGGAAGAAATCCAAAGGTTATGTGATTCGAACGTAACTATCGGAACAGATCTTAATCCGAAAGTGACTTAATGCCAACGTGACTTTTTCACTTCATGCTTACAGTGAGCGATACTTGCACAATATTGGCCCCAACCAGTTTTCCCTAAGACGACTGGAAATTAGAGATTTGAAGATTATTGTTGATGGTATAGGATAAACGTAGAGTTAGTCGTTTCAACCCAAACCCGAACGTGACAATCCAAACTTCACTCAATCCAAACGTGACTTGACCCCTTCCAAGCGTACAGCAAGTGACACTGGTCCAATATCAACCAAAGTCAGTTGTTTTGCGAAGAGGAAGGGAAATTCCAGAGTGATTGTAGTTGGTGGCCTGGGAAGGATTTGGAGAATTTGGTTCTTTTAAAGAATGTTAAAACAGGTAACCATAGTAAAAGATGTTAGAGATTTAAAATCACTTGGTAACGTCTGTGGCTTCTCAAAGCTTCACAAAATTGATATGAAATAAACGTGTAGAAGACAGCAAACATGATTAGGTAAAAATTTCAGAAAAGTTATTTTGGATTCAACAAAGTTTGCAAAAATAAAGTGGATACACATCTTTTGTTCTTGTTCAAATAGTTATGGACATGACGTTTTATAGAAATAATAATTTGTTTAAATTAAAAGTACTTTCTCAATTCCTCGATGTCTCATAGTTAGCTATTCTTTTTTTTTGATTTAGGAAAACATCACATATTCTTCAGTCTATTGTTCAATTATATATACATATATATATATATACATATATATATATATATATATATATATATATATATATATACATATATATATATATATATATATATATATATATAGAGAGAGAGAGAGAGAGAGAGAGAGAGAGCGTGTGTGAAAGAGAGAGGGAGAGAGAGATTGATTGCGACACTACTTTTTTCAACTCCCAAATACTACTCTGAGGCCTGGGAGAGACACTTAGATCCTAGGGCAGAGCGCACGTACTCTGTTCCTCGACGAAAATACTGATCCATACGTGAATAAGACTTTTTTTTGACAGGTTCTAAGATATCAAATGGTATACAGCCATTCTTAAAGAAAATACACCCAAATTCAGGGTGTTTTTACCTATTTAAATATCCGACTACTTGATATTTTACTGAGATATTGGCCGATAATTATTGGTATTTGATAAGCTCAACTTGGTCTAACCTAGTAGTGAGGGACTCGGGGGATCTAATTTACCATAATAAGATTAGTTTTCGCAACAAACTTGTAAACAATCTTACTACAAAGCGTGCCAATGTCTGATTTCATGGGTGCATCTCTTGTGTGTTTATTTTTATACTTTTCCCCTGGCCAGTCACATAGTAAAGCCACCAAATAAAAAAAAAACAGCTACCAAATCTAAAAAAAAAAATATGACTAATTTAAAAACTACAACAAACAAATTAAAAATTTATGCCATGCAAATCAAATATTGCACCAAGCAAATCAGAAAATATGCCAAGCAAATCAAAAAGAGAAACAATTTGAATCGTGACATTGTTCTTGTACTGCATATCAAGAATTCGAATGATGAATTACCTGGAATGTATAAACTTTTGCCAGAGTCTGGTACAGTCTTTTGTAAAGTATATTTCAATGTAAAAAATATTGTTTTTGTGTGTTAAAAAATCCATTGAAAAGGAATATGTGTCAACCTAACTCAAAAGTGTTATTTACAGGAAAAGTATATTTTTCTATCACTACTTTGACTGTGGGAGGTGTAAATGCTGCAAAACTATTTCATCGATCATTGTTGACTTCTAGAGTCCAAATCGTCTTTATTATTTTTTTCAGATGATCTTTGGTAGTGATTTTCAATGGTGTAATCTTGGCGTAACCATCCAATTATATTCCATTGATTCTTAATTTGATTGAAGCCCCGTGAGTTTAATCGGTCATTCCAAGAATTTTTACATCATGATCATCAATACATTTTTACTGGTCCAGCGGGCTAGCACAAAGCGGATATATTTTGTAACCAAAAATGACGATGAATTCACAGAAGTCCCTGGCTCTTTTGAAGCCACATTTATTACCATTCATTAGATAAGAAACAGCAACATTTGGATGATGCATACATCAGAACGTGTAGAACCTGATCCAGGATCATAACACCGAGCTCTTGAAATTGCAGCCAAACTCACAAGACTTCAATCTGATAGGGGATCTCTGCGGAATATTACGAAATGAATGATTGCACCAATAGAAGTCACTACCATGGATGATCTGAAAAAAAAAGATAAAAATAATTTGATCACAGAGAGCAAACAATGATTGATGCAACACCTCTGTAACATCAATGCCTTCCAGAGTCAAGCAGTGGTAAAAAAAAACAAAAAAAAAAATACAAATAGCTTTCTTGCAAATAATGATTTTTAAACTCAGGCTAATACATATATTTCTTTTCTATTAAGGTTTTCTACGAATAAAAAAAGAATTCAATAATTATGAATTGAAAAAAAAATTTTTTCATGACTTTGGTATTGGATTTTCCAAACTTCTGAAAAACATTGTAGAGTGCCATCGATCAATAAAGGGATTCATGATGAGACCTGTCAATGATTATAACACTAAAGACACTGCTTGCAACCATTCCTAACGCTCTCGGCTGTCATTGTTTATGATTATTCATGACGTCGAGGTTCAAGGCATAGATGTTGAGTGTTCCTTCGTTTGGAATTTTTTTCCATGACGTTTCTGAAATAAACATTTTAAAGCAGAGTTTGTTTTTTTTCACGAAGAGTTAAACAAAACATGCAAAATGAAAAAATAAAGCCTGAAAGAACCTAAGAAAAATAATTCAAATTCTTTTTTATTGGGACTGCTCTTTCGGAAACAAGATGAAATACGCAATTACTTGGCAGAAATGCGTCCCATTTACGGGTATGAATACGAATGCAAACCTGTATTGTGAGATACGTGTGGCATTTTTCCAATTTCCCTGACATACTTGAGATAACTCTGATAACAATATGATGTAATTTTTCATCATTTACTTTGCTTGAAGCAAATTGCTATCTAATCACATGAGCACACAGAACGATTGCCCGGGGGCATCACGATTTAAGGGTCTCGAAATCAAATTTGAAAAACGAGAATCAAGGTCCATACTATTAAATAGCTTCTATGTTTACGTCCATGTTTAAATCAGTTCTTGGCTCTTTATTGAATCTATGTATTAAATTTGGGTTGACACAACGGCTTGCGGGCCAAATCAAGTATATTGCTTCACCCAAGGGCCCTAAATATTCTGAGGACGACAAATGTAGACGAAAATTGAAAAATTGAATAGTATTAATTATGATTGATTTCGTGCCTAAAATTAATACTCTCTCAAACATAAATATTGACATTTTTCACTGTCTTTATAATGTAAAGGTTTGAGATAGCTATGACTTCAACAATTTCAATGCAAATGCCATCACCTAATATTTCAGCATTACTCATCATATAAACAGGAAAAATGATTCCAAATGATTTTTCAAGAATCAAATCTAAAAATCAAATCCCCAAAATGATTCAAATCAAAGGACAGAGTGATCAAAATTTCATTTAATCATTTGCATATGAGTTGGGGGCCAAGAAGATCAATCCCCCCCCCCCTGAATTCGGGTAAAAAAGTGTAAAAATTTGGTCAAGGCCAAATAGACATTTGTGCAAATCAATCCCTCTGCACCCTTTAACCAAAAAGTTCTCATACACCATTGATTTAATCAACAGTTATTTCTCCACGATTTTTATGTGGTTGAAAGAGTTTGGAGTTTACATTACATCCTCGTTTTAATTAAATCAAATCCAATTTTGATTTTGGTGTAATCTGAAAATCTTCGTTTTTCGCTCTAATCAATTTTGGTGCACATTCTACATTCCTTTCTAGATTAGTTCATAACGGGCCTTTTTAGTCAAACAGGGAAAATCTGTATTTTCATAGGCAATGCAGTCAGCTCATTTGAGCAGTTCTTTATAGCATTCTACTGAACTTCTTCTGACACAGTGCCCCAATAAGACGGCACCTATTTGCTTAGCCGTTTAAAATATTCCTTTTTCCTCGAGGATATTTAGTACAGTAGCGAATCACGGGTTTTGGCGTAATCTTTTGGAATCAAAATTAAAATCGAAATTGTCTACGAAAACCAGTTTGCTGAACATTGTTCTATGTTGAAGTACTTAAACTACGAAGGCGTTAATCGATACTTCTCCCTAAATGTCGTACCTCTAGTAGTTTGAATCCAGTCATAGGTTATAGATATGCTCAACCAAGAAGATGCTTACATGGTTAACTACCAAAATGGCATGTATGTGAGTCAAAAGGTGTCTATAAGTATGAAGTATTTATTTTAAGTTATTGTATTTGATGGGAACTTTGAAAAAAACTGAGATAGAATTCTGAATCAAGAATTTTCCTGACACAACATGAGTTATTCACAAAATTCATATATATGTATATATATATATATATATATATATATATATAAGGTGAAATATGTATATATGTGTGTGTGTATATATATATATATATATATATATATATATATATATGTATATGATGTTAAGCAACATATACAAATAGACCTGCACACCTTGAATTATAGAACTGGAGAATTAAGATCTCTGTTATCGTCTTGGTTAAATGATGGTGATGAGTGAGAAAAGCTGAGACCTGTGGTTTAGACATTGCACTGTATAAACAAGAAATATTGTATTCTTAAACGAGATATCTGTTAGAACCAAATCTCGTTGAGCCTTACAGTTCTCATATGATCACTGGAGCTACGTCAAGCCTGGTCAATGTTTAGATGGATAGATAACCGTCTGGGAATACCAGGAGCCGTAAGCAAATAAACACCCTGACCAAAAATCCAGAGGGCAGATTCGAAATTCGTTGATTGAGGGATGATGAACCCCATCATGAACTTTGAGCCCTTACAACTGTAATCTCTAAATGTATTGAGTAACTCTTGCTTTTGGAAACGTTGTAAGGATGAAAGTGGATCTTGGGAACAATACTTCATCTGTACGACAAGCTTATGCATGGCAACTCAAACAATATATTTAACAGTTTTTGCAGCATGCCATTCCTGGGATGATCAATCAAAAATTGGAAAAAGAAATGATCATCGAATGAGTAACTTCTGCATTTTTAAGGGCAGTGATCACTCAAAAGTCTGAATTGAAAAAAAAGGAAAAGATGGATGCTACCTGACACAATTTTAAGGATCAATTATGACAAAGGGTGAATGTTCAAATTTCCAATCCCCTGTATCCTATGGTGCAATTCATATACATACATACATACATACATACATACAACATACATACATACATAGCCAGCCAGCCGAACCAAACAGCGATAGACCTATGTTGACATCTTTGGTGACGGTATGGTTTACGGTTTCTGACAAACGTTTTACATTATGGAATAAATACTGACTAGCATCTCATGCCTGGAATTGGGTTAAAAAAACACGAAACAATATAGTCTTCCGAAAGAGAAACCAAACATTATTTTGTGGCCAACGTGAGTGGAAATAAAAACAGGAAGAGAAAAAAATACAAATATTTTGTAATTTACCGTTTATTTAACTTGACTCTGAGAATGATCGCAGTGATGAAAATATTTTCTCCCATCAGATTGGATGAAATCGACGCCACTTCAGTAAACAACTCTGACGTCTTCAAGTTTTATCTCTCCACCATTATTTGAAGCCACGAAAAGAATTTTTGGTATCTAAGTAATTTCACTTTAACCCCTTTGGTCCGGATTTCTAAATTTTTGATATATTTTGTAATCATATTCTTTTACTTATATTTTAAGATCATATAAAGATAATCAACAGCAAATGATAAAGAAACATCTCACAAGAAGTTCAGCACAATGTGGAACACGTTCATAATCATGGGTCGTTAATACAGGATTAAGCTCTCTAGAATGACAAATTTCTTCGGAAACTAGCTTGCTTATCTTACTTTAATACACCAATGTCCTTCCATCCGTCATTGGAAACTCAAGAACGGCCGGAGAAATGACCATTGTTTTTTTCGTGATTTCTAATGGGACCTCGGTGTACATTTTCAGCAAGTTAGTTTTGGGATGCTTGCCCAAAAACGTTCTTAGTGCAGGGCTTTTTTTGTTAAATCAATTAGAAGATTACCAATACGTTTTTCCTATGATTTTATTTTACATCTCACCGCTTTGGCATGTGGTACACGTTGTGGAAAAAGACCAGTCACAAGATAGTCAGCATTACAAAGTTTTTTTAATATTACATCTCCTTTTTTTTTGACGTTACGCTCCCAATTCACCTTCCCCGAAATGCCCGTTTTTTTTTATAATACCTACACTTCCTTTGGTACACTTGCCCACATTTTTATACCCTAACTCCTTTTTAAACATTAGTAACCTTTTACAACATTACCCACCTTTTTGGAAACTAGCCCTAATTTTTCAAACATTGACGCAATTTTTTCAACACAAGCTCCCTTTCTAGGAACTTTTTCTTTTCTAACATTTTCCCCTTTTTTTGGGAAATTGGCCTCTTCTTCAACATAAGCCCCCTTTTCAGAACATTGGTCCCCTTTCCTGTTGGACATTGGCCTCTCTTTCTTTTGGCATTATCAACAGGACTTTTTAACGTTAGCCTACATCTTTTTCCTACGGTGCAAAGAAGGAGTGCTAATAAATCACTTTTCAAAAAAACAATTTGAAAGAAACACTGAACTGAAATTATATCTGACGAAGAGACTTCCAAACCTGATTTCGAAGAACCTTATTGAATATATAGATTCAGCAATTAACCCTATCACCTCAAAACGGCAAATTAGAAAAATCGTTCTGTAAAAAAGATACGATCAAAAAGGCAGACACGTTTCTGACTGAAACCATAAAATGAAATCACCTGACAAATCAACAAGAATCAAACAAAATTTTTCGACCCTGCACAAATAAGGAAAAAAGACTTTAAGGTTTATGGAACTTGTCAACATGACTCTATACTACTCATGGCGATATATTATCTTTCACGCACACATACACACACTCATACGGACAAGGAAAAACGAAAATTTTTTGTTTGAACATTTTTGCTTTTTTTGTAAACTCTGAGAGATGTATCAAGTAAGTTTATCAACAACACCTTTTTTTGCTATTTTGCATGCTAAACAAACGTTCTGTTAACACGGAGAAACATGCGTCCAATTACAACCTTTGATGTATTTTTTACGAACTTTGACGGCAAAACCCCATTCGTGCACACACACGATTTTCCAAAATGTATCAACTACTGCCTCTCATTATTCCCTAAAGCCAGAGTTCGACTGCACTGTTTGAAGTAAGAAGCCCAAAGACTGATACAGAAATACTGAAAGATTAGACAGAATAAATATCAGACAAATTATCTTCCGTCTTCCCAGTTCTGATAACAACTAAACAGCGATTAAATGTTTGTTTTCTTCGTATTTGAAGAGGCTGCCATCCAACGCACAAACGATTTGCCATAATCAAATCTCGACTGGTGAAGAGATAAACGACACTCAATATTGATTACGACCATAAATACTGGGGTCTCAAAAGAAAAAAAAAAGAAAAAGTCCTTTTGACGCCTTTTATCTAAACAATTTTTACTCTAAAAACTATTTTCTAAAGGCAGAGGGATTACGAAAAGATTACAAAGAGATGCTAATTACACATTTGAACTTTTAAATGGATGTTGAAAGTGATTTCTTCCACGTTGATGGGGGTCCATACCCGTTTGATTACATAAAAGATTCATTACACTTGAAAACGACATAGCTGACACAACACAAGGGAATGAATTCTAACGTCGGGCTAGCACATGATTCAATTATTTTAACTGCAAAATACGGTTGTCTCTGAGTATAACTACATGAGTGTTATCATGGCATAAAATTTTTGTGTGCGTAAATTCTACTGTCTCATGCTCAGGATGGCATCATTCATATCAATCCTTGCTCAAAAAAGGAAAACTTGTTGTATTCAACTTGGTATCAGAATCACAAAAAGTACATTCTAATCACATAAGTATATCAAAATTAGCTCTCATAAATCTTTTCGATGTGAAACAAATCAAACTATACATTTGATTTTTAGCTTTCTGTTCTAAACAATGTATACTAATATTTGTTCTTTTATTTGTACCTTTTCCCCGCTAAAACTACGAGGCCTATGGGTCTAATATTCTTCATAGTGATTCAATCGAAATTGACCTTTCACGTAAGATGAGAAGGGCATTCGGAGTCACCAGGGGTCATTCTCTAGCCAATCTTCGGTTCAAACTTTTGGAAGCAAAAGATTATCATATTAAAATTTTCTACAATATTTTTTCTTATAAACAGCAGAAAGTTTGCTCACAATAAAGTTGATTCTTATCAAGTTTCAGGCATTTTTTGTGTTTTTCTCTAAAAACGCACTCACTTTCACACAAAGAGCTGTTGTATTCTACGGAGAGATAGAAACAAAACACACATACGCAAACACACTGAAAATGTTCTTTCTTACAACAGCCCCGTATTCCTTCCAACAGGCTTCAACTGAAAGCTGTGACACCCATCATGCTTCAGAGAAATCTTGATCCTTCTAAGCTGTCAAGAATCTCGCACATGACATCAAGGCCACTGTCCTAACTGGTGTTGGCAAAAATGAGAATGTGTTCAACCACGGAATCACATATTCCCAACATTCTTGCTCTTTCAATTCAAGCATGTCCAGTCCCCAACTTAGCCATGAGCAAGAGCCCAGGGAGGACCTCTTGAAATTGCTCGCTTCAACCTCTATGTCTTTTTTCGCCATAGCTAGCTTCATATTCGTTGTTCTAGGGTTGGATCCACATACAACTTTTCCACATGGGAGAAGTGCAATCGAACTTATCAACTAAATCATTCGTTCTGTTTCGTGTTTCACATTATTTTTCTATAGAAAATACTATATGAATTGTGTAAGACATATTTTTATCCATTTGTTGTGTACTGTACGAATGAATTTATTAAGGAAAATATTATCATTGTTCTGTCTAAATTAAAATTGCAGTCCCTGGCAAAGCTGGGTATCCCTGCTAATGAGTAGATTTCTTTACCCGATTATAATTGATCATGTTTCCAACCTTTTTGCTATCATTTCCATATTCTTGGCATAAAAAAACTGTGTTTGCATCGTTAGCCTCCTATACTATAAACATTTTCATATTATTGTAAAATTCATTCACTCAGTCCCCTGACTGTGTTGTCATTTATTCAGTCCCCTGACTGTGCCATATAGCAGAGCCGAAATAATTCTTCATGCCGGTCAGTCTGCGACCAGCACAAAGAATGCCGGTTAGGAATGCCGGCTGAGCCATGCGCTTCCATTTCATCATGTTATCAGAACAGTACATCTGTTGCCGCCCTCGCCAACACCTACAACCTTCTTTGACAGTTCCTGACATGATAGCTTTGCATGGTTTGTTGTGCAGTGTGATGTGACTGAAAGACGTCAGCTTCCACTGCTTCACGGTGGCGAGGAGGGAATGAGAAGTAGGAGATGAGGAGGAGCATCTGCTATTTCCTACGTTTAAAGTACATTCGGATACGGTTAGGTCATTTTGAAGTACACTGAAAGAAACTCAGTTCATTTTACACTACTTGAAATAATATTTTTACTTTCTTTATTTTGAAGTATGTCCGAGTAAGGTTAGTTAATTTCAAAGCATATTTGAATAATGTTTGTCTATTTTAAAGAAGATTTGAAAAAAGAAAATTCGTTTTAAAGTACATTTGTTTCAGCTTTCATTTTCATTAAAAAAAAAAAAACTTCAAGCATTGAACAGTTAAACTTGTAACAAAATAGAGTGGTCTTCTAGTTATGTGTGAGATGAATACGACCACAAATACTTTTTTTTTTATTAATCGGTGGTAAGACTACTGGGAAATCCCACTGGTCTTATCCCATTGATCTACACCTCTTCTTATAATCTTTATTGTCACCATGTGATAGCTATCTCTGAGATGAAAGCCATCATGAATGTCTTTATTTATGTCTCGTTGCGTACACTGGTTCTAGTGAGATCACTGAAGTTGATAAATGTTGAATCTGGACGCAGATGAGTGCCTGTCTGAGACTTTTCGATGCCAGGTATATACTGATTCCTTTTACGTAAACTTTATGAGTGGTACTTCTGAGTACATGTTTCGTCGAATTAATTGACGTCCACGTAATTTTTTTCTCAGTAAATATTCACCTAAATGTTTCTTCATTATTCAGTGTTGGTTGTCACTGGATATAAAAATATATGAATATAAATGAAATATTCGAGGAAAACATTTCAAAATCCAGGACATGGACAGGTAAATAAACTGGTCTGCTTAGTCACTCGATAAAAAGCATCATGTGACTAATGTCTTTTGGCAGCATGCTGTGTTTGGGATGATCAGTTAAAAATGGGAAAACGGGTGATCACTAAATAAATGGCATGTTACGCATTTGGTTGTGTGGAGGTCATTTAAAAAGCCTAAATGAGAGAAAAAAACAAAAAAAAACAAAAACAAAAAAGCAAAAAGAAAACATGTAAAAACGCTTCTGGACACAAACTAAAGGGCTGATTTAGCGTAAACTTATATTGAAAATTGAACACCCATTAAATAATCACTTGTCCGCGTCAAGAACGGATGTGTTTTTGTTTTGTTTTTTTACCCACCCGGGGATTTTAAATTTTGGTGCAGAATTACCACACAATATTCTCCATGGTACTGGCACCTGGTGCAAAACTTCCATGCACTCTAACATGCTTTTCCATTTGCATTCATTTCTGCAGACATGACAGGTAGCTATTCGATATATCACCGGTTGTCTGTTTCCATGGTCACAGACAGCTTTTCTCTCCAGCTTTGCTGCGGCAGACCCTCCCACAGATGACAAACTAATTCATACTTAAACATAGCTAGCCAGAAAGCCAAACCCACTTAAAAAAAAACAAAAAAAAAAACTGACAAAATCTACCTACGCAGTTGGGGCGACAGTTTTTGTTAACGGTTTCTGGCAAACCGGACTATCTGCCGAAGACGATCAATTTTGTGTCTTCAATCTAAAAGTTTCCTTTTGAATAATCCACCAGTTCTTCAATGTTCACAGCACACAAGAGACATATCAGTCATTTTGGACTGATGCACAATTTATCGCCTTTGTCAAATCAGATAACTCTTTTATATTTGTCAAATCAGTCCACGTATTTCTATTCCTTTTTTTTGCGAAAATCAATAATTTGAAAACAACGATACAAACGAACAACCAAGACGTTAGAGGGTTGTGAATATTTACTTGCATGAAAGTATTCACTGACTATTATTTGTTAAACACGAGTGAAAAGACTGGAGTTGATTTTATTTTCCTACCAAAACAAGAAAAACATTCTTCACCAAAATTGGGACTGTAAATCGATTTGTAAAATTCATATTCCCCTACTAATTCAATGCCAACAGTTTGACCAGATGCCACCTTCCCAACTGAGCAAAATTAACACGTAGTCTATGCTAACAAAAATACATCACAGATACGGACGTATTTCATTATGATAGATTTATACACTTTCCCAAAGGAAATATGTTTTCATTTCTTTTTTTTTTATACATGTATACAATACAAAAGTTTCAGAAATCATCTTCGGTCGGAGTGGAAGTTGAAGTCGAGTTTAAACATGCAGCAGCCAGTCTTGTCTTTTTTATATGTTTGTGATATAACATTTGAAAAGAAACATCAGAATAACCCAAGTAACCCTTTCACAGATCACCCTGGATATATATTTCTTTTTAGCATTTGTTGCTTCTTTAAAGAACATCACGTGTTAACATAGGCATAAAAAAAAGGAATCTGCTTTTTAGGTGGGGATCGATTGTTAGTTTTTGCGTTTTGTGATTTTCCACTTATCACGAGTTGAAACAGATAGGAAAAAGAGATCGATGTTTTGGATATAAATGGAAATATTTGTCTCCTTAGATTGTTTCAAACACGTATATGTATTTGGAAAACAAATGACGGAAGATGCAGCGAAAAAGATTGTTCCGTTGAGAGGTCAAACGACTTTCATAATAATATTCTGTCATTGTATAATAATTCCCACAGTCGAATGATGGCAAAGTGTTATTGGGGAAGAGGTGAAAAAATCCATCCATCTCAAAAAATGACATTACTGGAAGTCAATAAAAAACATCCAAGATTCAATGCACATGATACGTGGATGCAGAAATATAAATAAAACATTTCTGTGCCCGTAAATGTGCATATCCATCTGCATATACTGTCAACGTCAATGAATTTTTTTATGTATCATCATAAATTTTATGAATCATCATAAATTGAAGTGCAACGCTGGGTGCATAAGTCCATATAAACAAGCCTGAAAAATGACAATAGATCTGCTTCTTCGATCTTTAGTGCCTTCAAAAGATCCCTCCTTCAGACGTCCATTCCTCACAGAGCTATCGCCTTTGAAAGCCTTTTCAGCTTGAAGATCATTCATATAACGCTAATATTTTAGTAATGCATAATTTCATCCGGGCGATCCACAAGTGTTTTTCTCCTGTCGCGGTAAAAAAGTATTCCGTCTTCTGATAACGTAATGGTAATGTGCCGAAAGCAACATCATATTCACAGAAGTAGTGGGAGGGAATGATTCAGAGAGATGATGGTAGATGTTCGCTGTGTCCATTTGTCAGTCAGACAGTCAATCAATCAGTAGCAGAGATCGCTGCTATAAATGCTAACAGGTTGAAGAATAATTGATACTCAAGTTGTAAATGAATTCATCCGTATATATAAACGCATTTATATGCAGAATGATTAATTTGCCATACACACACACACACCCATGTATATATATATATATATACATATATATTATCAATCAATTATATATATATGTGTGTGAATGATTAAATTTGCGTTATATTGGATAAAATGTTTTTTGGAATGGTATCCCGTTATAACACGGTTATTATATCACTCACTCATTGATTAAACAATTAAAGAAAATGAAGGTGCCACAAAATTCGAGCCTTCCACTGATAGGCTGGCTGTTTCAACGTAGTGATGCTTTCACTATTGAGGTGAAAAGCCACTGGTTGCGCTAAGACCGGAATATCGGTTCTGACACCGAATTCCTATCACGTTTATCTTCGGTCTATATGCTTCTTTCAATGCAACAGTCATGTATTAAGAAATGGAAGTAAATGATCGGACAGAATGATTATAAATTGTATCATAGTATATATAAACTTATTTTGAATGATCTCCTATCATTACATGGTTAATGTATCACTCACCCTAGAACATTAACCATGTAATGACAGGAGATCATTTCAAATGAGTGTCTGTGTGATACAATACAATTTATAATCACATAAATAAATATCTAAACACATACATATATTTGCATAGATATATGTATTGAGAAATGGATGAATATGATCCGACAGAATGATTATAAATTGCGTTATAGTGTACATAAACTTGAAATGGTCTCCTGTCGTTACAGGCATCGCTGCATTGGAGCAGCCACACCATCGGTGGCAGTTTTGATCTTTGCAGCATCCCCTTTTCCTTTAATTTTTTTTCATCTATGTTGTCTAGGGTGAGTGATACATTAAGCGTTTCACGACAGAAGATCATTTCAGATAAGCTTCTATACAATATATATATATAACGCAATTTATAATCATTATGTCGGTACACATACATCTATTTTTACACACACACACACACTCATATATATATATATATATATATACACACAAAATTATACATACATACATACATATATATATATACATACATACACACACACACACACACACACACACACACACACATATATATATATATATATATATATATATATATATATATATATATATATATATATATATATATATATACTGGCTTAGAACCCAACAAGAATGACAGGTAAATTTTTTGCATTATCATAATATTAAGTCATCTTTGGATCTTTAGGTAAATCCAAACCTCAACTTACAAAGCAAAATCAACAACTATCCCAGGTTTAGTGTTTGCATTTTTTTAAAAAGATTTTTGCAAGTTTTATGCTTTTTTAGATTTATAGTCAACCAGCATCACTTGAAAATAGAGAGAGAGACCTGTGTTAACCAATACAGACAGTTTCTACTAAATTATCTAAAGACGATAAATAGTCGCACTACCTGAGACAGCTATTCAAGCAGCGAGCCAGAATCACTTGAAAACTGAAAAAAAACATGTTGATTTATGTTGACAGTTTCTTACAGAGTCTAAAGACTTGATCAATGGCCTGTGATAGCAAGCCTACTAGAATCCTTTAATGAAGAAACCTATGTTGACAGTTTCAGTTGACGGTCCCAAACAGTGGCACCAGCTGTTGTTTCCCGCGAGCTGGCTCTGTGCTGTGTCCAGCATTTGTCCGTTGTTGAGCAGACAGCTTTAATTGATTCTGAAGACATCTTTGACAGTTGAGGAGGCTAAGAGATGTTAATCTGCTAGGGATTTGCCTTTCTTGTCTAATTTTATCTACTCCCTCCAACAATTTCTCTTCTTTGTAAACAGTGCATTTTCTTTCGATCTCTCCTTTTAGCCTCTCTCCTAATCTCTTGTCGTGTTCGGTTTAATGTTCTTCGGGGATTTTTTTCCTAATCCCCAGCTGTCATTTAAGCTATGAAGTCGAATGTGTCTTACTTTTTTTCTCATCACACTATTTGGATTATTATAGTACCTTGTATTGCTTTTATTGAATAAACGTCTTCTTTTTCCGATAAAAGAAACAATAAAACTTGTTTGTCACAGGATTCCAGGCTACTATCACTGAGAGATTTAGATATTATCCAAGTATTTATAATTCTAAACTTGTAGGGACTTAAAGCTATCGGGTGGTATAAGTGTCAGCTTTTGTCAATAAAAGTTTATGATGGGAAATATTTTCTTTTTCTTTGTTATTTGTATCTGTCGTAGTGACATACGCTGGTACATCAGTGGTGGATCTATGGTCACAGTCACCCGGTGCGGTAACTCATGGTGCCATCCTCGCTACCGCTTTCAGAACTTGGTTTCTTCCCAGGATATCTAGGATTTGGGTTATCTTTTTGTTCTAATACTATTCTTTATAGATCATGATACTTCCATGATAAATTCATGTGTATCTGTAATAATTACATATCTAGGTACATCAAAATGTCCGCAGCGTAATAATGAAAGATAAGAAGCATTTACTTTGCATAATGGACTCTTATTTTACTCACGGTATATAAGAATTATCTCTTCGTCGTTAAAAATTTATATTCAAGAATATTTTCTTTTTTTTTTATTCTTGTGTACCCGTAGTCATCACGTACGTAGGTACCTTGAAAGGTCTACGGTCTATAATTGAAAATTAAAAAAAAAAACATTTATTTCACTCAAGTAATTTTCTTCAACGTTTTCTCTTTCTTTGGTAATGCTTTGAGATCATTGGTTAACATTATAAAAACAAAATCTCAGGCCGAAATTCATTTGATTCCGTATAAAGCAACCTGTTCATTGATGCCCCATTTCTTTTGTTATTTAACCTTTCCACACAATGTTAAGGTCGATCAGCATTCTGCAGTCCTCTTCAGGTTTACTATCCGTGCGGAAAGAGAGGAATCTCGAACGTTATCTGCAGAATTGCTGTACAACACGAGTTTCTGAAAATAGAATTAATCATTACAAGCGTTATGGTGAACCATTATTCTTTTTTGAGTTGCATTTCTCTTGCTTTCAGTTGCTAGTCATTTCAACTACTCATATCCTGAGCCTACTGCAAGTAATCCACTCCACGAATAAGTACCCTGGCATGGTGGATTGACCTGTATATTCTAATACCCCAGAGAAGTATATCGGCGGGAATTCAATTTCTATTAGGTCCAACCAAGTTTGATAGGTCAAAATAGAATGAATGTGCGGGAACCTTATATAATCCTCCCATAAAAAAAGGATTTTCCCAATTTTCGTGAAAAAGTTTAAGTCTATTCTCTATTCCATTTTTGTGAAAAAGAATAACTATGGAAGGAAAACTCCAAACACACGAATTCCTTAGTTAACAACTGATTCCGGCATCAAATAACCGACCAATTGTTCAAGTACGGTTACATCTACCAATCAGCCGGGTAGAGCCATTAGTAAACAGCTCAGATTGGGGAAAAAAGAACAATGTTGAGGCGAGCCTCTAATATGCATCCCCTTCACCGCCTTTGTATCTCGTTTCCACCTTAGTCCTTAATCCTAAGGTTCTCTGTTAACAAAGGCGAATAAGGTGACGCTCCAAGTCATTGCAATGAAAAGTAACGAAGACTCTGTCGAAAGAAACTCGTAAAAAACCCTAAAGGGTTGGCTGCTTCATATAATAAGAATAATTATTCACAATCGCTGTGAGCATTTATACTTTCAATTTGCGGCTGTTTTTTTTTGTTGTTGTTGTTGCTTTGGCTTTGTGCTACAAGAGAAATTTCCATATGGATAGTACACCCGGGGAAAGTTGTTGAATAGATTGGTTTGAACTTTGTGGGATAAACATAAATAACGGAAAGAATGAGTTTAATTGTGCAAAAACATCTCAAGATAATTGCTTGATCAGGGTTGCCAGATTTGGCCTGATGGGGAGATAATATAAGCTTTATCTCAGAAGCATTGGAATAGCATCCAATCTGGAAACCGAGTGAGAGTTTGGAGGCGGATGTTCAATATAAATCTCTTCAGGCGGATATTGCATTTCTGCTTACAGATTCGCCCAATGACTTTATGAATCTCTGAGAAAATAAGTCTTGAATCACCTCCCACTTTGGCCGCATCTAAGAACCTTGCGCTCGATACGTTATTGAAAAGAAAATACAAACAGATGAGATAGAGTCGAATAGACACGCAGACGTGCTGACTGTTGTGGTGAGAGGGAAGGAGAATTGAATTCCCTTAAAATTACAAAGGCAAGTCTTGTTTACCTGGAAAATCATACTTCGATATCACAACATTGTCTGACAACTGGCAAGTGACGCTGGAGCCAGAAAAATAATGTTCTAAGCTTCAAAGCAAGCCTAGAGAAAGGTTGGAATAGACCTGGAAAGATAAGCAATCTCACCAAATAACCACTACGGGCCCAATGCCTCTTACCTACGTATTAAATATTCAACTAAATGTTGTATGAGTGGAGTCAATGCGCCTACCTTAGAGAGAAAAGCTGAGCAATCTAATATCGCAAACAATTGTCACTGATTTTGAATGTATGAATGCATATATTCATATTAGTCTAAGAGTTGAGATGTGGAACGGATCTAAATGTCTTTGATTCTGTCCTTACAGGCATTTTTAATTTTTGATCTTAAAATTCGAGCCTTGAACATATTTGTATCTGGGGCCTTGAAAATTGACGTCAGAATCTCAGCCCACTCTTTACTGTTACATATTCATCACAGTCTGTCTTTCAATTAGAAACGTTGGCGTGTATTTCGGGTATACAAACTTGAACAAAGTTTGCTAGAACTATTCTGAAGTCAATAATTAAAAATTAGATTAGGAACAATCCTTCGAAAGTTTGATCCAATTACGCAAATATGTGTGGCTTCTTTAATATTCAACTTTATCTGTAAACAGACTCATCCTTAGAGACTTAAGAATCTGGCGTCGTTCGATATAGAAATTTTTAATTAGATTAAAAAAAACAAACAAATGACTGTATATGACTAATGACAGCTAAAGTATTTCCCCACATTTCTATGTAAAGAGAAATCTCTCTTCATTTTGAAGTATTTTAGAAATGGATAGAAATGTTGAAACCGTTCATCAAAACTGGAAACAGTTGACGTAGGTCTCTTTAGTTTTCAAATGATTCTGCTCGGCGGGCTATGTATGTATGCATGTATGTATTTATTTATTAATACATCACGTGTACAGGTGACACTGCTTGAGTTTTCTTTCAAGCATTCACTAAAACACAAAAGTGAGAGGAATTAATTTAAAATATAATTTTATAGAAAATGGGTTTTTCGATTTGTGTTCGACAGAGTTAACGCTCTGCTTTTCCGAATTTTAACTTTTTAGTGATACAACATAAGTTGGAAAATTTACATTCATTCATCACAACTTTTTTCTAATATCTAATCGATTACTTCAACATGAAATTCTAGCAAAAGAGGTTGGTCACGTGACAGTTTCCATTTAGTGACTAGCCAGACCCATTAACCACTGCCACCCAAAACTGGCTAAGTTTTGGTACTTCATGTGATCTGACATGGTACGTACTTGCTGAAACTCCACTCTGCTCCTAACATTCATCGTAGAAAATTTGAATTCTACTCATACATACATCACATGGAGAGATCCCAAGACATCATAGTACAGTCAAAGATAACATCAAATCAATCGGAAAAACTCAATTGGTAATGGGTAGGTCATGCTGCAAGATCAGATTGCCACTGAATATTATGACTCACAAAGTGGATTCCCGGATATTTACTAAACTCCGGGCGGTAAAATACAAGATGGCGTGACAAATTAAAAAAGTTTTTGAAAAAGTGTTTGCTCCTCAGCACTCGTAATAGAGAATCCTGGTGAATCATGGGGAAGGTGTTTATCCAGTGACTGTCGCAAAAGGGCTGCTGCTGCTGATCGAGAAAGAGAGAAGAGTGATTACTAGAAAGTGTCAACCGAAAATGCCATTAAAATTGTCAAAATAAGTTCCTTCGGTTGGTCAAGATGGCTACTTGGCTGGCGACATCATATTGCCGTCGCTTGATTTCGATATCTGAATCAGCAAAGATAATCCTTGTAGATGGCAACACTTATCTGATCTTTGCCGTTTCCTAAAACATCCCACACCAGTTGTAGTCCCCCTTTACGTTGTTAACAGATCAGAAAAAGTGGCTGCTGCTGAGGTCAAAACATTACAAGGGACGGGTGTCGAGATTACAACAACAAAAAGAAGCAAAAAAATAGACCCCCCATCCTGGAAGGCTGTAAAAGCAGGAACCGAAACACTTTATTTTTTCTTGGTTATTTGTCAGTTAATCCAGTATGAGGGACTGTTTGATGGTTAAATGGATCGGTACGTTATTGGTCGACTGCTAAAACGAAAGAGAAGATCGTGTATGGACGAAAGAGACGCAGTGAGCGGTCAATGCAGGAATGCCAGGATCATCATCATCATCATCATCATCATCAGTCTTTTAACGCCTGTCGTTGGACATAGACCTTCACCAGGATTCGCCACAATTCTCTATGGTGGGCGTCGCAGGGCCAGTATTTTCTAAATTTGTTGGGTTCATCTCGCCATCTATCATTTTGTCGGCCCCACATTTGCATGAGATATCTGGGGATCGATGTTGTGAGTTGTGATGTCCATCGGTCGTCTGTCATTCTTGCAACATGGGCTGCCCATTGCTATTTAAGTTTTTCTTCCTAATATACTGTGCTGTCTTGTGATCTCTCCATGTGAAGTTAAGCATGATTCTCTCATCTGCTCGTTGCATGGTTCTAAGTTTGCTGGTAAGCCTGCAAATCAAGAAACAACTGTTGAACCACTGTCAGCTGTTGTTGCTTTCTGATTGAACTTGGAGTTTCAGCATTTTACACCGTTACCATACCAATTTTCCATCTCGCAAAGTTAGGCCACCACGTCTAACAACAAGGGGTCGAATGGCAATTTATTTTATATGTTTCCGAGTGCCAAAATCAGCTCCTTATGTGTTTATTTTCCGGAGGATGGAGTTTGATGCAGTATGGGGCATGATTAATCGGCCAACGACCCATATTGATCAAATTCCTCCCCTTATCCGAGGGTTTCCAAATTTGGAATTAATTCAATCGTTTTTTTTTTCCTGCACCAATCTTCCAACTTTCTGAGTATTCATGATCTCATTGGTCGACCTCCTATCTAGGACAGGACCACACTTCCTTTATGTTGTTTAACCACACAAAAGTAGGCAGTTATAGGTCATATTGTAATCAAATTGAGGAGAACTGCAAATATGCTCTTCCTTCCAAAAAATAACCGAAAAGAATCAGAAAATCTATCACTGACAGCAGAACGAACATTACCCAATTCTAGTTTGAAAAAAAAAAAAAAAAAAAAAAAAAAAAACACTCTTCAATCTGGCAAAGGGGAATCGAATGAACCATAAATACAAACCAGATCCTTTTTAGGTATATATAATTTATCTAGCGAAATCCTTAGTACTACCATCTCCTTGTAAAATCCATCAATCATAGTATCACAACTGAAGATGTATCATGCACATTGGCCGCACTAATGAAAACAACCCTGAAATATTCGTATCTCTTTCCTCAATCTCAAACTTGTGAACCACAATTTTTTCTCTGAACCACTGCAAGTTTTTCTTCGAAGAAATGGCTGCCATCCGTCACAATGTATGGAAACATATCCACGTAATAACAAAATTTTGAGATGTAACACTTGGTTTCTCTCCAACTTGCATCAACATTCTGTTTGAATACGTCACATCCACAATACAAATATACACACGCACACACGAACACAATGTTTGTGATAGTCTACCAATAGATTGGTAACTACTAACTACTCTAAGGTGTTGACTGTAAAGATAACTTTATTTTGATCCTAATACCTAGGTAAAGTTCGGAGAGACTAGTCTACGCAAGAGCTCAAATGTTCTTTTATCCCTAGTTACCACTGTGGTATTTTAAGACATCAAAGAAGAGAACACATGTAAAAGTGAATTAATGCCATTTCCAGGGGCACTATTCTGAAGTGAACATAAAGAGCCTCACGAACACGCAGGCGCGCCCATACATACAGAGTGTATGTGTGTATATGGGTGTGGGTGTATGTGATTAAGGTCTGGAAAGAATCCTGTCATTTTTATTAACATAAATAAAAGCCTACCAAGGGAAAAAGCGCCTTAGTCCCCTTCGAAATACTACGTTCGAGACTGAACGCTTATCCACCTTTCAAAACAATATGCAAAGTCTCTCGTTCGTGATCACTATCAGTTGTCCCCTCGCAGAACTGGTTGATATTTGGCCCCAAATACCTTGCATTAGACATGGAGAATGAATAACAAGCTCATAGTTAAGGTAAGTCAATCGTATCTCGATATCGATTGAATAACTCAACGGTAGAGTGTCGGTTCATGCATGCAGAATAATTCTTTTTTGTTCTGATTGTATACTAAGTTACATAAATCGCTCGATACTCTTCAGATATCCCACGTACATTTTGCAGACATTCATTCAAATTTTAAATATATACAATATGCACATAATCTGCATACACAATTGGTATAATCAATAATGAATTTTAAAAAATGGCATATACAAAAGAACTATTAAAAACACTCGCCTTGAAACATTTTAAATCAATATTCATTATGAGCCAATCATCAAAACCATAAACTTCACTGTCATTCTCATCCGACATACTTCTAAATAAAACATTGAATCCTAGATGTAAATTTAAAAAAAACAATACGTTTTCATATTCTTTCAATAATTCATTCATCTTAGCTTTCGCAAAATGAATCTGTGTGAACTTTGGCCAGGAAAGAGAATCATCGTCAAAATAACCTAGATATGTTACAACATACGGATCTTTGTTAGGTTGGATAGCTCTATGTCTCCCATTCAAATAAATGAGATCAGCGGTCGTACATACAAACAAGGGAATAATATTGTAAATAGCAAAAATAACTCAGTAATGCAGGCAGCATTTTCATGTTAACTTATTCCCATATGTTTAAATTATGTCTACCTCCAAATATCCTTAGAAGATTATGTCATCTTTGTATCAAAAGTGTTAACTTTTGTATTTGTCTTTGAATTTCCTTTTTTCTTCTTCCTTCTTTCTCCATCAGTCAAGGTGCCCCAGTTTGATCATCATTAGTGATATTACTTCCGGCGCCTGCATTTAAGTTCGGGGAAATGCACTTGGTGACGGGCAAGGTCATACACATGCCTTCATTATCCCAGGAAACTGTACAGACATCTGCAAATTATAGAATTGCATTCAAGCAATCACTAGATAAATATTTCCCTAATGACCAAGAACAATATGAAGCCCATCTTCGCAGGCAATGGATGATAATTGCGATGCTTGATCTGGAATTTTCGATGGACTGGAGAGGGGCGTGTTTTTCTCTTGCGTATCATTTTAGACTATGCTAACACATGTCTATTAAAACGAACTGAGAACGATATAAGAATCGCACAGAGAGCCATGGGAAGAACGATGCTAGGGACATTTCCAAAATATAGAGTAATATCAGCAAGGATCAGAGACAGGACTAGTGAAGGGTATCATACAAATTATTAACTATAAAATGGAGATGGGCTGGACACTTAGCAAAAAATGAGGACAATGGATGAGAAAATATACTTTCCATACAACAAAAAGACCCTTTTGGAATAAACGTATAACAAACTTAAAATTGTACAGAGATCCATGGACAGTGTGATACTAGGGATAGCTCCAAAACATTAAATAAGTTTAATAGGGATCAAAGGGAGAACTAGTGAAGATATACAAATGATTAGGGCATAAATTTGAGATGGGCTGGACACTTGGCCATAAGTTATGACAACAGATCAAGCAAAAAAAAAACACTATGCAGTCATGAATAGGTCTAGTGAAACGAAGTGAGTCTAGGCAGGAGGTATATTTTTTTTACTGTTACATCAGTAAAACATGGTAAGGTTTAACACAATCACTCTCTTCATAGATAGAGATACAAAAGGCCTTTGTCAAGCAGTGTACTTAAAATAGCTGCTGATATTATGTACCCTTTGATGGATATTATTAGTACCTGGATATCTTTTTCTAATCACGTTATACTAATTGCGATTCGGATTATTCAACAGGCAATGATGACGGAAGAGAGAAACCGGATTTTATGACAAAAACTGCAAGAATGGTAGTCAAAAAAATTATTTGATAGAAATATCTTTTCAGACCATTAATTCCAGACGAATAACCACACCCCCGTCTAAAATTAAAAACTGTCAACCAAATCTGTCAACATTGGTTTCTTCAGTTTTCAGATAAGTCTTTTTGTCTGGCTAACTATGCATGTATGTATGTATGTATGTATGTATGTATGTATGTATGTATGTATGCATTGAGTTAGAATGCTTGAACTTCCAACATTTATTCTTGATTAGGTCTAGAAAAAACGTCTTTCTCGGTTCGTTTTTACCAGTTTTTTTTCTCGCGTTTGTGTTCAATTTGTAATGCAAAGCTGATCCCTGAGTTTATGTCAGGGAGCACTCACACTTTTTTTTTTTCCAAACTCTGATTTTTTCTACTGATCACTGTTCAACAAAAGGTGAGAGATGTAACGCATTTATCGATCAAATTAAACACAGCATGCTGCCAAAAGTCAGTTTCTATTGAGTGACTAATTAGATAAGATATTCGTATTTAATTGTGCTTCTCTGATACATCAGTTATAGAAACTGTGATTATGATTGTTGAACAGACAATAGAAAAAACAAAATGAAACGAAATTTTATGACAAAAACTACAAGAATGGAGGTTGGGAAATCATTTGATGGACAGAATTATTCAGACCATTAGTTGTCGACGAACAGAAAGATATCTGTCTATAATTTAGAGAAGGGTCATTAACATTCAAAGATTTTTCTGGGCAATTGAACTACTTTTTTTATACGGTTTTACTTTACATTGTTGGAGAACGAAACCAGATAAACAAACATCTTTCCTTACGGATATTAGATATACACCTAGAGAAGGCCGTAGAATGAATAGACCGAAACAACATGAACAACAGGGAGAATTCAATTGCCCGAAAAATTCTTTGAAGAATGATTTATATCCTTTATTATGATTCAAAATTTCCTTTGTTCGTCTTTTTTTTTTATATAATAATGATGGTCAAACAAAATACTTGAGACGAATAAGAAAGTCAACAAAAAACGAGACCAGTTACGATTGAAAGGCGCAATGGGTCTGATTGGTCACCCAAAAGAAACCGTCTTCTGACTAAGGGTTGGGGCAGCAAGTAGTATTGGTGGAGATCAATTACAATATAGGGAAAGGGAGTGATCCTTGAAATAAGTTACTTCCCTTGCATTCTGAGTCTGAATTTTCGAAAAAACAAAACAAACAGAGGGGCCAATTCAGTATAATATTACATTGTAAATTGAATCTCCATAAAACCTATTCGGGAAGGATATTCAACGAAGGTGAAAGAAAAGTTTTCTTCGTCTTGATATGTGTCCAGTCCCCTTGCTTCATCTGTGCAGCCAATGTTCATGATACACATATGCACAGCCAGAAAACTTGAT
>OY735205.1:63112729-63155229 GCA_963457665.1 Thysanoteuthis rhombus | reverse complement strand
AAGTGAAAACTGCAGCCTTCAACTTAAACTCGACTTTAATAATTAGAACTTGTGCATCTATGGTCTTCTAAAGTAAAATTAAATAACTTTGTAACTCATCAGTCTCATCGCAATCTAGAGTGTCCAACATTTACCTACATTTAATACGGTTTATAATTTGATTTGTACGCACAGAACTCCCACAGGTCATTAAACAGACGATATCCACTAATGCTAAACTGATTTTCCCTTTGCTAGCCACTTCTATCCCGTAATTCAATATAATATTGCTGTAAAATTGCTTGAATAAATACTATGGGGATGTACATGTTAAATTCTGCATCACACATAGAAAAGAAAGGAACAATTACGCAAAATTTTGGAGCCTGCATAAACCTCACGGGAGCGAAAGTTTATTATTGAGGTTATTTTATTGGAGACAATAAGTTAAATAGCTAGTCTGCGACGAAGTAGGAAGCATTGTCTGTTTCCGACAGAAAAATTAAATAGTTAATATACATGGTAATGCTGTTCCATATTAGATACAGAGCTGTCAAAATTATAGTGAACTTTTTTCATTATTGAAATATCTCATTTTTAAACCCCGAGATATGAACTAATACACGTGCTTATGCATTTTGGATTCTTCATTCATTTATACATTCGGTACAAGGAGAATTTAAATAATTGTTGACTTCATGTGACCTCAGATGGCGTTTAAACGAACTCAACACAAATCTACTTCAAAATTCAATCAAATTTCCCTTCCCTAGTTGTCTATCGTACCTTCAGAGATATTATGTGGATCAATAGTTAGAAAAACAGAAAGGGTTGACCGAATACATATACCTCTCCAACTTCATCACCAGAGGTAACTATCCATCTTGGAAAAGTTTCTATGCAAAATGTTTCAAAAGTTCTATGTTACTATTAAGTATATTACTGTGTTGTTAATACTAAATATACTAAACTACTGTGTTATTATTATTAGATATTTTCTCATTTTGACTATATTTTCTTTGTACACTTATACATACAGTACTGAGGTCGACAGTATACTTTCATTTCAATTATTTATCCGTCTGTCTGTCTATCTCTCTCAATATGTATGCGCGCGTGTGTGTACGTATGTATATTAATGCAAGAAATGGTGATGTACATACAGGTATATTATTATATTCATAATGTCTCAGCCATTTTACCCTCCAGCTTTTTTCTGCTGCTAATACTATTCCGTAATTTAATGGGAATTCTCTGTTTAGTTGACAAGGTAAATTATTCTATCCCAGTAGCAACATTATGGATACAAGAGACACCTGAAGAAGGCTGAAGATACAGCAGCCAACATCTTATGACTTTAGAAACCAAGATAGACATTATTTGGAGTAAATCAGTGTATATCAATGAAATATAAAAGTAGTACAATGAGACTGAAAAATATATTAACAGACAGCTGATTAGATAGGTATGAATAGATATCTATATCTATCCATTGATCAATCAATCTATCTATCTCTCCCCTTTATATATATATATATATATATATATATATATATATATATATATATATATATATATATATATATATATATATATATATCGTCCTTTCATTTGTTTATTGTCCAATTAAGCATAATCCATACCTATACATTGATCACATACCTATCTATCAATCACTCTCTGTCTCTGTCTGTCTCTCTGTCTATCTCTTTCTCTATCTCTTTCCATATATATATATATCATTAAGAAATAGACGTAGACCTAAATAATTATAAACGCGTCACATTAATTTTGAAATTCATTTGAAATGACCTCCTGATATAATAACGTATCATTCGGCCTAGACAGTATGAATAGAATATACAATTAAAGAAAATGGGGTTAATGCTGGAATCGAACCTGGGTCTGATAAATAGCTGCTTTAACATAGCACTGCTCTAACTATTGAGCTGAACACTCTCAGATAATTTGGTACGATCACTTGCAGGTTCGATTCCATATAGATAGTTGTTATAGACATACTTTTAAAGGCAATGTAGATTTATTTCTGAAATGTCTTTACTACTATACATCGTTATTTAGGCACGGTTCGATTAAACATCAAACCTATGTTTATTGAACAAGCAAAGAATGATATTGTAAATTCATGTAAGTAGTTTTGAAATGTTTGTGATTGTTGTTTTTTTTTTCTGTCTTTTGCTGCAATCGTTTTCTATTTCTTCGATAATGAGACAACATTGTTTCCTCAGACAGAATTTCCAAATTATCAAGTTCACCCACAGTCTGAACATCTGCTGTCTTTCCGTAGAGTTCTTTCCAAATTATAAGGCTGTCCAAAATGTAATGACATTTTTTTATAAGAATATCGGTTTAAAACAGGTCTGGTGAGTCACTTAATAGAAACCCGTCATGCGACCAATACCTCTTTACAACATGTCGTCTTGGGGTGATCAATATAGAATACTTTCTTTCGCATTTTTTTTTACCCTGACCACAAAAAGACTTAAATATCAAGAACCAGGCGAACATATAGAAATTGAACAATTTGGCACAAACATACACCGCTCCCACTAAAAACTTATCTCGGGGGCAGGGGCATGATTTAAAAAAAATGTTTTTCTAGACATGATAAGGAGTGGTGGTTTAAATCTCCTGCCCCCTAGATACATTGATGCAGCTTGCACACGTGATACATACATAGTCAACCAGACAGACATATCGCTTTTGATAGGAAATTATTATTACTGAAAACGTCGCACTTCCGAAATTCATGATTCAATTAAAGAAAAGAAAAGAGATCATTCTTGGAGAGGCCTTTCAGAATCAATGGAGTAATCCATGTGACAGAAATATGATCGCTGAAAACATGTTAAAATAGCTCAACAATGATGGAATCGTAGATGCTGGAACACCAAAACATGACATGTTTAAAATGAAGAAGAATAATAAAAAATATACTGGAACCAGATAGGGGAGTTAAAATTACTTGAAAGAGAATTGATAAATATTTATACCGGATTTTTAAACATGGATATTGTATTTGCCAGGAAAACATTCAGAATAGCAGCTGCTCTTGGGAAGAAGCTATTTATGTGGAACTTTTAGAGCGTTCTTGACGGATCTAAAAGTATGGATGCACCTTGATAGCAGACCTAATTCTTACTAAAAAATCCCGAAATGTAGTTTATCTGAACACTATCTGTGGAAGTAACGATAGAAAAATACCGAACTTGCACCTCCACGGCGATGAGGTAATCTTTGGAGTAATGCAAAATGCTCATTGCACACAAGCCCACGCATGCTCCGGTATTCTATCGAGTTCGCAAAATTACTGACGAGAGGAACTCGTCCAGATGCACGCAATGTATTTAATATTATAGCAGGATTTGGCTTTTATAGAGGTATCATAGTTCTTTTGGTGTTAGAAGCCTCTGCGATCGGTAAAAGGATATTAACATTCTAGTCGTGTCCGTATCAACAGAAGTAATTTTCAATCAGGTGTGAATTTGAGATGAACAAGTTTATCAGACAGAGGGATTCCTCCAAAGTAGTGCCAACTATCAAGATAGGTGGGAGACCGAATTTGCAAAGTGATGGTCAATAAGATACGAGGTTGGTTTTGGAAAGATTGAATTAAACGAGTCATTTGATATCCCATTTAACAATCAGAGCTTAGTCCAAAATGTGTGCTTTCGTCTGCATATAATTCTATAAAGGACCTAATTACATAGCGGGGTGATTGCTTATAGACAGAAGGAGAAGTATAAGCCCCTTCCGACACCCTTGCATCAATTTTATGAACCGCTGAAGACAAGCGATTGATTGAAACTTTAAGACTTCTCACCGATGAGAATTGATGAGTGAAAAATCATTCCGTAGCTGTTGATTCTTGAACTAAGACTCAGTGCCAAAACTCATAAAATAACACAGACATTATAGCTTCTATTGAGGACACGATTAATCCCATGAGTAATAACAGTATATCAGAAATAGACTTGGAAGTCCGAAAACGGTATATTGTATCTCTAAGAAGGTTGAGATTATTCAGTTGGTTAATTAGATGCTTGTTCAGGATTTATTCAAATAGGTTTCTAATAATGCACAATAGACTGATTGGCTTGTATTGTATTGGAGAAGAGCACTCCCCAGATCTTTTGAAGACTGGACAAACAGAAGATATCTCCAATGATCTAGAAAAGCACTTCCTTTTGAGACATCAGTTAAATAACTTTGCCAATATTGGCAACATCTCAGATAATAGGTTTTTCATAACCACGACTAGGATCTGGTCTGGTTCAGTTGCTTTTGTCGAATCAAGATCACGAATAAGTTTGGACACCTCTTTGGCGTATATTCTGAATTCAGAAATAGAACAGTCAGTACGCATGGGAAATTCTGATAACGGAAAGTTGGTGTCATCAAGTCAGAAGTTTGATGCAAAATTCCTTACAAACAGTCTCGCCTTGTACGAGACAGAGGAAATAACCTCAGGTCTATTGATTGAAGCAGGGATCGGATATTTACAAAGGTTCAGAAATCTATCAGTTATTCGCCAAAATATTATCTTGAATAATAATAAAAAAAGAAGTATTAACTCACCATTCCTATCAATAACTGAGCAACATAAGCATCAAATTTTGAAGTCATGCAAATAGATTCTATCGAAGAATAAATATGGTCTGAATAGATTCTATTGATGACATCAGTAGTGCTCTCCATCGGAATGCATCTGAAATGGAGTAATAGGAATTAGAAAGGGTTTAGTTTATTATTGATGACAATTAAAAAGTCTGCAGACAAAACAGTGTGGCCATGTGCGCTGGAACAATCAAACAAACACACAAGCAAAGAAAAGAATAGGACCCATCACCAGCTTTGATGGATCCAGTTGCTCATTATGTCAGCTGTATCTTGTGGCCTGTAATGAAATACTAACTTTTCAGGTGTCAGAGTTTTTAGGTACCTGAGTGTTTCAACTCGTTCATTTACTTTGGCTTAATTGTTTGGCAGAGGTGTTAAAGCAGCGTTCTGCTGAGCTTTGGCACCATTTCGACCCTGACTGATTGTCCCTTCCATGTCGATTTGGCCTGATTCGTCACAATTCTCACTCTAATCTTCTGTTTATCCAGGCCTCTTGCATGATTCTTCGTTACCAATGCCCATGAGTATGATACAGCTCCTTATATATTGGATGAACGTTTCCATTAAAGATGGGTAAAGGTTCTGTTTTCTTTATATGACTTTGAGTTGGTGTGTTCGTGTGTTTAAGTATTTTTGTGTGATCCAGCGCATCTAACCACGTCGTTATGTCTTCAAACTTGAAAATTGGTATCAGCACTCCACTAGAACCTTTCTAAAACTGATTATTTTGATTCTGGAGGGGGGGAAAGCCTTTTTGACTTTTGGGAGTTCTCATTCTGACGGGTTTATTCATAAGATCTAGTTTCTCCAGAATCAAAATGTTTGTTGATATTTTTCAAAATTCTATTTTAGTTATTTCCCAGTGCAAAATGCCAATGAAGTCATAAATTGAATCCATTCTTTCTTCCATCTTTCAAACAGGATTTCATTATTTCCTCCCTTTTTCGGTTTCAACAGGTGATTTACAGCAACATCAAATATTTGACGGAACTCTTTTTTTTTACGGGCGAAGACGCCAAGTTCCATGGCCTTCTGGTCTGTGCTCATACAATTTGTCCGAGTTGCCAAAACCAAATTGTTCAGCCAATTCTTATCCAAATAATCCCCATTCCCAATCACGTTCATATACCACTTTATGCAATTCTACAGTACTCCCTTGTGTGATTCATGATATTTCTCCACAGAGAAAATATGATTATCATTATTATCATTATTATCATTAGCAATTTCACACCGGCTACATACTGGTTACCGCTGGAGGTTGAGTGACAGCAAGACTGTTCGTTTCCAGCTCTCCTCATCACACTCCCATAGTCCACAGCAGTGCTGTGGTTTACAGTTTCACACCATTTACCCGGTGGTTATCGCTGAAGGCTGAATGATATTAAGTCTCCTCGATTCTCAAGCCTCCCACTCTTACCGTCCTCACCTCTCACAGGAGAACTGTGATCTGTACCGCCATCATCACACCTTTTTTCAATGCTAACAGCTTGGGGTCGTTGATCTTATATTTCCAGGACTTGCCTCAGTATTTGTACAGTCTCCAATAGTTCTGTGGTCTGTATAGTCTAAATCTCCCATCTTATCCCCAGTTCTTCCGATTCTGTTTTCATTGGTACGGTGTTCTGTGCGCACCTTTTTTCACTGATACCATCCTGACTTTCATGCTCAACGCCTTGTTCAGTTCCCTGTCCAGGTTCTTGTATTTCCCTAGCTTTTTTGCTTCTTTCCTCGCATACTCTCTAATCAGCAGGCACGGCCACGTCTATCATTTGTCAGACTTTTCTTCCTTTTTCCACGATTACCAGGTCTGGTCTTCTCGCTCAGATAGGGTGGTCTTTTCGGATGTCAAAGTCCCAGAGTAATTAGAGGCTTGTATTTTCTCTGATTTGTGATGATACAATTTGCCCACATGATTGAATCCAATAACTCTACTCATTTCCTCATATATAACTGCTGTTATCCTGTCGTGTCTGTTTGTTGAACAGTTTCTGAGTTAGTAAGCAATATCCACTGTTTATGTTGTTTATTGTCTCAACTCTCTCTTTAAACATAGGCGGCATTTGCTTTTTGTTTTATGTTCTGTCGATTTTCGCCTTGACATAGTTTATGCGGATGCGTTTATTTTGGATTGCCATGATAAACAATTTCGTTTCTTTAGGTTTCCTTAGCGTAGCAATCCCCATGATCACTTGTCTGCAAAATTTTGCATCAGTCTTTTGTCTTCCCTGTATAGTTTTTTCCTGTTCCCTTTTTTCCTCTCCTTTTGGTCTCTGTTTGATTCTTTTTTGTTGTTTGTTGTACTGCCTCGGGCGCTTTCTATAATGCCTTCTTTATATGCTTCCACATACTTTTCTAATCCAGTTTCGGCCTTTTGAACACAATCTTCTATGATGGTGAGTCCTTTACGTACAGTATTTGTCATATCTGGGGTGTAAAGCCTTGTGCATTGTCATGAGCTTCCTTGTTCGCTGCTCTTCTTTTGTCCATCCAAGGAATGGCCCTGCGTATCACACTACCGATACTGTCCGTGTTAGCATTCCTTTCATCAGATCTCTTTTTGGCTTTGCCCTCGATATTTTCCTCATCCTTTCAAGGTATTCATTTCTTATTTTCTCTTTCCTTCCTTCCTGTTTTATCGTGTTACATTCAAGAACTCCCAGGTATTCACATCGGTCCTGTGGTCAATGCTCTGATTCTTTTGTTGTCCGGTAATTCGATTCCTTCCGCTGCTGTGAGGATTCCTCTGTGCATTCCCATTCATGCACATTTTTCTACTCCGAATCCCATCCCAATGCCATCACTGTATTCTTTTACTTTGTTGAATAATGTTTCTAGATCCTCCCCTGGGATGGGGTCGGGGGCAAATAGTTTCATGTCGTCCATGTACATGAGGTGTTTGACTTTCCTCTTCGTTATGTAGAATTTATGACTGTTGCAGTTTTTTTAAATTTTTGTTGAATGCTATCATGGTTAGAATTATTAGTAGCGGAGGCTGGGAATCTCCCTGGAAAATTCCTTTTTTTTCACTAACCTCTTCTAAAATTTCTCCAGCTGCTCTCAAGTTGTTGTTGTTATTATTATTATTATTATTATTATTATTATTATTATTATGATTATTATTATTATTATAATATACAAAAATTTGAATGTTCAAACGATGTTTTGTGATCATCACTGAAGACTCGAACTTCTTCTTCAGTGTCCTAGCAAACCAACGCAATGCCGTGGTCTGCACAGTTCCAACTCATCAAATGCTTATTAGGGTTTTTGGTTCGGTTCAATGTTGTAGTTATAGAAGTAGTAGTAGTAGTAGTAGTAGAGATTATTGAGAATAGCAGATATAGATTAAATTTCAAAAAACAATGAAAAGATTTTGGACAAATACAAGAGCACAAGTATAATGATGATAATAATGATAATAATAATAATAATAACAGCAACAACAACAATGATAATAATGAAAATAATAATAATAATAATAACAACAACAACAATGATAATAATAATAATGATAATAATAATAATAATAATAATGATAATAATAATAGAAGAAGTATCATCACAATTATTGTAGTAGTCGTTGTAGTAGTAGTCAGAAAAGATCATATATTACAAATGTATCGAGAAATTACATTGCTTTATCAACGGGATTCCCATATTATTTCTTCTGTGATGAGATTGAGAAAATAGATTGGTCAATATCCTTGCGTAGGAAATTAAGTGAAACGAGATAGCAGCACATCAGAATCCGAATCGGTCAGGGTGTATAGATATAACCTCGGGCGAAATAGAATCGGGAAAAAGTATTCATGACAAACAATTGCAGAAAAAGCGTAAGAGTTTATAGAGGCGAAAAAGTGTTACCCCCCCCCCCCCAAAAAAAAAACAGTAGACAATGCGAAGGGTTCTCACGAGGCTATAACTTAGATAAATCAGACCTCAGGCCAAAATAAACATCGTTCATTTATCCTATGAGGAGCATAAGCCACGATAACGTTTCGTTGACGTTTGCATAACACACTGTTTTTTTTTCTGGTCTGGTTTGCCCAATCTAGACACCCCAACCTTGAGAAGTGGTGGAATCCTAAATACGACTGTTTTTATCATCGAGACATCAAGTACCATTTTTAAAATCGATGGTGTGACTTGGCCAGTAATTCATTCCGGTTGCCGATCACACAATGTATTTCCCGGCAGTCACCTATCTAGGAAATAACTGCTCTCTGTGCTGTTAAACAGGGATGAATATTGTGGTGTACGATGCAAACCCTTTCGACGAACATACTACTAACAAAATAAACTTTTCTTACAACTTAAATGCCAGACGTGAAATTGACATTTCCTGTCAGTGATATTTCAAATGACTCGGAAGAAATTTAACGTCTGCATTATCAATATTTTTCAAATTATTGTGTTTGGAATTTTTGATTGAAAAAGATCTCATAAAGGATGTCTCTCTGCGGAGGAATGATTTAAGAGCAGAGATCTTTGTTGAGATTTCGCCTCTGGGTATTCCTCACCAGTTGACTAGTGCTAGACTAAATCAAGCTTGATACCTGTCAAAAGAAAAGCATTAAAGCAACGGTGAACGGGTTAGTCTCACTGACTACTATTTTTCTATTGTTCGATCTTTACTGGATGCCCTACATCTATGGTTTAGTGGCTGACAAGGAGAAGCTTTGCAAATGTTAGAAAATGCTAGTAAAATTATCTGGTAAAAGGAGTGTAATAACTAGCGTCTCAGTTCGAGATTTATTGAGAGGGGGAATTTTGTACAATATTTTTGCCATATTGTTTAGTTTGCATCAACCATTTCAGTTTTAGTTGTTCTTTATTTAAAAGTATTTACGAGATTTCTGATGACGAAAATGTTTGGCAATTTTTGAATCACAAAGAGAGATCCATCAGTTGGTTCATATCGATAAAAAAAGACCGAAAAGTCGTTTACAGCTGTAAAGAACTCATCTGATCCATGACTGGATGAAAACAACAAAGAACTTATCTATAAGGATTGCCATTTAGACAATTTACAAATTGAAAAGCTTTTACCATAAGCTTTTGGTTTAGCTATATTCCAGTGCTTAGCCATTCTTTTTTTCATTTTTTCCTTCTTTCCAAACATTCATCATGAAAAATAAAATATGCACTTTCAATCCATAAAACTTTTGCTTCCTCAGGAAATAAGGCAGTTTGAAAGTTTTTAAAGATTTTTTAGGATTTATTTACAATGTAATTCTAAACTGGACAGATTTAGGTAAATTGATTTTGTTGCAATAGTACTCTCAATATATTATCATTTTTGGCATGTACTACAGCATTTCAATGTTTTTTTTTTAAACAATCTTGATATTTGGCTATTTATTGCATATTTGGGCCCAAATTGTTTCCAAACATCTGACAACGCTTTGCTTACTACGCAGCTGTGATAATTGCGTATTTCACAATGAATGGTTGAGGTGAGGATTTTGAATGCCGGCAAACTAATCAATAAATACTCTTGGAAAACTCAATAGCGATGAAGACACTAAAATGACACCTACAATCAATCAGGTTTCCTGCTCTCTCCAAAAGTAGAGTGTCCCCATAAAAAAAACATTTCGGAAGCTAAAATGGTCTGAGGCAAAGAATCAATTGCCGCCAACTCATACAGGAACAAATGGAGCGTTTAAAGATAAAAAATTATATTGATAGATAGATAAACCGAGAAATCAGAGGTTGTGCAGTTAGGCAGGGTTCGAACTCGTTTTATTTATTATTTGTTTTGAAAATTCAGATTTTTTTTAGTGATCCTTACCCAGCAAAATGCAAGGGAAGTAACTCATTCATTGATTAGGCCCTTTTTTAAAAACTTTTTAATTGATCACCCAACACGTGGAATGCAGCAAAAAACGTTGGTCATGTAACGGTCTCTATTGGGTAACTAACTAAGCCAGCTTATTTTTATTTCCTCAAAGTTAAATGATTTGAATCCTGACACTAATTGATCTCAGGTAAGGATCAACTGTTGCAGATCATTGACGTCTACTCAATTATCTCCCTTTTTTATGTTTACTCTCTATATATTGATAATATTCGTGAAGATATATAACCAAAAGCTAGTATTTCTATAAGTTTTATTATCATGTCTCATTTTCCTAGTTACTTGATTGGCTTTCAATAATTTTATTTTCTATAGGTGAAGTCAATTCTTTGCTTATTCTTCCACTTGATATGTTATATTATTCTTACTGGACATAAAAGATTCCGTAATATTTTGTCAGATCTCATACAGGGATAGGAGGAAATGTTATCGATTACGTACA
Organism: Thysanoteuthis rhombus; assembly: GCA_963457665.1. Taxonomy (NCBI): domain Eukaryota; kingdom Metazoa; phylum Mollusca; class Cephalopoda; order Oegopsida; family Thysanoteuthidae; genus Thysanoteuthis; species Thysanoteuthis major. The sequence continues at coordinate 63,144,304 of OY735205.1, read as the reverse complement.
AAGTATATGACCACGTTTCATGAGATATAACCGAGGAATCCTTTTATATTCCATATGCTTTGTGGTGTCAAAGTATGTAAAGTTTGCCTTGGGGCCGGTCGGGTAGATCTCTGAATCCAGTGGTCAGTAACATGTTGGTCAGCGTTTGATCACAGCATAGACCTTCAATGACCGACGGGTAAATCTTTTACGGTATCTTCTTTCAAAAGGATTTCAAGAAAAGGTTGAAGCAAACATAAAATGTCTAAGTGGATCAAGGACATCAAAAGAAGGCAGGGACAGTAGGTTAAAAACAGAAACATAGCGGCAAATGTCAGAGTCAAGCAATGCTGTTAACCCAATGTTACCATCATCATCATTATCGTCAGCTTTTTGAATGTACGTTGTTGGACAAAGATCTTCCCCAAAATCTGCCAGACATCTCTATCGAGGGCGTCATGGAGGTAATACTTTCTAAACTTATTTAGTTGATCACACCAACTTATATTTTGTCAGTCACAGTTTTGAATGGGGATCAACGCTGTCATCATTTAATTTACTTTTGAAAGAATCGATTAATTTGCGTAACAGGTAATCTATATGTCATAAAATATATTTTTTCAAAAGTTGAAAACAGATTGGAATGTCGAATTATGTGTGGTTTTAAACCTCGTATTTGTAAGAATGTGGAAATCTGTGGCTATGATAGAAATATGTGAATCTGATTCATAGAAATCCAAAACTCGCATAACATGAACAAAGCGGTTATCTGACATTTTTGCGACATGACCAGCCCATTGTCATTTTAGCTTTCAATTAGATTTTATAATATCGAACTGTTCCCTTCCTAATATATTTTGCTGTCTTGTGATCTCACCGAATAATGTTCAGCATGATTCTTTCTTGTAGCACGTTGCATGGTCCTGAGTTTGAGGGTCAATCTTTTGGTCAGGTTTCATGTTTCTGCTTCATATAATCATTGGTTTTTTGCCTTTGGTTCTAACACTTAAGGGATTATCTCGTTCATTTTAACCCAGAATGGCCAAGTAGTAACTTTGAATGTTAAGTATTACCATCATCTGCAGTAACTTTTTAATATGTTTTCTATCGATCTCGAGCGTCACGCTGCCAATATCTTCTAAACTTTTCTCTACCTTTTTTTTTCTCGTTGGCTACAATTTCACATTTGATCTCTGGGATCCATGTTGTGAAACGTGATGTTACACAGTTGCCTGAGTTTCTTGGAACATTGCCTGTCTATTGTCGTTTGAGTTTTCTAACGGATTTTAGGATATTTTTGACTCATTCTTTTTATCTAATAATCAACCTAAATCATTATCGAATCAAGAAATATAAGGGAAGAATACAAATTGAATCAAATATTATACTTCTATAAAAAGCATCATTTAATTTACTATTGAAAGAATCGATTAATTTGTGTATCTATATTTTTGGTGCAACCAGGTAATTTATATGTCATAAAATATATTTTTTCAAAAATTGAAAACAGATTGGAATGTCGAATCATGTGTGTTTTTTAAACTTCGTATTTCTAAGACTTTGGAAATCTGTAGCTATAATAGAAATATGTGAATCTTATTCATAGAAATTGAAAACTCGCATAACATGAACGAAGGAAAAACATGTCATTAGTCTGATTGAGGGTAAGTTTGGATTAGGATTTCTTATCTATATGTGTGGAAACGATACATGGGAATTGACATGAAGATGTAAGTATAAATATATTTATGAACAAAAATATGAAAATGTAATGTGGTTATCATACAGATATAATAATCTATGTGTATGTCTTATGTTTGTATGTTTGCATCTATCTATTTTGCGTACAAATGTATACGCCCTTCAATATATTCAAGTATCCATGAATGTATATAGATGTTTTATGAAAAAAATTTATCGAGCACTATCCCTGTAAAATCAACACTCAACTCACAGTATGAATGCACATATACACCCATGTGCCTATGCCACAGGATATTTTATGTATGTGTATCATGTTAAAATGGACATGCATCAGCACGGTGTTAGTTTCAATTGAATATACAAATGATGCATCATTGCTGTGTGCATATATTGCCAATCAAATGAATTTGAATGAATACTATTAGATTGATAGTTTAGTTATATCAACTATTCAATTCAGTCTGTGTTGTCCTTTACACACACACACATATATATATATATATGTGTGTGTGTGCATATATATATATATATGTATATATATATATATATATATATATATATATATATATATATATATATATATATGTGTGTGTGTGTGTGTGTGTGTGTGTGTGTGTGTATGTTTCAATGACGGTTTTTTTTGCGAGTGTGAATTCTATCAATCATAATATGTATCCAAACTTCCAATATTTTAATCCATTTCCCATATTGTCGAATTTACCCTAATCTATACCAGTATTTCATCCATATATATGCATGTATCTGGAATTTGGCCTGGCTTGATTCTTGATTGCATTAATTTGGAACTTTTCACAAACACTCACTGAGTAAGGGAAATATTTTTTGTACTTTCAAAAGGAAGAATTAAAAAAAAATCATGTGTCACCTGGAGGGTGAGAAATACCTATATGATTTTTAAAAATCCAATTTTGGTTGCATTCCAGTGGAAAACGCCAGTGATGTAATACAAATGATTTATTCCAACCATATTTATTCTTCTACTGATTTTTTTTTGCATGACTTCAGCATTTATTTTGTTATAGACTTTGATGGTCAAGTTATTGGTATTGCTGCTTTTTGCAGTAAATCGATTTACACTATATATTCACCGTTATTAACTCGTGTAGTTTGCAGTTAGCCACGCTTGCAAAGCACCACCAACATGTTTTTTTTTTTAACGCTGATCAATATACAACATGTTGGATTTGACATGATATTCTCCTCAAACGAAAATAAATATCGTACATAAAGACCAAGCAAATAAACTGGGATATAATATCTATCAACATCCGTAGGGAAAAATTAAAATTGAGAGAGTTCAAAAAATCTGGTGACGGTGATTCATAATTTCCCTCGGAATGCTAGTTTTATATATAGCTTATATCAACGATTATTTTCATAGATGTCAATAATCACCAGATAAACATCATAAAATATCAGAAGTTGTTGGTCAAAATTGTCTACAAAATCCTCTTTCAGTTTTTAAGTGAGTCCGTCTGGCTAGCTATGTATATATGTATCATGCGTTCATGCAGCACCTATGGAACCTGAGGGATGAAAATTTAAACATTTACCCATTACTATGTCAACAGTAAACAGCTTTTTGTTCCAGCCTGCCGCCAAGATTTTAGAAGTGTTTGATTTACAATTTGAGATCGGTCCTTCAGTTTTGTTCAGCAGCTTAGTCATTAATCACCATTTTTTGTAGATCTTCATTATGACATGCAGGCAATTTATTGGGTGTACGACCAGCCCTGATTTTCCCACGTACTCAAATTATCGTGGGGTTTTGCGTTTCTGTTTTTTAATCACCTAAAGGAAGTTTTTAGTGAGGGGCTTATGCAAAGACAGTTTTTAGTGGGGGGGGGATTCAGTTTGCATTGTAGATTTATGCTAAACTGATCCCATTAGTGTCTGCCTACCTGTTGTTTTTTTTAATTTTTTGAGTGATCAGTGCTCAAAAAAGGCGAGTGAAGTTCTTTCCAATCTCTTAATTGATCATCCAAATATTGTATGCTGCCAAAAGATGTTGTTAGCATGACAGTTTCTAATGAGTAACTGCACATATTTGTTTTTTTTTTTCGTTTGTTTGCTTTATAAATACTGATAATGACCAAATAAATACTTTAAAATATCTTGGAAATCTTTGGATATTTGGTGTTAGGAGCGTGAATGTTAGCACGGACGGACTTCAAAGATATGTTGTTGTTTTTTTTCATCCTCGTTTATGTCAACATGTTCAATTACATTAGATCAGTTGATATTTAATTGCTTCTCTGATGTTTTTTCCTCTCTGAGCGCAGGTTGCAAACAGATGTTAACTTTGCACCAATTCGATGATATGCAAGACATTTCCAAAGGCAATATGCTTCATAAATATTTATAGTAACAGTTATCAAAACATGGGATTCAATGAACGAAAACAAATACCAATGATTGAAGATTGAATTTGAAACAAGGCTGACTGCTGCAGGGTCAAATGACATTCCAAGTTCTAATTCCTACTTAAAACCGTAACGTTTGTATTTCATTTATTATACTCAATCAAAACCGTTTCATGACTAATTACTTGTAGCAGCATTCTCTCTCAGGGATGACTAATTAATCAAATCGAAAAAAGAAAGCTTATCAATGATCAGGCTCCTTCTCACCCGTGAATGTTGCCAGACACAATAGGGGGATCAAATTGGCATAAACCTTCATCGCAAATTGAACTTCTACTTAACATCTATACCTGGTGGGGGTGGATTTTACACATCAGTTTACACCCCTAACTTTGATAGAGATTGATTTTGTTATTCTTATCCTAGTTGTAGTATGAAAATAATGTCAACTCGCCATCACATTCAATGATTAAACAAATGTAGCTTCAAAATTTGAAGTGATGCAAGAAATCCAATCGAAGAATAAATATGGTCAGAATGAAATCTATTTATGTCATCACTGACGTTTTTCAGTAGAAAACACCTAAAACATGGTAAAAAAGACAAAAAAAACTTTAGAAACATCTACATTTAGGAGAATATAGATGTTATAATAACAAACCACGGAATAGGGACCCGAAAAGGGTCAAAAAGCATTTTTAGAAGGGTTTTAATGGAATATATGTTCCAATTTTTAGCCTGTAGACAAAAGTAATGTCCAAACGCTGGATCACACAAACAAACACATAAACAAGTAAATAAGCGCACATAAGGAAGATGATAGAACCCTTTGTCATCTTTGATGGCTACAGTTGTGTATTTTGACAATTGATTAAATTCTAGTGGAAGAATTCGAATATTTAATCTCTCTCTGTCTCTCCCTGTTTTTCAGTCTCCATCACTGTCCATCAATCTATATGTTTGCCCCCTATCTCCGATTATTTATATTCAGGCACAGGTATCCTCAATGGTGGAAATGGCCAGGAGGTCTCATAGGCCATTATAAAAGCAAGGTTTACCTTCTCATTCTCTCTCCTTCACCAGTTTCCTTAACCCCCCACCATCTCAACCTCTGGCGCCTCAACCTAACACACCCTTAATCACCGAGCTAAACCAATAGTAATTGCGTTTTTTACTTGACACTATTGCAGGTTACAATATTTCTTTTCATAGACAAGTTCCGCTTTTAGATTACGAGAAAACTATACCTGTTAAGTAATTGATTATTCCTGGGTAGAAACTGTTATTTCCTAATTGATAATGAGTGTTATCGGTGATTGCTACTTTGACTTTAACTCCACAGTACCCTATGGAAGCATTTGCAAAGATATGGGAGACATATAATGCGTATCCCAGCAGATCTATCAAAGATTTTAACCGTGTGAAAAAGCAAATAAAGACGAATAATCCGTTTCCTTATACATTTTATCAGATGAAATATTGTGATTGATTTTTTTGACTGCCAATTGACGAATCAAATTTTCACTGTTCATTCATTTATTCACTGCTGCAGGGAACCCAGCCTGAGTTTAGTTGTTATACAAAACAACAACAGCAAAATAAAAGGAAATAGCTGCAAAAAAACCCAACAAAAACATTAATAATGAAAGAGAAATAAGTTAAAATACAGGGACTCCCTGGTTGACATTGTCATTTGGTTACTGGAAACAACGATTTTAACTGAACAACGTTATGTGAAAACGATTTTACCTCGGACACATATAAATGTAGGTTATTGAATGCATTGTAGCATAGGAATCTTACGATTAACTTATGTCTAGTCAGAAAAAATCACTTAATTCGCAATTCTACCGACAATAGTTTATATAATCGTGTATTTATATTTTTTCTCAATGACGTTCTAACCAAGCGACTTTGTATGAAAGGACGCTAATCGAGGTTTTCCAGTAAGTGATTCTACTGACAAGTCTTTTTTTCTCTTTCGATAAAACTAAAGCAGAATAATTTAATCATGTAAAACAAAACTTCAATAAGCTTCAACTGTCTTCGGCAGCTGTTGTTGTACTGAGTCGATTTATTGCGCCTAAAGTCATTTCTCAATTAACGTCTTTTCCTCGTGTAATCCTACAGTCGCTTGCCGACCCAAGGCAGTATTAAACGCCAGCAACAGAATGGGCGCGTCAGTGTGCTGGCTCATTGCAAATTTGTAAAAAGCATTTTGTTTCTTCTGAGCGCAAGTAAGATTCAATTGTAGTTCATTAAATGAATCTTTATTGGATTTTTTTAAAAGCAAAATCCCCGCCATCTCTTTCGATTCTTTGCGTTTATCTTTCTCTTCCTTTCTATGGTTTGTATTTTGTTTACTTTCTATTTGGGTAAACGTTGAATATCCTATTTACGATGCTGTATATGAATTTTGTGAAATTGGAATTATGCATGAATCAGTTTTGATACTTTGAATGCTATATGAAATGCAAAAGAAGAAAAAAGGCGGACGGGGGAATGAAAGCAGGGGAGGAAGAAAAGAAGGAGAGTAAGAAAAAGAAAACAATGAGGATTAAAGGAAAGATGAAAAAAAAGTGAGCGGAATGAAATGATATCGATGTAGGAGAAAAATCCTGAAGAAGAAGAAGAAGAAGAAGAAGAAGAAGAAGAAGAAGAAGAAGAAGAAGAAGAAGAAGAAGAAGAAGAAGAAGAAGAAGAAGAAGAAGAAGAAGAAGAAGAAGAAGAAGAAGAAGAAGAAGAAGAAGAAGAAGAAGAAGAAGAAGAAGAAGAAGAAGAAGAAGAAGAAGAAGAAGAAGAAGAAGAAGAAGAAGAAGAAGAAGAAGAAGAAGAAGAAGAAGAAGAAGAAGAAGAAGAAGAAGAAGAAGAAGAAGAAGAAGAAGAAGAAGAAGAAGAAGAAGAAGAAGAAGAAGAAGAAGAAGAAGAAGAAGAAGAAGAAGAAGAAGAAGAAGAAGAAGAAGAAGAAGAAGAAGAAGAAGAAGAAGAAGAAGAAGAAGAAGAAGAAGAAGAAGAAGAAGAAGAAGAAGAAGAAGAAGAAGAAGAAGAAGAAGAAGAAGAATATCCTCATCATAATAATCATGGAGACGAAAGAAGAATGTCGTTGGATTTTCTTTTGAGGGAAGTAAGCTTAAAATGGATGTTAGAAAATGAAGAAAAAATAGAAAAAAATTTGAATGAAGCTGAGAAAAATAAAATAAATGGCAGGTTCCATTTTTCTTTAGCTTCGTACGTTTCTAAATTTTAAGCGCATACACCAAAAAAATCAACCGGTGCAAATATTTTATCAGACTTTTTTTTACATCGTCATTGAAATAAGTTCTATAAATGAAAAGAACGAAAAGAAGAAGGGTATTTGCATGTTTTTCCTCAAATTTGTCATATCAGAAATGTTTTGTGTCAAAAATGGGATAAAAAAAATCTATTGTAGATCTACATATGGTTAAATTGAGGGATCGATAAAGGTTAAATTGTTCTGATTCCCCAAGATCGAATTCCCCTCAAAATGTTCAAGCCAAACATCAGTAATCGAAAGGAAATCCCATTAGGCGTCCTAAAAAGAAGATTATAAAACCAATGCATCCTCCCAATAGTTACCTATGAAGCTGGAACATGGAACCTAACCAAGAGACTGACCCACGTATATTGTGAATTATGGGTTACATGCAACGTACAGATGAAAGAATCATGCTCAACCTCACGTGGGGAGATTGCAAGACAGCACAATAAATGAGCAAGAAAAAAAAAGAAAACCCGAAAAAACAGGAGTCTGAGAAATCACAAAAATCAATTGAAAAATTCAAATGGCAATAGTCTAGCCATGTAAGAATAACAGACAATCAAGGGATATCACGACTCAATGTTGATTCCCAGGCATCACATGCGTAACCGTTGCTCGCAGAACCCAACATAGAGAGACAAAGACAAGTCCAGATAGTACTGGCTCAGCAACACCCATTACAGAGAGGTTTAGCAAATACTGAGGAAGGTCTATGTCCAACGACGGAAGATAGAAGGTTTCTGCTGCTGATGATATTTGTCTCATAGATATTTCACACCAAGTGATTACTGTATTAAAATGATCTCTAATTAGATATGATGATTGACTGATGAAGATACATGCATAATAAAGTCATTATGCTAAAACCCTAGTATAATACAAAGGGCTAAGAAGAACAACAGATATTTCTATCATAGGCTTGCAGAACTAATACTTTTTGAACTTGCTTACTTTGTCTCTCTATCTTGTATTCTACCTGCTTCGGTTATACATCTGATCTCTGGAGATCTTTGTTGTGAACTGTGATACCCATCCGTTGTCTGTCAAACGTGTGATATGACCAACCAGTTGCCATTTGAGTTTTTTTCTAACAGACTCCTGTTTTTTCTCTTATATATTGTATTGTCTTGTGATCTCTCTCGGCAAGGTTGAGCATGATTCTTTCAAGTGCACGTTGCATGCTTCTCAACAGCTTTCGTCTATGTATGTCTGCCTGGATGCCCAAGGTCTAGTTTTGCCGCCTGTAGTTGATATGGAAGGCATGAAATATAAAAAGAATGCTTGACTGTTTTACATCATGAATTTTTCTGTTAAACATTCTGAAGACTTAACGAATCCTACGAACCTGCCCAAAATCAATTTTCTTGAAAAAAAAAAAAGAAAAATCAAAATAGTTCTGTGCCACCATTGCAGCACTGTTAATGGTAGCAAGATGTTATTGTGTGAGCCTTGGGACGCTCAACAAATGTCCCCTAATAAATTAATTGTAATTGCTCCTTTACTTTACATCGTTGCAACTTTAGAAACGTTTCATTGAAAGGTTCTCCTTTCGGAATGTGGAGAGAATCTGTATATAATGATTTTGCTGAAACTCATTACGGAATATATGATTATGTTTTGTAGCTGAAAATCAACGATGGTTCATACATGAGCACAACTTATGCACTCGACTAAATGAAATAATTAAATTCTTCAAACTTTGAGAGTTTATGAACCTTTTTAAGCATTCATTTGTATAAGATGTAGGGAAGAATATGGACGTTTGCCTCAAGGGACAGTTGCATCAAGCCTCTTTCTTCTAATGAGAAACATTGTACAGTAATGACACCAATACTGTGCATGTACAATTAAATCATACGTTACTGCATTTATTGAAAAATAAGTGTTTCGGAGGCTTTAAAGTGAATTTCCACGATCCGTATTTTTGTTATTCTGTTCTGATAAATTGCATGAAATAATCAAAACTTACTATCATTTTGTTGACTTGTAAGGGGCATGGTTGGTGTGTGCCAAATTCAGTGTGTCTGACTAGCGCATGGTGTTCTTTCTGAACATCAATGGTGGGGGACTGTTGCAATAAGTAAATGCAATTGTACCTAAGCTAGCAGCCATATCAGTCAGCTATGCACTCGCTAGACATATACCATGTGCTACCTACACTCAAACAACGTAACTGTATTTTCAATATAAACACGTCATTGTGAGGCATTATCATGGTGGCTTTGTTGCTGGCAGCAACACCCACGAATGTTCAGGCAGGATTTCGAAAAATCCATTCTTCAAAAAATATCAAAGGTCGCTGCGTTGAAAAATCGTTATGTCTGTTTGAAATGGATTTCACTTTGAAGACTAAAAGAGCTTTAGAGTCAGTCATAATTCTTAATGCCGAGAAAGCACAACTTTTGATTTCATTTCGTATGCAAATCCAAAGATCCTACGTAATCTGCATTGGTTTTCAGTATAACTCCCAAGCAACGAGCATGTCTCCCTCGCTTGCACTTATACGCATTACTCTTGCTGTCATTTGAGATCCATATTTCAGACCGTATTTTTTCCCACCGACAGAATCCTATAATTCTTACTGGCACCAAAGAGAAGATAATCATGATTACCTTGCTCTAAACAAAAGATTACGTTTTGATTGTTGGAGATATTTACTGTATAATAATGATTATTTCTCAATGGCTTAGAATGACAAACATTTCATTTGATCAACATATTTCAGAGAAATAACTTTTAATTTGAGTTTTGGATTCTATTATGAAATTGACTCTAAAAATCCGATTTAATCACGAAAAAATTGAATTCTCAGTCATTGCTGGCTACCCGATTATTACTTTGTATAAAAATATTTTTGGCAAAGTTAATGCGCAGTTATACTGACACAACAATTTGTCTATGTAATCTTAAATATCGCAAATCTATAATGAACTATGTGATCTTTTCTCTTTGCCTTTCTGCCCAGAACAGTTGATTTTTGTACTTAAAAGTAACAATTTCGCTTAGATGCATTTAGTAGTTAATAAATCATGGAAATTCAAATATATCAGTTATATTTTTACACAGGTACCCAATTTTTTTTATATATTACACATCTAAAAATGATTAAATCGTCTATGGATTACGTATATGGTAACAGCAAATATTGATTTAAAAAGTAAAATGAAACAATAATTATAGCTGATTGGCACCAGATTTAGAGTGCCAACTTTTTAGATGCTGATGCTTTTTTTTTTCAGCTTTTTAATAAAAGTCGTGGGTAGGCATTCTGGTAGGCTTCGGTAGCAAAGATCCCTTGATAAACCGCAACTGGTTTAGCTCTAGGAGACGGGGGCGAGGTATCTTTTTTTTTTAGTCCTAACAACTGACATACGATTCTCTTCCTTAGTTTAAGTCATTTTTACACAAACAAACTAAATATATCTGGCGTCAGCATGTTAACATTAAACACCAAAGATCGACCTAAAATTTATTTTACAGGTTTTGGACTTCCAATGTTTACATTGTGCAATGGAAATCAGGAAAATAAACTGGTACAGTGCTTACTAACTGAGGCAAGCATCACTGTCAGACAATGCAGTTGGCGCTAAATATTTCGGATGCATTTCAAAAAGTTAACTTCAATATACTTAAACACCTTCAAAATTTATTGAAGATTCTTTTAATATTTGTGAGATAATTTTCCAATATTCAAACTTATTTTTATGAATTTTATTTCATATTTTTGTCTTTGATGGAATTTTCATCTATTTGGAAGCTGTACATAGAAGTTGAACGAATTTTAAAAATGTATTGCAGATTTTTTCTACTCATGATATATTTACATATGCATATGCATATATATATATATATATATATATATATATATATATATATATATATATATATATATATGCAATGGTAAAAAATATTATATATATATATATATATACATTATAGAAACGATGTACAATATATAAATGTGATGCTAGTGGGAAAAAAACTGTCGAAATATTCGGTGAGAATGTATTGGTAGAGAATCAACTCGAAAATGTTTTTCTGTTTAATCAGTATTCTCTAAGATGATATCATAAGTTGGTTTGCATGCAATATGAGATTAAAACTGACACAAAGGATTTATTATTCACAATAGAAGTGACACGAACAGTCAGTCACGACTGTTGTTATACTCAATGATCGGTAATCGTTAAATACGTTTTTAGGTAACATACGTAAGTAATCGCGGTTTCGAAAATATGAATGATGTGCAGTATATAATGAGATATGCAATGCATTATGGTAATATTCTGTACATGATACAAACTGCACGTTTAGCATAAACTATTCATAAAAATTATAGCCAAAATGGTTGTAGTGTTTGATCAACACTGCTGGGATTCCATCTTACTATAAGTGTTCTATCTTTAAAATCCCCCAAACAGTTACCTGGTAAAAAAACCATAATCAGGAAAGAGGAAATTCACATATTGTACCGTAATAAGAATATTCATGTAAAACAGGCAAGTAAAAACAAAGAAAAAAATGACATGAATTGCATCGACAGATATTGGGAAACAAGTGACTGAAATGACGTAAAAAGCTTTTCGAAAAAGATTCACTATTTTTGTTCATTGTTGAAAGCTGTAAAGCCTTATATATATATATATATATATATATATATATATATATATATATATATATATATATATATATATAATATATATTAGAATGTGGATTCGCTACATAAACTAGCTCATGTCTCTGCCTGATGAGGCCCGGAGAAGGCAGAACATGAGCTAGTTAGTGTAGTAAACCCACATTCTACTAGTTGTATATATTGAGCACTCAATAAAATAAATCCATCACATATCAGAAGTGGCTCTATATTATTATAGTACCACATGTACTATACACACACATATATATATATATATGTGTGTGTGTGTGTGTGTGTGTGTGTGTGTGTCTATGTGTGTGTGTGTGTGTGTGGTACAGATCAAGCTAGCAATATAACATAATATGATTATATTTCAATAATATAAATCAACTTCTGATATGTGATGGATTTATTTCATTGAGTGCTCGATACATTCAAGTTTATACTATGGAAGTCAAGTTGTTTTAGAGTTGAGCTGGAAATAAATAGATAGATAATCATTCGACTAATGCAGCCCGGAGAGGGCAGAAACATGAGCTAGTTTGTGTAGCAAATCCACATTCTACTGTTTATATATATCTATATATATACATATATATATATATATATATATATATATATATATATATAATGTTTTTTCACACTTGTATATTCATTTCTGTCATTTTATCACTTTTTTTTGCTATTGTACTCTTGTTCCCCTCTCTGGTATCATATCCGGCACCAATCCGTGTCAACCAGTGCAAGAGTCCATATCAGAGAAGAAAACAAAGCAGCAATACTAGAAAGACGGTGACAATTGCCAAGTCTGATATGATTACAAAAGATTCCAGACGTGATAAAAAGCAGAAAATGGGGAATGTATACACCATCCATGCAGCGATCTTTCTTCTTTGTTTCTGAGACAATCTTGCTTTTCTCATCAACTGCAAAAAAAAAAAAAAAAAAGAAATATCGTTAACTTTTTAAAAAAAATGTTACGAAGCCAGGTAATGTGGAAGATCTCTGCAAGAGGTGTGATTGCAACAATACTCAAAGAATTGTGCTTAAAGGCACTGGAGAAGACTCCAAGAATGTGTTGACAGGGATGGTGAACAGATGGAGACTAAATACATAATATTGGTTCTGCTTTTTTTTATCCTAAGTAATTCCATAGAAGTGATAAGATTTTTTTTTCGGGCTGCCTGAATATATTTCCACTCGGACAAGATGAAGGGTTCCATTCAACATTTCTGATGGTTCCACCGAATATGACAGGCGTCTGTGAGAGGTAAAAAGAGTACATTTGTCAAAGTTTGTGATAAAAACAACCAGTACAAGGATCCCCGAACTGGCTGCTTTAGGGTCAAGCTCCACTCTAAATGAAATTATTGCAGCTACTGAGCCTAATCAAATGAATATTTTCCCTACTCATGAAGGGGATATGAGAAAAATTTTACCATGGATGCATAGTGCTGAGAATAGTAGAGAAGCAGAAGAAAAAGAATTATAGGAAAGATTAAACAAAAGGAAAAGGTAACAAATTCTAAATTGGAAATTATGTTTAGCGACACCAGATAATACCTACCGTCCACAGCTTCTCGTTTTTTCTTTCTCCCTTTATCTCTCTCTTTTTGTTCCACTAACCCTCCGTCTCCCTTTCTTTCTTTTTCTTTCTTTTTCTCTTCATTTTGTTGCTTGATGACGTAGGGATATAATTCTCCATGTATCATTTTGAACTTTTCAATTTTCAATCTTAATTTGGTGTCTGAACTTGTCATTGATGTTAGGTTAAGAAAAAAAAAGTTAACTAAGTGAGGGCCTTATTAACCGTGTTGAAAAGTGATACATGCATGTTATATCCGCATTGCAATAGGACTGTACTGCACCAGGACTCTATAATTGGCTACACCGATTTGTTTGTGATACCTCTTCGATTCATCCATCTTAGAAGGATATCGCTGAAAACTCCTGGAATATTGTAGTGGACCTATTTCTCTTCAAAGCGTCCGTACGTGTGCAATCAGCGCACTGAGGAGATTACGGTGCACACTAAAAGATAGTTACCTTAATTAATGCAGTAATTGATAATTTTAAACAACAGTAGCCATCAAACGTGGCGATCGATTCTATCCTTTATTATAACTGCATGTGTTTATGTGAATGTAGGTATGTGTGTGGTTGTCTCTGTGTGTGTGTGTGTGTGTGTGCATGTGTGTGTGTGTGTGTGTGTGTGTATGTGTGTGTGTGTGTGTGTGTGTGTGTGTGTGTGTGTATTAGCTCTCTTCACCACACTGTTTTGTCAGAGACTTTGGAACTGACATTAGTACTCTACGTGGTCTTTGCTAAAAACGTTTTCATCAATTTAATTTCATTTTTTTAATCTTCGTAGATCTACTGAGGGTCTTTTTTATAGTTTCATCCAATACATCAAGATTGGCCTTATTTGAGATATTCATAATCTATTTTAGACGTTTTGCGATGGGAAACACCAGCGATTTCATAAATAAAATTTTTCTTCAATGAATTATTTTTACATTACTCCAAATTTTTTATCTTACGTTAGTTCTATTGTTGAATGTGATAGCAGGTTGGAATTTTAGATTTACGAATAACCCTATATAATTCCTCTTATTTGAAATAATTTTCCTCGCTAATTGTTTAAGTTAACTAGTTTTTCTGTTCCAGATTCACATTCAAACAAGCAATTAGTGTTCACATATTTTCATCACTGGAAAATAGAGGGATCATTGACCATCACAGTTGTATCAAACGTATATGGTGCTTTGTATCTTGGGGTCGCTGTGAGCAAAGATGCACGGAAAAGAATAATATTTAGTGTCTGTAAAAAGTAATGGAAAGTAAAAGCTTTCTCTGGACAATTTAGGAACGATGGTCCTGATTTTGAGCTATAAAGTTTCATACCTTCGCTCATCTCATGTATCTGATGTTACGATATCTGATAGAAAAGAGCTTTGTTTGACACTTTTATCTGCTGATTATTTACCAATAATTTTCCAGAGTCTACCAACAGGACCAATTTCCCCACATTGTATCAAAAAGGCTTTAGTTGTCCTTTCGTTTTTGACAGCAAAATATTGTCACGTTTTCGTACATTCGTAACACAAAAAACCAAAGACGGAAAACACCAGACACCAATGGTTGCAATATCAATAATGGGAAAGAGTTTTCAAAGTGTGAACGTGGTTGCAACAGATCTATGCCATGGCCGAAGGGAAGATAACGTAGGATACTCTCTTTCATTCATGTTTATAAAATTCATTTCGTCAAGTTACTGGATCAGGTCACAGATTCATAATCTGGTATGAGCAGAGAGCGTAGAACAATTTTCTTTGTGATTCTGCTCGGATGATATAATGGTTAGAACGTCTCTAACTGGGGGTCCCGGCGTCGATTCATAGTATGAGCAATGAATGAGAAAAAATTCTTCATTGGGACAAATTTACCTCTGAAATAAGCAAGTTAAATACTTTATGGGATATAAGGGAGGGGCGATTTGGGTTGTGTTATCGGGCATAGTGGAGAGATCAGAATCATCTCGAAGAGGATTTACAAAATTGCCACTGCAAGCTTCCTACATTAACCCAGGCACCTGATATCTCAAAAACATCACATTGCTCAACACGGTTGATCGTACGAGAGCTAGTGTGTACAATATGATATATCCGTATATCCAAGAGTATTGTAGTCCATATTATTGGCAAACATGACCATCACTATTAAAATGCACACAACACTGTCTTTTATACGAGAGTATCTCATACTAGGTTGTCAAGCTCCCAGCTGGGCAAGCTTCCAGCTACGCAAGCTTGAGCTACAAAAAATCCCATTGGTCCAGAATGAAGGGTATACAACCAATGCATCATCCCGATAGTCACCTATGGACATGGAACACGGAACCAAGAAAAAACTGAACATCAAACCGAAAACCGTGCAACACTTCCAAGCGATAATCATGCTCAACATAACATGGCAAGACAGCACACTGTATACAGGGAAAACAATTATCTAAGATAACATAGAATCCATCAGAAAACTAAAATGACATTGGGCTGGTCATGCTCTGAGCATGGCTGATAGTCACTTGACATCGCATCTCACAGCATAGATGCCAATTGACAAAATGTAAGCTGGCGTGACGAACTAAATAACTTCTGAAAGTACTGGCTCCGCAACTCCCATAATAGTGAGTCTTGGCGAGTTTTTGAGAAGGTTTATGCCCAACGACCGACAGTGAAAGGCAGATGGTGAGATGAATAACCACATGAGATAATCAAAACTCAGCCCAAACACAGGAAAACGCTAAAATAATGAGCCAGTTACAAATAATATTACAAAATCACCGTTAGGTACATATTTTGTAAATAAATTGACTACAAATAATTTGAGTATAATATGTGTATTTTGTGGCCCGATTATGCTTCGCAAACGTCATACAAAAATAGTTACTAAAAACCACCTTGCAGTCAAAATCAAGCGCATAATCTGGTATGCTTTCCAAGCAATGATGAAGTGAGTGAAAGAAGAAAAAAAACATCATTCTGTGGTGTTAGATTTCTGTACTGTAACGTGTCGATTCACATCTCATCGTTAGAGATGAGTAATAACAAACCATATAGACCCGCTACAAGTTCGCGGGGTCGACATATCCATGAAATTGCTGCACCTGCTCATCGATAGCAAAATAAATACAAACCGAATTAGTGTAGGAATATTGTTATGTAGCAAAAAAATAATCATCAAAAGACAACAAAACACTGTGAACAGATCGATTAATGAAGACAATAAAGAGAAACAGAGCGTCGTTATCACCAGAAACGGGTTGAGCTAGTGCAAGTCCTGAAGTATTTGTTATAAAGGAGCCTTAAATTAGGGAGAAATAATTGAGAATAAGATTGGATGCTAAGAGGTCAAACTCCTTCCCGTCTTCTCTTTTGAATGAAAACTCTTGTAATATATATATATATATATATATATATATATATATATATATATATATATATATATATATATATATATAGTTAGATGGATAGATAGATAGAGAGAGAGGGAGAGAGAGAGAGAAAGAGAGAGAAAGAGTGAGAGAGATATCAATAATCTTATTCATTCAATAAGCCTGTGTGTATCTTTATGTTTTTTGGTAAGCCTTGTCAATTTAGCTCAGTCGGTAAGACAGCCACCTGGCAAGCTATTGGTCGGGAATTCATATTACGGTAGGAGATACGAATTTTATATTTAGGCTTAAATTCCTTATTTTGATGGAAATCGTTTTTACTATTCGGGTTATGATAGACAAATGTTTTCAACAGATTTGGAGTTTTACAAAAATGCACAGAAATATCTAAACACATCGATTTTTTACGTGCAACGTAATCATTTCTCTCCATTTGCAATGCAGCGAGATAATACAACAAAGATGCCTGACATTTCAGTTAAATTACTTCTTTGTTTTCATTTTCATCTTTGTGCATATGACTTATGTATGTTTCATACACATACAATATTCCCATTGGTTATTGTGTTAAAATAATAAGCAAATTAAATCACCAACTTTAAAACATTTTAAACAACTTATGAGATGAAGTCAATAGAGTACTTTAGTGCAGAGTCACAAAATTGGAATTGATAGCTCGCAAGAATTTAGACTGAATCTCTTAGAATTGTGGGGTCAGTAACAAATAGCAGTTAGTATAAAACTGGTTGTCATTGCAGTTTGAGATGAAGGTTATCCTTTTGAAGAATCTAAAGAATATATAAACACCTGCCACCGGGTGTCCAACAAGTGACAATGACATTTCCCAGCATACTTTCCCTTATTCATCTCTCTATCGGTATTAGTGTCAGAAATAATTAAGGAAAGAACAGTGATTTTGGAATGCACTTTCATGTGACACAAAAAACAGCAGAATCATAATCTGAATTTGAGTGAAGCAAACTGGAGGCACAGATATATAAGCAGATGTAGAAAAACTAAACCCTAGACAATTGAGTCTCTTTTGGGCTTGTGGTTGGTTGCAGAAGCTGGATGGTGACAGACAGAAAAAAATATCTATAACCCAGCAGTGTACACAAAATTAATTTGGATTTATGGATTTGATATGCATTAAACCAGTGGTTTCGGAACGGGGAGTCCGTTAAGTCTGCTAAACCTGAGACCTGTACCATGTAATATCATTCAATTTCATGGAAATCTATTCAAAGAAATATGATTTTTAAAGGTCATACATTGCGTATTATTGCAGTTGAATAATGAGACTAAGACCAAATTGTCAAATTAGGGCTACGTCAGAATATTCCCTTTATAGCAGAGGCACTTGAGTCTTATAGTTCCAAAACCACTGCGTTAAACATTTCAACTGAGGAAAAAGAAAAGTTTGAAATATTTCAACCTTTTCTAGGGACTTTTTTGGAGCCAATATGGGGGGTTTCCGTTTTCATAAAAACTATTCAGCCAGACTCACAGCTAGAGAATCAGAGATATTTGTATGGCTGGGATGGGGGCTTTCCTCCTCGGGAGACCCCCTGGAAAATTTTCACCCCATCTCTTATCCTGGGCCTAAGGATGTTTTCATATAGCCATGCCCCCTTCAGTTGTTTCTACATTCAACAGCGTGAATTTAAAAATTATTTTTCAATAGATGTTAATTCATTACATTTGCTTTCTTTTCTCTCTCTTTTTTTTACTTTTCCCTTCTCTACTTATGCAAAGAAAAATTTAAATAATATATTTGGCAAATTTAGTGTTGTCAATTAAGTTGTGATTTTCAATTTTCGATTCTGGAAGTTACTCTCAACTTCGAAAAATTAAGAAAAAACATCTCAATTGGCAACACCAGACTTTGAAACATAAAAATGTTCAAAAATCTAAATATTGTCAACAGTGGACTCACAAAATCGAGAAAAAAACAACAAAAACAAAGCAAAACAAAAACATCTAAATTAGCAACACTGAGCAAATTGCAAGCAGAGGAATTTAATGTGTTTTATTCGAACGATGAGACTGAAAACAAATTTTAATGATTGCTTTTTTCTTCTAAATAACACAACACCGACAAATTCAAGATAAAATTTAAATGATGGGTGAAAACACAATTAAGTCTTTTTTTAACATATAAAAGTAAAGAGACTATAAAATGTCTGAAGACTGTAAAAACTTGGAAAACTGGAGTATCAATGTAGAAGGCTTTACTGCTCAAAGCTGTACTAACATTTTTCTTTTAGAAGCATGCAATAAAGCTTAAGATAAACATTAAGATAATACCAGATATGATGAAGAAAAAATACAGATATTTTCTTTACGAACGACGACCTCTCACCGGAATGAATATCTGTAATTTCAATACACAGTCAGTCAATAGAAACCATTATGTGACTAGCATATTTTGGCAGATTGTCGTGTTTAGGTGATCAACTAAAGCGTGGGGAAAAGGAAGGATCAATGACCGAGTTACTTCTCGACTTTTATTGGGCTATAAACACTAGGTCTCAATTTCAATGAAAACAAGAGTGAATGCTGCTGGCCACACATAGAGGGATGAATTTTAACATAAACGTACATTGCAAATCGAAACTCCACTAAAAACCTTTTTAAGTGGGGTGTTAAAAAAGAAATGTTTTTTCAGACATAGTAGCAAGTAAATATTAAAATTTTCAGTCCTTCAGCTCTATTGTTGTGGCTTGTGCACGTGATGATTACGTACATAGCCAGCTAGTCGGTTCCCAATGGAAACTAACTATAATTCAGAATATGCAGTAAATATGGACGGAAAGCCAAGAATAGTTCATAAAATGCTGTTGTTTTTGCTTTTGGTAATCATCTATCTTGGAAGACAGTAGAACATGCACGTAGGATTTGTTTATAATTAAGCTGCAGCGCCTGCTGTGGCGGTGCAGCCTGACTGTCAAGTGACGAACCCTGCTGCATCATATGCTGGCGTAGACAACGCTTGTCTCTTTAGTTTCTATCACGGCTATTTGCCGCTTTCGCCTTCTTGACTCTTCCCATCTGTCCTCTCCTCTTTCCGCTTGTCGATATCTTCCTTGATAGCAAGTAGCAGGTCTCTACATGCTACCGTTTGTGTCCACATTCTCGAACACAACCGGATTTATGTTGTTTACCTTCAGGGACTCGTTCACAAACGTCTATGTAACGAAGACCCGTGTCGTGTGTGAAGCTGTAACATTCAAATGACTTCTTCACGAAGCAAGTCTCGACGGGTTCTATGGTGATCCTGAAATGCTCATTAGACATAAAATGTATTTGATACAAACTAAGTCTTTATATGGTTCACATCCACCATACATTCACGATTCCGATCAGATGTTTGTTTATTTAACCTTGGTGAATTCGATCATAACATTCGAAAGTTTGTACGTAATAAATATATGAACTCTTTCTGCAAGAAATAGTTCTTTGCCAGACGAAAATTATAATTTTCGGACATTTTGTGAAAAGGCTGATGTGAAACATATTTTTAACTACAAAATTAAACCAAGAATTTTGAAAGCATGCATCTGTGGTCTTTGTTTAGATATTCAAAGAAAGCGTTGAACTGCATGAAATAAAAATGTAAATTCTTCAACTTTTAACAAAAGTTAAAGTATCTTCTATGAATCCTTCTATCCGTCTTTGACTTGCTTTTCTTCCTTACTAACGTAAGGAGATGGTGAATTAATCTGTTGAGCAAATTACAAGCAGAGGAAATTTTATCTCTTTTACTTGAACAATGTAACCGAAAACAAAGTACAATGATTTCTTCTTTTTTTCTTTTCGAAGAAACACAGCACAACACAAAATCAATCGAAAATCCAAATTAGAAGTCAAGAAACTATAGAATCTTTCAACTGAGCATTAAGAGAATAAAATCTCTACGCGATGGAAAAGTATAGGAAGAGTTGAAATCACGGTTTACTGTTTTCACAATTTAACAGCATAAAAGAACACTGGAGCCAAAAAAGATCTTAGGAAACAAATGATGAAACAATTAGACCAACGGGTAATAAAAAAAAAAAGGTTTCCATTTGTAAAGCATGTAACATGATTGAAGCACAAAAGCTCAGAATCAAAGACTTTCTGGCGGAATGTTGTCGACGAAATTCTATGAAAACTAAAAAACAGGATAATTCAATTTTTCTATTAGCAAACTTAATGAAGTTAGAGTACTTATAAATAGACATTCGTCGGTGTTAAAAACCCAGATGGGTGGAGAAAGATGGTGGTCAGATGGGTAGATCGTTTTCAAAAGGAAGATCTTTTCGCAGATTATCTATTCGTTCTTATTTTGCACCGATGTAAAGGATCATAGCTAAATTGTGTCGGATACACCGGTTTTATTACACTCATCATTCAGCAACGGTGAGTCTGGTCAGTATCCAAATGGGTAACGAACAGATATACGAAACCGACCTCTATACTACACTGAGCAATGCATGCCGTACTCTCTTATTAGTCACCCATCCAGGTACTAACCAAGCTCCACTTTGAATAACTTGGGTTATCGTACGAGGACCGGTGTATTTAACTCGATTCAACTGTACAATTGAAAACTTATTTACCCAAAGGAAAAGAAATGTGGCGAGAAATGAATGCAAAATCTATTTCTACATGAACGTTGAACAAAGGAATTAGTCATCCCTAAAGATTAAACCGAAGGATTATCGAGAATCTATAATCCGAGAAGAGATTATAAAATTAGGTGAGACGGATCATATAGAGAGATAAAAAGGAGGCTTTGACCCCTAGGAATGAGGTCAGAATAATGTGCAGATAAAGGCCAGAGTGGAAAGTGTGTAAGTTGAATAGGGTGGTATGTATAAGTTTGCCAAATAGTAGTAATAATCGATAATATGAATCCTCTATAAATACCAGTATTTGGAAGAACTAAAAAAGTATCAGTATTGTATATAAAAACGAAGTATTACATTTAAGAAAATGTTTAGATGTTGAGTGCAATCGAATACGTATCTTTTTAAATAACTTTTTGTATGATATAACGCATGTATACATATATATATATATATATATATATATATATATACATATATGTATCAATTATAAATAACTTTTTGTATGATATAACGCATTTTATATATATATATATATATATATATATATATATATATATATATATATATATATATATATACCAATTATGTATTCTCGCAGAAACTCAATTGTACAAAATCTTAGATACGCACTAACATTTCTAACGTCTTTTTTGAATCACGGAGAAGGTTTATCTATGTGCATAACGAATCTTTAGCATTCAAAACTGCAATACGTTGCAATTGGCGAAAATTGGAAATGTCTGGACAAGTATCGAAGAATTCAAAGTCGGGAAATACGCAGAATACACCGGCCTAGACATTCTGATCAAAGCAACACAGGATGAGGAAACTAATCAGAATAATTCATCTATCCAACCAGTCATTGCTTAGCAAATTCGATTAATCATACGATAGAGAAACTCGCTACAGCTGATCTGAAAAATAAATCCTGCTAGAAGAAATTGTTTTCAGTATCTCACTTGAATGCTAAGTAAGGATCAGTTCTATGCAGAAATATCTTTATTAATGACAAGGATTTTAGATGAAGATATTAAGCTCAGGATTTCATCTGAGTCACTTCCTAATTGGAATATTGGGAGAGACAAATGATTTTATAGTCAGGTTTCATATATATATATATATATATATATATATATATATATATATATATATATATATATGTGTGTGTGTGTGTGTGTGTGTTTGTGTGTGTGTGTGTGTGCGTGCGTGCGTGTTCATTTGCATGTTTTTTCTGTATTATTCTCTATGTTGCCTCCATGAATGTGTGTACACAAATTATAAATGCATCGTGGCTCCTGAGACGGTAATCCTTTCATATTGAAGAAAAATATTTCCCGTTTGCATCTTTTCATGAAAAAAAAAATTAAGTCACAAAAAACTGCATTAGTTATTCATCGACGCATTGAAGAGATTTGGGACACATACGCTGAGGTGCCAAGTAATATCCTCAGGTTATCGATCCTGGGTCTTCAGACTTAGCGAAGCTTATTCGTTTTACGGTTGTAGATTTCCAATAGAAAATTGGAAAAACAAAAGCCTCTGTCAATTTTTCATAAGTAAATCCTTCTTCAATAGTATTGCAAATAATAACATACTGAGGCCGGTAGGTTCTGTAGGCTGTTTTTCAATCCAATGCCAGGTCATTCCAAAGACGATAAAAACTGAATGCTTCTCCACAGAGCACTCACCACAATCACTAAAATTGGAGAATCTCTCTCCGGGGCTTAGGGGTTACGACCGAATCGCATTGGATGTTATGGTCCTCGTAAGATCATCGGAGTTAAGCAATCTCCTACAAGGCCAGTACCTAGATTGGTGAATACCAGGTGCTGTAAGCATATTGAATCTTCCAGTTGCCTAAAAACCAAAAAGTAGGTCTTACCAACTCACTCTCTGGGGATCCACGTTGAGTAATGTTGTTCAGCAGGTGTTTGACATGTTTGCAAGATAATGTGTGCATTATCAATCGTCTTTTCTGAGGGATTCTATAATATCTTTTACACAAACAGTGTTGTCTTCTAATTTTTTTTAGAGATCCAAAGATAGGCGCACGATTCTCAAATTATTATGCTTCTTCCCAATTGTTTTGGCCACAACGTTTCGGCCTATATCATCTCTGGTCATACTCCGGAGTGTGCTGCATCCAGTCTCTCTCCTCAAACCATGGCTCCAATCAAACCGAAATAATTAACAGATACTTATGCCGTAACTTTGTCTTGATGCTATTAGATTATTCAAACTAGTCAAATACTAGTACGACTAACTTATTCAACAATGCGCAGTACTTAATCTGAAAATTCCAGACTAGGAAAACCAGAAAATGCAATAGCCGAAAGGCAATTATCACCATTACAAAACAGGTCTGATTAGTCCATTGACTGATGATCAATGAATAAGTTACTTCTCTCACCTTTTCCTAGACAATGATCACTAGAAAGTCTGACTTGAAAATGAATAAACAGCGTTAATGCCATCGCAGACTGATGGATCAATTTAGCATAAATTCACATCATAAATTGTACCTACCTCTAGGTTCATTTGTGAAGGAAGATTTGAAAAAGATAATTGTAGACATTATATGAAGTAAATATTGCAATCTTCAGTCTTCTGGTTTCATTGGTGCAGCCTTTACATGCAACACCTACTTACATACATACATTGCCAGGCTGGTAGAATCACTCAAAAAACCAGAGAAATCTATGTTGATCATAAACGAAAATTATCTTGATAATTTTAGTTAACGGTTTCCAATAATAGTCCAAATGATTCATATAATTAGCAGGATTATTTCTCATATTTTCAGACAACATAATTATACTCGAAATGGGGAAGAGAAATTTTCCTATATACTGTGCACATCTGAATCGTCACATCGACTGTTTAATCGAAAAATCATCAATTGCGTTTTAAAATCCATGTTTTTAATCTCCCAAATTTAAGGTTCAAGTTGTAAATTAAAAAATCCTTTATTCAAATTCAGTCGGATAATTACCTATCCTTCAATAGTATCATTATCTTATGATGTAGAAGCTTATGGCACTTTTTGGTTTGTTTTCTGATGATGGTGTTTTTGCATATGACAATGTTAGAGGAAACAGATGAATAACTAGTTGGTATTTTGCAGGGTCAAACTCTACTTGTATACAGACAAGAGATGCTTATAGCACATTTTATTGTATATATAATAAATTGAATGTGTGAGCATATTCATTCAGCGTAAATATACTTACTTATTATAATGGAATAAGCCTGTCGTATATCTGTTCGATAAATTTTGCATGTATGGACTGTAAATTTAGCTCAGACGATCAAAAAAGACAAAAACCTCCAACTATTGATTTAGTCATGATTTTAAACTACAGTAAGGGGATGTAAAATTTAATCCCCCTAAGATAGGTGAGGGTTGTTCGTGTCAAGTTGAAGAATCAAGTCCATTCTAAGTTTCGACTGGACTTTTACAAAATAAAGAAAATCCTACCTTGATTTGAAATCCAGATCCAGCAGTAAGCAGACAAATAACGTGACCATTACCACACAAACAAGCAGTTTCAAAAATAGGTAAAAAATCTATAATACTTTTAATTTTCTTTTGTTTTTCTTGTGTTTGTGATAATTTTAATTCAACTTTTCAAAAAAAAATAAAGTACTGAGCATTGAAAACAAACAAGCACCTAAATTAATTTATATCATTTTCATTACATTTTATCTTAACAAGACAGTCTTTGCATCAAAGGTGAAGTGTTTACCTCTCACATAGATACATAGCTATAAACTTTGATCCTTGCATGAATAATCCAGAAACACTTTAAAGGTACTATGCTAGTACGAAATATAATTGAATCCATCTATCGTATCACCCTTGCACCTCGCCAAATGAAACTTATGAAATCGTGTTAAAGGAAAGATAACTTGATTTTACTTCCAGTTCGACGTACCATGATCAGTGTATGGAAAATATCTTTTTGACACAAAACGATAAATCCATGAACGTTGTTAATTTTCCTTTATGTGAATTGTACTCAGTGACATTACACGTTTTAGAAGGTGTTTCGGAAAGCCTTCACTTCAAAACTTAATGAATCAATCGAGTCCACGAATATGTATATATGTACGAATTTGTGTGTACATGCGTGAAAATATACGAGGCCTGTCCAAAAAGAATGAATCGACTTTGAAAGTTTCGAGAAGCGGTTGCTCAGCCTTGATTTACCTTGGCATTCATTCATTCATTTATTAAAGGTGCATAAACCTGCACTCTCCTTTGGGATTAATTCGTCGACAATGAGGTGCCATTTTTTCTGTCATGTGCAAATGCAAATGCTTTGCAATTCAGTATTAGGAATACACTCAATCATTTGATTATTATTTAAATATATCTATATCTATATCTATATCTATATATATATATATATATATATATATATATATATATATATATATATATATATATATATATATATATATATGCTACAAAACGTTTACAAACTATTCTCCAAAACACTTGCAAATAGGTTACCAAGCACTCGAAATGAAAACTAGTCGTGCAGAAATCAAATGTTGCTATTCATTAATAGACAGCCTACACACAATAAACTAGCTGATCAGAATCCTGCAACAAACCTTGTTTGGCTTATGTATACTATGAAAAATCCTTCATTTTGATAGAATACGTGGCAATCTTCACATCAATACGGGGAAAAAGTATCAATGAGAATTATCAAAAAGTAGTTGAGAATATGCACAAACAGAATTGCAATAATTAGACTTCATGAAAAATACAAAGAAAATAAATATTGATAAAGGAGTAAGACAAAGTGATTTGAAATCACCAGAAGCTATTCACAGCGAACTTTGAAAGAGCTTTTCAGAAAACAGACTGGTAAAACATAATGGTGAACATAACAGAGAATACTTGAACGATTCAAAATATTGTAATGATAAATCATTGACCTGCAGAACATGTTGTGATTATAACAGAGAGAGCCAAAAATTGTGTTAAAAGGAACAAAACAATGAACAAAGTAATATTCAATGATAAAGTACCAAGAGAAAAGACGGTGAAGTCTTAGAGGGAATAAGGAATACAATCATCTAAGCCAGGTGATAACGCTAGACAAAGACAACAGAAATGGAATAAGACGGCACATAACGATTGGCTGAGAAGCATTTGGTATAAATAGAGACATACTAGGAAGCAAATGGCTAATATGCTGAAACTAGGAAGTAGATAATAAGGGTATGATAACTGCTAGGAAGTACGGACTATAGGAAAAGCAATGATATGAATAACTCTAAGCAATCAACATGGATTCGAGAGAGGATCAAAGTAATCGATATCGTACAAATAATTAAGCAACAAAAAACTGAGATGGGCTGGACACACAGCAAGAAGTGAGACCAACAAATAAAACAGAATGTTAGCACATTGGTGCCAGTTGGACAATGAACATAGCAGGAAAAGACCAGGCACAAGATGAAGAAACAAGGTACAAAGTTTCACCGTGAGACATGGTGGAGTTTATCACGATCACACGTTATGGGAGGAGATGGGGAAGGCTTTTGTCCAGCTTACATATAACAATTGACGGATATATATATATATATATATATATATATATATATATATATATATATATATATATATACGATAAAGTCAGAAAGAAAGAAAGAAGAAAAAATTGAGAAGTAGAAATCCGTCGTAAGAATTCTCAAGGTTTTCCAATGTGACCAGTCCATGTAATTTGCATCATTATTTTTTTCCCTACATGTGCGTGAGGGCATCTAACAAACAAGAGTTTGCAGGTTTTCAATTCACAAATTCAATACATCGTAGTTTAGTCACGAATCATTTAATGGGACTATTTCGGGAAATTTTGCAGTGTACCGAGAAAAACTGCACCGGGGAAAATAGGTTGTACAATGTAAACAAAACACAAAATGTTTAGAAATCCATAAATGCATATTTATTAATAATATACCAACTACCACAGACTCTTTATAGAAAGTGGCATGTGTCGATAAAAACTCTGGCACAAGTAATCTAGTAATTCTATCATAATAATTTTTAAGTTATTAATAAGAAAATGATCGTAAAAATTATCTACTAAAAATATTTCAGTAGGCAATATAAATTCGGGAATAAGTGTGATTAAAAACTTGTTTGCATTATTCGAACAATATTTTTAATATTTTTTCTCCAATTCATTGTACTGTAGTTTAATTAGCCTTATGGTTTTCGTTAACTGAATATTTTGTACCGTTTGCTACAGAATATTCGTTTATCTATTTGTACATTTACACTTTTGGGATGGTGAGTGAAGTTTTGCCTGATCAAATGTTTTATGGTACACGATTCATGGTTTTGGGAGGGACAACGTGTTTTTCTTTGAAGAAAGTGCTTTTTTTTCTTGCTCCGAATCTGCAAATAATTTTGGTGATCCTACGGTCACCAAAATTATTCGCAGATTAAACACATTCATGACCTGCTGGGTTCCCAAACCTCCACGAATGGCAAAAAATAACGATATGTTTTTATTTATATTTGATTGCCATCTACAAAAATCAAACAAACAAGACAAGTGGTACTTGGAAGCACCGTTTGCAGATAAAGGGTTAACACTAGAAGTACGAGTACACAAATCGATAAAATAGTCAACAGGGAAATGTTTGCCTACAACTTTGTAGTATCGTCACCAGCCATCTATATGTATTCGAATGCACTTGGGCAGAAGATTAGTCTCGTATGCAGACAGATACTACGTTTATAAAAGAATGCATTTTTTTCCTTTTGATTAAAAAAACACTTTGGGGATATTTGGACGCCATTTTAAATCATATCTTCAGGCAAGTGTGATGGCAACAAGTGCAAGTTACCATTTTAACAAAAAATGAATTAAACGCTTTCACGGCTCCATAGTCTGAACTTTGGAAAACTATTCATGAATAACTACTAATTGATTGTTATCACGATAGCATATAAATTTTCTGTAAAAAAATATCCGATATACATTCTCGTTCGTCCTTGTGTGATTAAAGCTTTCATTTTCCTAATCGATTCTTCATCTTTTCGGGTATGATTTATCGTTTCCGCTAGGAATATATTTATCTATATGTATTGATTGATTGGATACCTTATGACAGTCTGTCAGTACGTCCATATATTCTTCAAACTACTCATATTTCTATGTATATGTACTTACTCAATCCATGAATTCTCTTTCTCTCTCTCCCCCCCTCTCTCTCTCTCTCTCTATATATATATATATATATATATATATATATATATGTGTGTGTGTGTGCGTGTGTTTGTGTGTGTGTGTGTGTGTGTGTCTCTGTTTATGTGTGTGCGTGCAAGTCTGTTATTATCTATGCTTCTTCCTATCTGTCTGTTTATATCTTTTTATATATCTATCTGTCTGTCTGTCTGTCTTCCGGTCTATCTGTTCATATCTGCAGTTCCGTCTCTTACCTTACACTCTCTATCTATCCGTCTATCTATCTATCAATCTCTCTGTCAGTTTCTCAGTCCATCTATCTATAAATCTATCTGAATCCTTTCATAATGGTCTGGCTGTTTCACACTGCTCATATCTGTTTGCATACAAAGATTTGTTCCAACGTTTTATTTTGCATGCTAATCTCAAAAGTTAACATCGATTCAATTTTTTGACTTGGTGGCTTTCGCCATATAGATGATTCAGTTCCGAAGTTCACAACGCCTGGAGGCGTCGTCCCCTTAAAATTGGGACTCGATAGGATATAAAAATAAATGAGTTCATCAAAATAAATTTCCTGCTGGAATATAGTTTCCGAATGTCTGTAATCGAGGTTTGCTGCCTAAGTTATGCCCAGGAAGTCGTGGAAGGGCGCTGGCAAAAAGTCAAAAACCAGTGATTCAGTTTACTGCATTTTACCAAAAAACCTGTTCGGGTATCCTTTATTTTTTCCGGAAGTTAGCTTTATGCCACTTTTCTGTTTATGTTTTGCATTAAACAAACAAACTGTAATAAAGGCAGTTTGCATCCTCTTCTTCCTTTACCTAAACCCAGTCCTCCGTACCTTCCACCACCTTAACCTACGCCAACCCGACCAAACATATAATGATAACTACTTTTCGCATCTGGAAACGCCATTTAGGCTCGTGAAATTTTTTTTTTTATAGGAACTCTCAACTTTTAAATAGCAGGGGAAACCTGTAATTGTTCAAATTTAGACTCCCCAAAGTGTTTCTGGTAGTAATTGAACATTTTCTCATGGGTTACAACGATCTTCCTACCTGCAAATTGCGTTTTACGGTTCAATGCTTTAATTATTTCGCTGGAACAGGTTTTTTAACTATATTGCCGAAGACTTCTGCGAATTCAGAAGAAAAAAAAAATAAGCTGACGCCGATAAATGTAAACCCCAGGATCTTAAGAAGGAATATTTCTTTACTGTCCGAGTCGTAAGCTAGCAACAATGGCCTACTTCTGGTTGTGTCTACATTTTCTTTCAAATTACAAAAGCCTAAAAAAAGAGATTAGGTTGCATTTTCATTTTGTCGTTGACAACAAACTCTCCCGCAATGAATTACATTTGTACTAAAATATATTCGACCGTTTGAGAAAATAATTTAGTATTTCCGAATTGAATACCGGTAGGTCACATCGTATTTCCGCAGGAAGATCACCATTATATGAATTGAGCATTTTGTCTCTTTAAAGATTTGTTTGTCGGAGATATTTGATTCGAACGTATCCAGGGCAGTTGAAGACTTGGCTGAAAAAGATTTAGCCAGGAAACGCTTTGATACTGAGTTTCCCAACGAATAAAAATGTTTGTGTTTGTTATCAAATTATGTTTCCTTTCCCACTAATAGATCAATAACCAGCTTTTCCAAACCGTATATCTCCACCCCACTTCGCACGAGATATTTACTGCTTGGTAGGCGATTGCACTAGATGACCTACCGCTAATTTCTAACTCAGGCCAGTCTTTTTTACCTTCTTCGTGAGCGTTGGTCTCTCAACAGGTTCGACAAATCTAAAGAGATAGATGATAATATGTCTGGCAATGTAAACATAGAAACTGTCAACAAAAACTAACACCAAATCTGCCAACGCATAGCTTCAATGGTTGGCTGGCTGGCTATGTATGTATGTATGTATGTATGTATGTATGTATGTATGTATGTGAGTGTGTGTGTGTGTATGTATCATGCATAAAGGTCGCATTGATGTAGCTAGAGGGCTGAAAATTTCTACATAACTAGAAAGGGCTGTCCTTCCTATCTTCTTAATTGACGCCCCCGATTGGCTTTTAAAGGGGGCTCAGTTTGCAATGTGGTTATATTCTAAATTCAAGACTAGTTTTATGTCCGTTTGATCTTTGAAAATTCCGACTTTTTTGTTAGTGATCATTGCCAAATTGATCGATCTACCTTTAACCATTTTTCAATTGATTACCCCCAACATGGTATGCCGCCAAAAGACGTTGGTCATGAGACAGTTTCTATTGATTGACTATACAGACTTTCTCTTTCTTAAACGCTCATCAATACAAATACACTGTAATCGTCTGGCAATACAAATGCTGTGTTTTATACATTCCTAAACGATTTGGTTTTATTTCTTCTCAGCTTGAGTAGTTTATAAGTCACAGGGGGAATAATATTAGGTAACTTTTATTCGGATGTTTCTGCTGAACATTGCTTTTAGTCTGGATTCTTTCATGCGTCCACAATCGCTTGCACGCGTTAATCTTTTAACAACCGTGAAACCTCTTACCGTCTGTTTTGGTTTCCCCTTTGAGAATCAATATATCGGGTTATTTATTTGAAGTGGACCATATTTTGCTCGGAGCCCAGGGCGTTTGGTAATGCTTTCCTGACCTGGTTATTAAGATCTGAACTCAATATTTGACCGTGGACGGAATCTATGCGTTATATATATTGATCTCTGGTTTATACCTAATAAACTTGGTCTCCACAGGCCATCTTTACTTTTTTCGATGCCTTCCACGTCGATTTCTTTTGTGCGAAAAGAATA
>OY735205.1:62980229-63105229 GCA_963457665.1 Thysanoteuthis rhombus | reverse complement strand
CGCAAAGGAAATTTGACTGTTCCAGTGTTTCCATCTATTCTTGACATCGACAACAATTCCAAAGGAGACGTTAGATCAGGTGGCAGCTGTTATGATATTTATGTAAGATAATTACTCGGGGTTGATCACATTTTTCTCATTATAATCAAGCAAAACTCTGTTATACTTTGTGACGAATCAAAATTGTAATCTTTAAGGTAACATGATAGATTATCTGAATGATGATTATTCTATCTTTGACAAAGATTTAAATTCAGTTTTCACACTTTTCTGTCAACCGTGTCTGAAAAAACGTTGAATCATTTTTTACGATGTCTTTTTTAACTACCTAAAGCGTGTTTTTTTTTCTTTTTTTTACGCCAAACTTGAGGCTGCTTTCTTGTGGTTAAATCCGTAAATAAAACTTCGAAGAAAATATTCACCAGATTTTGGACGTTTTTGTCCTTAATGCGAAGTCAAACCTTTTATAGGAACACTCTACTTTAAAGGGCAGCAAACTTCAGCTTGCCTGGGGCATCAGTGACCCTCAGGCAGGCATGTATTAAGTGACACTGCTCTGATGTGGAGAAGGGAGGCATCGTGTCAGAAATATCTTTATATCTCAAATCTCTAGATGCTCTTGTATTCAAAAACGTTGTCTCTGTGCGCATGCAGGTACACTTCAAAAAGTCCAACTGCTCCTCAATTCGCTTACATTTTCTGCATTTATATTTTTAAAATTTGTTACTTTGAGTGGCGTGGTGTCATGGACTGAGACGCAAATACACTTACATGTAAAACGTATAGTAATGCTTTCAGATAACCAAATGTTTGACCCTAAAAAGAGAACGATGCACATAAAGGATTCATGCTCAACATTTTATGGAGAGATCGTAAGATAGTACAATATATTAGGGGAAAAATATTATAGAATCCATTGGAAAAGGCAATGGACTAGTCATGCTACAAGAATCGTAGATAAGCGCCGGACATCAGGACTTGAGACATGGATCCTAAGAGATCAAATGCGAAGAGGAGGCCAGCATAATATGACCAGACGAACTACATGAGTTAAAAAAGTATGGGCTCTGAGACTCCCATGATAGCGAGGTCTAGTGAATCCTGGCGAAGGTATATGACTAACGACGGACGAAAAAAATATTGATGATGAAGGCAATGATGATTCCTGGAATTTACGACAACACTCCTCCCTCGTCACTGTTCTCAATTCAGTCTAGGGTAGTTTGGTAGGACATGGCTGACAAAGAATGCATTTTAATCTCTATGGTATTTTCTTTTGTGTTCTTCAAAGATGTTTAATTGTAGGGTCCAACTAATGTAGGAATTGACCAAATGTTCAATCTGATCGAGAGCTTTCGACAGATTCTCCAGTCATCACGTCTCTTTGAATAGTTTTCCAGTATTTGTGTGATGTTGATTATGTATATATATATATAAATACATACATATATATATACATATATATATACATATATATATATATATATATATATATATATATATATATATATATATATATATATCATCAGCCATGAGTTCACTGCTGGACACATGCCATTTCCATTTTCTACCATGATAACTGCAAGTGAACCACCCTCTACAATGCCTCAACAGCAAACCTTCACATCTCATCCCTCCTCTTGTGTATGGTCTTTTCCTAATGTGTTTACAGTCCCATACGCTCCAATCATTTATTTTTCGCTCCATCTATTTCCATCTTTTTTGCCAATCCATATTTCTGTCGCCTGATTATTTGTATATTATCCTCCACTCTACTTTTTCCCCTATTTCTTATATTTATCCTTAGTGTTGCTCGTTGTGTGATTCTAAATTGGTTCACTTGTCATTCTCTGAGATTTAATGTTTTGCATCTGCGTGGCAATGCTTGTACGATGCATTCTTTGTATACTTTACGCTTTATTCACATTGGCAAAGCATTTTGATGTGTCTATACATACCAAATGGTTTCCAGCCAGTTGGTATGTGTCGTTTTATTTTGCTCCCATGTGTATGAGTGCGTATGTGTGTTTTAATTCTTGCCGGAGTGTATATTTTTTTTCCGCTGGAAGGAGAGCAATTCATACCTTAGAAATGTTGCTGCTCGTTGAAAATGTTTACCTGGGAGAGTTACAAACCCTTTTGTTGTGGGGTAATAAATATATAAATGTTGGTGCTTCATCTTTTCAATTAATGCTGGGAATGTTTAATGAGTTTATTGATCTGTACTTTACAAAGGGAATGGGGAATGTCCGGTAAATTCCATATACAATAATTAATTAGTTCTTTCTTCATCTGATCTATCTATCTATCTATGGATCCATCGATTAATCAATGCATCTATCAATCAATGTAAACTGAATTTCTATCTGGAATTTTTATCTAATAACGTTCGACGTGGGAATGATAAGAAAGCTTTCAGTTAAGAGTATCGACAAAGGAGGAGTTTGAATGTTTTTATCGCGTAGAATCTCATTAGTTTACGATATATCGATGAACTTACGTATGTCTAGGTATGTGTTTCGTGTGTATTTGTATTTGCATGTGTGTGTGATTGAGTGGTGTGCATACGTTTAGTTTCTATACATGTAAATGTTTATCTGTGCATATAGGTCATATGCAGATGAACAGGCACACACACACACACACACACACACACACACACACATATATATATATATATATATACACACACACACACACACACACATATATATATATATATATATATATATATATAATAGCAAAATATATGTGAAGCAGGGAAAACACTGAAGAAAAATTAGGTAAATTGCGTTGACAGATATCGAGAAATAGGTGACTGAAATGACAAAAAAAAATCCTTCGAAAAAATATTTTTAATGTTCACTGTTCAAAGCTCTAAAACTCTCTAATATATATATATATATATATATATATATATATATATATATATATATATATATATATATATATATATATATGGTGTTAACATATGTTTATTGGTGTTAGGGAGTGTTGGCATTGATGTGTGATGTTTGTGTGTGTGCTTGCATCTTTACCTCTTTAGTGCATCCCCTTGCCCGACAAAATCAAAAACTGAAGAGAGATATAAACCGGAAAAGAACTATTTGTCTACAGATGCTATATCCTATACCTGAAAGAGTCCATAATATGAATCAGTTAGAGTGATACCATCAAAGATGGGAATAAGAGATTGGATTGCTCGAACAAAGGTTGACAGATAAGAATGATATTAGCTTTCTTTTTATCAAACTCGAGTAGCAAATTTAGATTTGACTTCGTTTTCCTCCCGTTTCAACAACAAGAGCATTCTCAGCTAAAATCAGATGTATACAACAATATGTAAAATCCATAAACCCCTATCGTGAATCGAACTCACCAGGACGTAGCCTGAAAGATTCTGCAGAATTGACTCGTTTCAGATACATGTAGGAATTTATCTTAGAGATAAGCACGGGTTTATTTGATTCTAATAAAAAGTACCTTCTTTACGAAAAAATAAAAGAGGAAACCTGAAAGATCTCCGCAATCACACGCCTATAAGCCAACTCAATTACATTTTTCACAAGAATCATCACCAACCAAATCACAAAAACACTTGATGCAAACAAACCACGGAAGCAAGTAGGCTTTAGGAGAAGCTACTCGACCATAGAACACCTGCTTTTGATAAATCAGTTTGGAGAAAAAAACAAAAGATTTGGAGCCCTTTAAGCTCCAAAAAAGGGTTAGATAAGGTGATACCAGCTCACCCAAACTCTGCACAGCCTTCCTCAAGATGATTTTCAGAAGACTACACTGGGAGAACAAAGGAATCAAAATAGGTAGCGAATATCCAATCAACGTCAGATCGGGAATGAAAACAGATTAAAATTGAGGACACAGAACTGGAGAAAGTAAATCTGTACATCTCCCTAGAACAACGAATCTCCATGAGACCCTCAAAATAAAAAAAAATCAAGCAAAGAGTCAACCTAAGAGAGCAAGCCTTTGGCAGAACGAGCTCAACCTTCAAAAGCAAAAAGATCCCAATTCTCCAAAAAAAGAAAGCGTACAATCAATGCATCCTCCCAATAGTCACTTGAGCTGAAACATGGAACCTAACCAAGAGACAGACCCGCTAATTGAGAACCATGCAACGTGAACATGATAGAATTATGCTCAACTTTACATGTAGAGGCCACAAGACTGCACAAAACATTTGGGGGAAGACAGGTGTTAGGGATATCAGACGATCCATTGAAAGTCTCAAATGGCAATGGCCTGTTGCAAGAATGGCAGACAATTGATGGACATCGCAACTCCTGACATGGATCCCCAGAGATCATATGCGCAACCGAGGCCGGCAGAGTATTAGATTGAGAGACGAGATAGATAAATTCAGAGCGCACTGACTCTGCTACGCCCACGATAGAGAAGAGTGGCGAATCGTAGAGAAGGTCTATGTCCAACGACGGACGTTAAAATACCGATGATGATGATGATGATGATGATGATGATGATGGTGGTGATGATGATGATGATACAGAATTTGCACTAATCATTTTTAGTCGGAATAGAACAAGGAGTCAAGTTTGACCCTGCTGCAGCCAGGATTCCTTTTAATTTGATGAATTCAATTACCCTTTACTTATTAAGCCCTGGAGTTATCTACAAACCATGTTCTGATCCTATGGCTACAAAGTGAAGCGGAGAATTCCTCTTCACCGATTCCAAGATGAATACGATTTATACGGTTTTGAAAAAATGTCATCACAACTTAAATGAGATGGGGAAAGAAGTGCTTCGGGGGGCTTTTATGCTAATTGCGTCAAAAATGAAATTGATATTCTATTCGTGATATACACATAATTCCAATAAGCAGAAGTAGCATCCTTTAGATATATGGTATCTGATTATCATTTTCGACCATTTTTTATCTCCCAGTAAATATTTCTGTTATTTTCTCTCGTTTTAATTGCAACGTAGGCCATTAATTTACGGCAGTGAGTGAATTTATGTTTTAAGTATACCTTCCATGAGACTCAAACTCACCTCCCCGGATGCAAGGTTAATGCCCAGCTGCTCCAACAAACTGAGCTGTGGGAGCCATCCAGCTAGCCCTTAAACTAACCTTCGATGCCGATCTCTCATCAAAATGGCAGAATAAGTATTTATTAATACATTGCTTTTATCATAGATATCTATTAGCTGGAGTATCAAAAATCACTATCCTCAATTTTTTATTTTTACTCACCTCAGTCGTAATTAAAATTAAGTTGTTTTTTTTTTTCAGATAAGATCAGAATAGAAGATGAGTTTATAGGTTTAATTCAGACTTCCGCTCGCGTGCTGGCTTCTCTTGTTCAATTGGTAGGAGCAGACGGGCGTTAACTTCGCCTCCTGTTTGGGTTAATGAGTGCGTGTTTCACCGAAAGCTTTCTCTATGTCTGAAGGATCAAAATAAGAATTATCAACATCAGAATTCGTGTAGTAAATTTCAAGACTCCTAATCCGTGAATATAATTTTACATTCTCAACATTTCATTCTTAGTAACATCGGGCCGCCCTTACCTTATCATAACCAATCACACCTTCATCATCATCAGCCTTTGACTGTCCGTCATTCGACATATTCCATAGGACATCTCTCTATTGAGTGACAAACTCTATGTTTGTTGATGTTTATTGAAATTAACTGATGGGAATCGTAGCTTTAATCAGAGGAAGTACTCATAGGCCACCACACCTTTCAATGTTGACTAATTCAACATGGGAGTTAGATAAGACCCGACCTCTCAAAAACATGGGAAAGGGAAACGATTAATTCCAGTTGGCAGTTGAATGGAATCAACCAGCTTTTATATTCAACAAGTAATACATTGATATCAAAAGTAGATTCTTACAACAGTCTGACTAAATCAATATCTGTTTCAGATTATTGTGAAAGCTGAGAAATAAATCTATTTATTTTAGTGTATATTTTTCTTTCTTTTTTGTTATAAATTTTGACGGTGCCTCCTGTAATTCGACTCACAGCGGCAGTTGCGCATGTATTAGGTGAAAAACCCATGTGGGTATTTATTGAATTAAATTACAGTACAAGAACACTATCTTGGCTGTTGCAGATCCAAACTCTATTCTTACTTCAATTCCAACTGGATATGATTATTATATTTGCAAAAAGACCAACATCATTAAGAGTATATTTTGCTGAACACAAATATTTTGCAGCGTCATACCTCCATTGATTGCATTTCCGATATTTTCATTAAAAAATACAAATAGTGAAGAGCTGTCCATTCTTAAATCAAGCAAGGATTGCTATGTTTGTTGTTGTTCTTACCAATTCGAGCCTTCGACTTTCACTGAAGTTTGACGAAAAAGAAAGCCTATTATAAGAAATTTAAAGATTTGATGATTCAAACTTTACAATGATCCAACAAAAGGCAAGTGAAGTAAGTTATCCATTGATCATATTTTATAAATTTTGTAATTGATCACCCCCAACACAGCATACTGCCGAAATAAATCAGTCACGTGATAGTTTGAATAGAAGTAACCGGACACGTCTAACATTGCATTCGAATTAAACATTATTGACTCAAGGCTGTCACCAACTCGAATAGAAAAGTTTTAATTCTGAAAAAAAGTTGTAGCTAGCAGTAAGAAAATAACTTATGTTTAAGGAAATACAACTTGACATAACACGTTGTCTCTAACAACGAATATAACCTTAAAAAGGTATTCACAAACTTTCCAACTAGAGTTACGAAATTATGAAGCTGTCTGAGAAGAGAAACAGTGACGGCAGAAAATATCGATGTTTTCAAATCAAAGCTTCCCAGACAATAATATGTTCAACTACAAGGATTCCCAGACAAGGATATGTTCAACTACAAGTTCAGCTATTGAAATATCATTAGTGTCTAGCAGCATCAAAAGCGTACGTCATACTTTTGTCTGATGATAGCTACAGATCGTACACGGAAGAAGTAAAAAAAAAATGAAAAGAAACTCCATTACCCAAACAGTGCTACCTCGGCACCCGCCCAAGGTGAATCAAATGTCAAAAGATTTGGCTGTTCCAATAGGGTTTTTTGGACTATTAGGATCCTAGTTTCAGCTGATTCATTTTACATTCTGCGGGTGTATTCGCCAAATATAACGATGGTATACAAAAAGTTGTTTTTCCAAATAGTAACTACACTTATAACCGAAGATTTAGGTTAAGTCATCCCTTTTCTCTTTCAGGCCTTGATTTCTTCATTCTGTTCCTGATCAATAGCGGAAAGTAAATCGATTTAAACTGTGCACTTCTGCTTCTATGATTTCCTTGGTATCTACCGGTGATTCGTGTCTATATTCCAGACTTCTTCCCGGAGAGGTCAGGGCTCTTTCTCTCTCCAGATGCTGTCACCTATCCCAGATGATTATATTCCGCTGATCATTATGACCCTTTATGATCAGACTTTCTGGAAACTATAGAGTGTATGGGATAAACTTGGCAACAAAGTGGATTCATGGTTGTGTTCAACGAGGCAGAAGAATAATACCGGATCGAAGAGTCAATTTTTCTATTCCAGTACAATATGGGTCAGCAATTAGATAGAAGGCAAAGTTAATACGATGGTTTCAAAGAAATAATCGTAAAATCTATGAAGTGTATGTTCATATCACAGATGGATTTTTCGAACAGAAAGAGGGATTGCAAATTTTCATCAAGGATATCAGAAAGTCACAAACGGTCAGAATCGTGTAGAAAGTGTCTGAAATACGAGATAATCGAATATTGAAATCTACCAAATATTAAAAATAAATCAGAGAGAGAAAGGGGGGTTCTCAAATCATCTGCTACGAATAATGCACCAAGCTTATCGGTTGCTTGGTTGGTTGGTTGGTTGGTCCTTCTGTCACAGTTGAACAACTAAAACAATTAATTCAACGTTTTGGCGATGTTAGACATAGCACTAGATCAGAGGCATCGAAACACAATTAGGTCCTCTCGTTGACGTTATCTGTTTCGTATCCATTGTTCAGTTTTGGTGGGGACTGAATGTAATAATTCTCTGTTGATATATATTACATAATTCACCAGCTGTTGATTTTGATAAATATGTATATCCTCTGTAGTATTTTTCAAAAACTTATATTCTATAATTGATAAAACAGTAGTTTCTTTTGACGACACTCATGAACTTGTTTTAAATATTCTTAACATTATGTCCCTTCCAAAAAAATCAACATATTTTTGTGGCATGTTTTAAGACACCTGATGCTGGAATTAGGGAACCGGGCATTTTACAGCAGGAAGCAATTACTGCAATCATCAGTATGTCAGGAGTGAAAAACCAACGGTTGAGATATCATCGGAAGACATGCTGTGGTTTAAAGAATTTTTGGCAAAAAATGACATTTTGAAGCAAAATATCTTTGTCACCGTAGGGATATAGGATAAGTCTGTATAGGTATGTGCTCTGACACACACACATACACACACACACAGAAACACACACACGCACTCACTCACACACACACACACACACATATATATATATATATATGTATATATATAGGGAAGTGAGTGAGTTATGGAACACACTTTTAGAAAGATAGAGGTACAAATTTGAAATAAGTTAAGAAATTGACACGCATTTTACGGAGAAAAAAATGTATATTATTAAGTAAGAGATTTGTTGTAGTTAGGAGTTTCCTGTTGGCTAACCCCTCTTAAGGGGTTGACAGTAATGTTGTTTCTCTGAAAGGAGTTGAACAGCAATCTGAATTTTGCTTACTGCTTGTCTGAAACTACATTTTCACGCTGCAAGAATTAACAAACACTTCGCTGATCTCGTTGAGAAAAAAACCCATCCATCAAGCAGAAACCAAAATGAAAATGTGGATTATTATTCTCAGAACCTGGCTCCTTATTTTTTAAAATATTTTTTTCAAATTTCCATATGACAGCGGTTATTTCTCTCCACAGCTTAGCACTATCCGGTACAACGTTTCCTTTGCAGATTTGTGGCACAATGTTTCCGGTGACTGGTCTAAAATCACAACGGGCTTTCTGTATCGGAGAATTGCAGCGTCGCTTGCACACAATTGTCTCAAAGAGATACTCATATTGAAAAAAATAATAACACAGCTAGCCTCCAAGTAGTGGACAGTCTCTTTGTTGAGGATATAAGGAACAGCAGATGCAGGAACAAAAGCAATTCACTCTTCCAACCAAAAGATCTAAAATTAACTCCTGTGTTTGCTCACTACTAAATTTGTGAATTTTCATTATTCATAATTTATTCATTAAGTTTGCTATCTCTTTTTCAAGAGATCCGTCCAGAATCCCCCTCTATGTATCGTAGAATCCATGACATTCATAGTACCATAAAATGAGGAGGGGCAAAAGATGGTTGGTGGTGTTCCGATATGTCAGTCGGTCAGTGACTGTCATTGATACTACATATGTTCGTGCATCTAGTGAAATGAGTGTGAGAGAGCTGTCTCAAAAACTTTCACTTCTTAGACACGGAACAGATCACATGCTTAGCATGATAGAAACAGCACACGCTGAATCACACGCCTAGATATCTATTCAAGGAGAAAACATACATATGTAGAGCAAGCAGCTTATCTTCCGACTTTGAGATAAAGTGAATTGATCCGTTGAAAACATTTGAATATGATTCTAATTTGATAAATGGAATGTCGATTATGTCACGTAATTCAATAGTTTTGTGTTTCAAGATTAAATAATCAACATCTCCAGGTGCGCACATTATCAATACAATTTTTCAACACACATATGCGCGTCTATATTTAAACCTAAGCATATATGTCTATATACATATAATTCTGAATACGTTATTTTTATCAGGAATTATATTTGAACCGACACCCTGTTTTATACAGTGAATATGTTGATGGCACAGATAAATGATCAAAGAAATTGGCTGCTGCAGGTATTGAACTCTCATCCACTTTGAGGCCATCTTTTTCAATGCCGCTCTTTACCATCCGAGCCAAGCAACCAGCCGGTAAAAAATGGTGTTTGATCAAAGAAAGTTTCAAATAAAAATAAGATATTTTCAATTATTTGTGTCTCATTAAAATGACTATTCCCTTGTATTATAATTGTCTGCGATTGACGACATAGAAAGATAGAGCAGTCGACAGCAGATGACCAAGATTTGATATGGGTATGAAGCGGTTGTTGTACTCACGATTAAACAGCTGCTAAGCTTTGTACATGGGTGTGCATATATGAAAATACATACACAAATATAAATCTATATGGTCATGTGTGTGAATATATATACATATATATTTTATATGCATCTATATCATATGTATATATTCATACGTATGTACATGTTATATATGTAGGAATGTTTATTTATGTATATGTTATTTATATGTATATGTGTCTAATATATGTATATATACACACTAATCTGCATACAT
Source organism: Thysanoteuthis rhombus (assembly GCA_963457665.1). Lineage (NCBI taxonomy): Eukaryota > Metazoa > Mollusca > Cephalopoda > Oegopsida > Thysanoteuthidae > Thysanoteuthis > Thysanoteuthis major. The sequence continues at coordinate 63,094,786 of OY735205.1, read as the reverse complement.
ATATATGTGTGTGTATGTATTTGTAAATATATGTAAATCCATTATATGTAAGCATGCACATTGGTATATATGTGAATATATATATATATATATATATATATATATATATATATATATATATATATATATATATATATATATATATATATATTGAAAATACAAGAGCCTTGACTTTTCAGAATTTCAGATCGTGTGTATAAAGATATAGATATGTATTGATGTGCATGGATACGTGTGTGTGTGTGTGTGTGTGTGTGTGTGTGTGTGTTAGTTTTCTATTATCTTTGCTGCATTGTGTACTATGCAATAGCCTATAGGTTGGATACAGAAGTATATAAATCCTGCACGTATGCCTAGCTTCCCACATACGGATTTGTGTGTGTGTGCGTGTCTATGTATGCACACACATGTGTTAGTTTGAATGTGCGTGTATCTGCTTGCTTTCTTGGTGTGTGCGTGTGCTTGTGTGCGTGCATATGTCTCTATGTTTTTGGTAGCTGAAAATGACAGATCATCTGAAGTGAAATACTTTCAAAAAACAAAAAAAATCGGTCCTCATCAATTCTTTGATCATGAATATTGAAACAAATTGAAAATTGGTATTCCGATAATGATCGCCAGTCCTTATTTGCGACTCACATCATAACAATCATATGCCTCAAGCTACTGCAAATGCAATCCCTATCACAAAATGCTTATAAAATATATATTATTTTCCGTAATTTATTATTAATGGAAATCTTCGATTTATTGTTTTTAAATCAGTCCTTGTGATAATATGCTCCCTTGAAGAAATGACTAATTCCTTCATTACATCACTTAATATTCGAGAAGAAATAAATAATAAAATGGGTCTGGTTAGTCACACAAATGAAACTGTCATGCGTCCTAATATCTCTTTACAGGATGACCAGTTAGATGATCTCAGTTCAGAGTTAGAGTAGTGAAAGTGAAAATAGGAAGTGAAAAATAAACAAGTTACTACCATTGCCTTTTATTGGGCAATGATCACAAAAAAAATCAAAATCCTCCTAAAAGTGAAAATTCTATTGGACACTATCAATGGAACCAATTATAAAATTACATTGCAAATTGAATACTCTGCAAAAAGCCAATCTAGGGGGATATCAAAATTTCGGAGAAAAGTTTTTTCTGATATGATAAAGAGTGAATATTTTAATTTTCAGCCCTCTAGCTCCATTGGTGCAGCTTGTACATGTGATACAAAAATAGCCTGATAGAGCGACAGACAGCCAGACCAAGTTAAAAATTGAAGAAACCTATGTTTATGTTATTGGTGACAATGTTGGTTGACGCTCTCTAAAAATCTGAGCATAAGATTTCTCCGATACAAACCTACCCCTCCTTTATTCTTAACTACACCCCCAAACCGCCCGATACAGATCATTCAGTGGTTCACGTTAATGATTGTCGATTCAGCAGACTTAATTGCCCTCATCCGAATGTGTGTGTGTGTGTTTGTTTTTTTGTCTATTATCTGGTAATAAACACCATTGTATCATATGTTCTGAATGGTTGGATATAAAATTCTAACAAATGTTTAGTTCTATGATAATATTAGTTTTTTATATTGTGAAGTATAGAAAAAGTGAGACGAAAAGAGTAAATAAATAAAACGATATAACTGAGGTCGTTAAAGCTTTTTACGACCGGGAACATGGAAAAAGCAAGTCTGGTTCTCAAGTAAGCTGCCTGAAATTTTTCTGTTTATTTTTAAGAGTTTCAAATTTCCAATGCTTCTACTCAAACAACTGGATGACAACCAGTCCTGAGGCGGAGTGGGAGTCATCTTGGCCAAGGAGAACTGACCTATGATTTTAAGGGCAGGGGCGTACTCTAAAGGCATTGCATAAGAGAGGTGGTGTAAGGGATTTCTGAATACGAAGCACAGATGATCACCTTAAATAAAATTGCTTGTTATTACCTTATAATTCAAATCGCTCTATTTTACTCATTTCGCACACTTGTAAGTACATCATATGCATGAAATGTACGAGCATGGGGACTCTGTACTTATCAGGGGCAAAGGGCTTGATATACCCGAAATATACACGGTTTTTCCAGATTTGAAGGCGTCATTCCCCTTACCCCTTCTCCTCTGGCTTGTACCCCTATGAATGTTTATACCCATAGATAAATCATATATATTCAGCACATACTTATTGAACAATTTGGAATAGAGTTACATATCCTATTTGGCCCGGACCTATTAGCTACCCTGTTGACAACAGACACATTTCCCAGGGTAAAATCAATCTATTACCGGTAAATGACTTTAAGTCGATTGGAGATTCTATTTTACAGTTATGATTATTCACTTAACTCAGCTCAACCTCGTACAAAGTCATGGGATATACTGTAAAGATAAAAAAAAATACTACTCCAGCGAATTAATTTACTGATTATAGCACTGCCCTAGGGGCACATGCTTTTCACAATATACGGCAAACAACTAGGATTGTGTTTTGCGCAAGAAAATTAGTAATCACATAAATATATTAGAATTTATTCATTTTTTTTGTAGATATTAACGTCTACTGGTTACAAACTTGACGCTATTCGACCCAACTAGGGTACGGGTAGTCATACGTGTACAAGCCAAATGTTTACTTCGGACAAAACTGTATAAAATCTCAGGGAAATCAAACCTTTTGCCCTGCATATAGACAGACTTTTCACGCACCAAGCACATTATTATGGTTAGATTTAAGGGTTGTCCTTCAAGATGAAATCTTATTTGTTTGTATCGATTATGACTTGATAACAAAACTTCGTCTCTTTAGCTGTCATCTCGATGCTCTAGCGTCTGATGTCATGGCTCACATAAGAAGCAAAGAATTAATTCCGTACAATTCTCAATGAACTGGAGGTTTTTCGTTTTTTTATGGATATGTTATCGGAATGTTCTCGAGACGATGCCCCGAGCATGATTAACTTGTTTTCATTATCACATTTCATGGTTTTTGCTTTTTTATTATTCATTTTTTGGTGTGTGGTTTCTGGTATTTTGATCCTCTCAAGACAACTAGGTGAAAAAAAAGCTGCTCTTCTAGATCATCCGAATTTGCTGAATGTTATTTTAGCTTTACTTACGCCGGAAAAAAAAAAGATTTACTTCGAAATGGAAAAGAAAATGTTCGATTCTCCGGGGGGGAATTTCTAAACAAACAGTTCAATTCCATTTTTTAAACAACATGTCATATCGACTTCTGCTCAAAATGCCCGAAGAAATATCAAATAGCTAACAAATTTAGAAGGTTCAAATAGCACACACGCACGCCAACACACTCAATGGCACTCTCTCTCTCTCTCTCTCTCTCTCTCTCTCTCTCTCTCTCTCTCTCTCTGTAACTCAGACATACAAACATACTAGATAATACTTACTCAGCTCAACTTGGTCTATCGTAAAAATCAGTTTCCTACAGCGTCATTATAATTGAACGTACCACTTTTTCATTTATATTTCGTCAGTCAAAGCTAGACCAGTCAGAAAATTCGGGGATAAGGGAGAGGCTTTTGGCTTGTATTTTTGAGCATAGTAATGGGTCCCCTCTTTAGGAAGAATGACGGGATCACCACAGGGATTCTCCTGCATAATCCCAGCTTCTTAAGATGACTGATATCCACAGACAAACACTCATCTAGGCACTTACCAGGCACGTCATTGTGCAACTTTGGTGAATGTATTACGTCGATGTGTCCAACACGACTTAACCATAACTCCTGAAATAAGTGATGCATCAAAAACTGCTTTCGTTATTTTCAACAGAAAACACAACTCATTTAAAACATGATAGTTGATTTCTGCATTCATTAAAATTCATGATATTTTCAAAATTTAAACTTTGACATTCATCCTCAAAATTCTTGGTGGCCTTGGTATTCACAGATGGTCACCGATGTAGATACTTACCAAGCTCGATATTATTCGACTGTGGTGATTGTATGAGAACAACTGTGCCCAACGCAGCTGGGCTGTTGCTAACGCTTAGTTATTTTCGTACATACCATTGAAAGCTTTGTTTTCACCGTGATTCGGTAGTTTTTCGAAATACTTTCTGGAATAACTGCCTAAATAAAATTTCAATATTTTGTTTCTTCCATTTCACTAGCTGATTCAGTTGACGAACCCTTAAGAAAAAAAAGTCTAACAAATTACGACTTAAAATCTCTACCACAGACTCGATAAATTATACATATATTGGTTGGTTTGGGATTATTTATGTCGTCGAGTAGCGTAGGGATAGCTTTTTTCCAGTCTTATCGAAAGTTAATGTTTAGTTCACATACAATGTTTCAGTTTATTTCTATTTCGTATTTGGGTGTTGATGAATGCCTGGGTGGACTCTTTCTCCTTTATCTCAGTTGATGTTTGAAATTGGCAGACTCACCAAATTAGGTTTTGTTTCAACAACGAGGTATGAAAAGACATAATCCAAAAAATTGATGAAAGAAAGTTTCCCGTTTTTATTTATTACTCACTCGAAAGCCACCTTTTTAAAGACCTCAGCCTCGCTGTCAAAACTTTCCTTTTTTGTTGTCATTCGCTTATTCCTCTTATTTTCTGTAACAAACAGTATATAGATTTTTTATAGACATTTTCGGATGAATTACCTCGGAACTAGTCGCCTGGTTTGACAAGGTTATTTTCCAACAAAGAGCATTTCAATTGCATTGCACTAACAATAATTTCACTGCAATTTGTGACGATAAAGAACCTATAATCCCACCCCATAAAAACATTAAAAATCAAATAATTCTGATATGAAAATTGAATATTGTATTTGAAAATTCATCTGCTATTACTGCACTGAAAATGAACTTGTTTAAAGCAGACGATATCCACACTTCATTTATAACAAGAATCTTTCGTGTAAATTTAATCAAGACCAGACAGGATCGTCTCTTGATACGGCCGGCCCTAGGAATCGGTAACACAGTGCACCATGTGATAGGGGACGCCTGTCAATGTCTGAGGCAGTAAAACTTCCCAAATACAAATGGAAAAATAAATGCGGAAATGAAAAGATTAAAGAATGAAAAGTCAAAATGAGAAATTCCCCTCAAGTCAAATCTTTCAAAAATATCTGACAAGTAAATACTTTCTGTTTTAGAGGAATTAATAGGAACCATTTTCATGACCAACGACAAACTTAATCAGGTTTTAAAGGGCGCCGGAGTTCATCTTTCCCGGGGCGCCAGGAACCCTGGGACAGACTCTGATTTACAACTCAGTCTTGTCTTCTTATTTGCTTCCTTCCGTCACTTATTTATCCCACAAGATTATATTTCTTTTACTTATGTAAGAACGCCTTTCTGTTGCCACATCTTTTCATCGTCAAGTTTTAATATTTATTTTGTGTCGATTGATTTATAAGTCTTAAATAGATATTTTCTCAAGTTTCAGTGATCTTCCATATCTGCTTAGAAATTTAGTACTTTTTTCTGCTTTCTATCTACTAAATAAAACTTAATACATGATCTGCTATCGTTGAAAACATCTTTTCATCAACATAGGGTATTTTAATTACTCAACTGCTTCTATACAAATCAAATAAACGTCATTTTCAGTCTGGAAAGTTTTACATGCATGCTGGATTCCATAAGTGTTTCGAAGTTTACTAAGCTCAGTTACGTACAGCACAAGTTCAAATAGGTTGTGTGGAGATCGTGTGGCGCCACTCTTCTGAAAGAAGACGGAGTGACCACTCTGAAAGACAGCATTCAAAATCAAATCCATTCGAGTACTGATCTGTAGCACTGGTTGTTATACGCAATTATCTTAGGCTCAGAGCAGGTTTTAGATATTTACACACCACAGAATCTTCATAGGATCGAACTTGTCAAACTCACAGCATTCTGCGAGACAAGCATGCCTACGTTGACGCCCATATTAACTCTTCCATTTGCCATTTACAATTGGAGGTAAGAATTCGTACATTATCCTCATATTGTTTGCCTCCAGACCGATCTTATTTTGTTACAAAAAGAAGGAAAAAACACGGAATATGAATTTATTTGAATTATTTTTTCACCCTGGGACATCAACTGAGGATCTGACTCATTTAAAAAAAAAAACAGCTCTACTGTTAGTAGCTCAAATACTATTCAATCTTCATGCAGATCTGCTTATACGGTGTATTCTAAACGAAAAATCTGATGTCATTGATGCAGTAAACAAAGTACCTATCTAATAATCACAGACAATTGCAATGCATTACATGTAAGGTTCAATATGACTGTCGTCTGTTTCGATGCATTCATTCAGTCGGCGAGCGACTGGTCTACACTCATTCTGACGACTTTCACACGTCGATGGTATCAAATCCTTTTTATATTTTGGCTTTCGATTCTCATGTAGTGACTGGTTTTGTACCGTATACCATGTTCATTTGGCCTCCCCTGAGTAAGAAATACGGAGGGGTGAAGTCAGGTAATACTACTGACTGTATGATAGCATCATGTCATTTAAACCAGCAACTTTCCAAATTACTTTTGGGACAAATCGGGTGTTACTTTTGGGGCATTCTGTAATTCTAGTTTATCGCTTTAACTCAAGTTGAAAACAATTCCATTGACCACTACTTTTTCTGTTCAGATGAGTGTTTTGCGACAGACTGTTAACTCTTTAATATATTACTTTTACGAGGAGACATTCTAAGAATCACGTGGATTTGTCTTTCACGAAGTCATCAAATAAAGCTATTATAAACGTGTCCAGAAAAGATTTGCTGAACTGAAGAAAAATGGAAAACATTTGCCACCGCCAGGCATTATGTCTTAATTAGAGGGATGACTATACTTTTACTGTGTAAGACATAAGTCTATTCAAGTGCTGCCTATATGAGTTGATCCATTGATACAAATCTGTAATGTTGTATACCTGATTGAATTTGCAAATGTCTGTAGTGCCCATAGCTCGGGTGTGGCATGTTTTATTTCACTTTTCATTAGATAAGTTTTGTTTACCAATTCAAAAATAGTTCCCCTTCAAAAAGATTCGTTCTATAAGTATCTATGAGATATTCCCCTCCTATCATTCAGAATATATCCAACGAGGTTTTGTAAGAGTAAACTTGAAAAGGAAAATATATACATTAAGGCTACGTGTATCTAAGCAATATAACACATACATTTAGAAAATACTGTAATAAAGCAATAAAAAGTATACATAAAGCAGCATAGAAAATGTATATGCTAGACAATACATAAATGATCGTGCATGACAATATAAAACGTATACATGAGACACTATTGTGCTTTCACAAGACACCATAATATACACACAAATCAATATAAGCTAACACTATAGGAATGAATATATATGCGACGTAATGTAAGAAATGCATACAATAAACAATACAACTGATACATACAGGCGTGCTGAAAGTATTAAGTTACTGATAATACAGATTCCAAAGCCTATTACTTGGACTGTGACAGGGTAGAAAAATATTTTTGCCAGCTCATGTCAGAATTTGTGCAATTTCATGGGGCATAATTTCTCAACCGGGAAATTGAAAGGTTTTAGAGAATAAGGTACCAACACAGTGACCAGCGAAATAGAAGTGACCATTACAATTTCAGTATACTTGCAAAAGGCTGCTACTTCGAAGTGCATAGAGAGCATTCCAATCAACCCAAGGTTGATACTGACGTTACCAGCATGCTCAGCAAAAAGATGCATCATCGTAAATGGTAACACCCAGCTACCGTGGAGAAACAAAATCGTCAAAACAATTTCGTAGTATGTCTGGAAGGTACTGATGGCACCCAATTAAGTATCTGCTGAATTCAATAATCCTCTCGTCTTGCTACATTGAGTAGATTCAGCGCGATGGACGGCTCCAGAATTTTTAGGACAAATTGCTTATCTTTCTGTTATTTCTATTTTATCTTTTCCCCGTTGAAGTGATACAAATCATTATAATTTTTCTTATTTCGATGTCTTCTTTTAACCATCATCTCAATCCCACTAGTTGCTCTTTATCACATGATTCATAATACTTGGAAAAATATCGGATAAATATATCAAAAACTGTAACTTCTCGAATGTAAACAAATTACCGAAAAGAAAAATGGGTTTGGGAGTGTTATTTTGAGTTTCTGTTTCCAGGTGAAGTGTCCTTGGTTTAACCTGTTGAGCCCTCGGTCTAAACAGTGAATCTGATTGGCTATGAGATGTAAGCTTTTATTTCACCTGAAGCTCATTTTTTCCGATCAACGCTATTTTCTCACTGCTGGAGGGTAATCGGTACTACTTCGCGATAAAGAGTAGCAAATTAAAAAAGATTGAGATTGAAAGTAGTCATTATGGACGCCAGGAAACAGCAAACTTTGGAAATAAGATACTTCAGAAATATCCTGAGTTTGACTACTGCAAACGGAACCAGGAATACCGGTATCAAAATAATAGGTATCCAAGTTACAATCACAGATCGGACCAAAGCAAGGAATCTCAGATGTTTCGGTCATATCAATAAACTTCCAAACTTCCAGCAACGTTCATCAGTCATAGAAAGGTGATTTTCCCTGACCCAAGGTGAACGGGAAAACTATGAAAGGGCTGGGTCACACAGATGAGAGAGCTACCCCTTGCTACACTGGAAAGGAGTGCAACCGACGGGGAAAGTCGGCGAGGTGTTGTGCAAATGTATATGGCAAGGGTCCGCTGAGGTCCGAACAAATGATGATGATGATGATGATGATGATGATGATGATGATGATGATATATTGAAGCACTTACGGCCAAATCATTTTGGACTAACCACCGAAGTTAAACAACGTCGAGCCTGGTTAGTGCCTAGATGAGTGGATGTGTAGGAATACCAGATGCCGTTGAAAGCTGGGGATAATGTAGATAGATCCCTATGGCGATCCTGTTAATCGTAATAAGGGTGGGACCGATCTCTAAAGTACGCTCAATAACGAAACACGACCCTTGACCCTCTCCCTAGACTGGCTGTAAGTGACAGAAAATCAATGAACTTATTTCAGTAAAAATGATACTCCTAAGAGGGATACCATCTGATAACCTATTTCTTTCCGTATTACTTATTCGTTTTTGCCCCTTTAGCATGAAGATGAACTTGCTGATCACCTGAACTCTGGAAGATCATTCCAGACCAAACGAACACAAAGGTAATGCCCGAAGCATTGCTCTGAATGATCTTAACCAGTGCGATCAGGGTTTGTCTTTTGACAAAGTCAAGTGCTTTGATGTCCTCGTATCAACGGTTGTATGAAATAAAGACAATTTTTGTGGAAGCTATTTCCTCACATTATTGGGTCTGAGATTTCTTACTTTAAACATACTTTGTGTCACATCTTGCAATTGCAGGGGATTCGGTTAAAAAGGTGAAAAGGGTCGTGCTGTAATCCAAATTATCCAAAAGTCTTGTAAAAAGCCATCGAAAGTGTTTTAGCCAATAAACAAATCATACCATTCCATTCAAGATCCATATCACTTTCACATGAGTGTTTCGTTCTGGTATCTTCATTGTTGTTTCATTCAATACGTTTCTCTCAAAATACATTTTGTATTTCGCTATCTTTAAAGAGCACTGAACCAATTTCCATTTCTCATGTTCATTACTTTCACCACCAATCAAATTCCTAGAGTAAGATGGATCAGTATGTGAGAAGGGCTCCATTGTGATAGGTATTATACGCCAAATTAGAGGGAAAAGAAAAGGAGTTACCCCACTTGTCACTTCTTGATCGATCGATATATGCCTTGCTTTCCCAGCGACACATTACAAGCTTTCCTAAGGATCAAGAGAAAATTGCATCTTGTTGGAGAATGCATTACATATTTTTCCTTTATTTCATTTCAAGAAATTCGTATATTATGCGTTTTGTCATGGATCCCTTCATACATGTACATATAGGAAGAGAGAAAAGGAGACCGTAGGAAAGAGGGAGAGAGAGGAAGAGAGGGAAAAATTGAGAGGGTAAAAGAAAGATAGGAGGTACCGTTATTCTGACACTAGTCGACAAGATGGCGTACCGATTAAGAATAGAACTCATTACACTTTCCATTGCATATATATATATACATGTGTGTGTGTCTGTGTGTGTGTGTGTATGTGTATTATCAATATACATCAGGAAATTTGAATGATTCTGAATGTCATGCTCAAATATAATCAATAATCACCGATCTTTTTTTTTCATAATTCGAAGTTCAAATTCGGTGGATAATGTAAATAAACAAAAACAAATGTCCAGACATCTCTCTCTCTCACTCTCTCTCTCTCTCTCTCTGTCTGTCCGTCTTTTTCTGTCTCTGTGCCTCTCTCTCTCTCTTTCTCTGTCTATCTCTATCTTTTTCTGTGTCTGTGCCCCCCCCCTCTCTCTCTCTCTCTCTCTCTCTCTCTCTATATATATATATATATATATATATATATATATACATATATATTAGGATAGCTCCATTGTAATATCCTATTCTTGATATTCCGAGGAGCGGAGTTACATGATTGATATGACTTAAGATTTGAGAAAAATTCAATTGTAGAGAATATTTATCGCTCAGAGGTTTATCATAAGAATTGTGATCACGATGATCTAGATTTGACGAAGATTCACCCATTGTCAAAAGAAAAGGGAAAATCTGATTGTTTTTTTAAATACAGAACAAAGGACAATATTTACCATGCTGTGCCTTTTTGTTATAAAATATAACTGCAAATTATCAAGTTTTACACGGTATTATAATGCTGCAGGGGTAATAGCGTTTTATTCTTCGAAATATTATACTTTTATATTGAATTTCACTGCCATACAATCAAGTGATCTATTGAATTAAAAAGATTCTCTGAGTGTGCGTGTGTGAGTGAGTGCGTACGTCTAGACTTTTCAGACGGCAAAACGATCGGATCTATTGAACTGATCTTCTGCACGCACACATGAAAAGCGCGATAGGCATAACGCTCAACTGTCAGTACAAAGAAATATATCTTATCTCAAAATATACTTGATAAATGCAAATAGCTTCTTTAACCAATCGTAGTTGCATGGTCTTCTAACTGATTTGTTGACTGACCTTTTAAAGACCAACAAATGTTTTGACCATAGAAGAGAAAATTTAGCAAATGTCTGTCCGTCTGTCTGTATATGCACAAAGAAGGCCGAAAGTAGGGCCACCAAATATCCTGATGGGGTGCTAAGACACGTGTTTAGAATTGAAGAATGAATTCAAAAGACGTATAGGAAAGGTTGCAGGCGAGAGAGATTAGACATGGCTACGCAAAGAAAACCTGAACAGACACACATAATTTCTCATCATGACAGCCCAAAACAAATGCATCAGGGCAAACTATATCAAGGCGAAAATCGATAGAAAATAAACAAACATCAAATGCTGCCTATGTGGAGAGAGGGATGAGATCGTATACCAATACCAGGTAAGCAGTAGATGTAGACAATTAGCCCCAGACAGGGTATAAACACAACAGGACAGGGTAGCAACAGAGATATATTTGGAAGTGAATGAATTGAGATTCAATCATACGGACGAATGGTATCAGAATAAACCGAAGTGAATCCTGGAAAACAGAAGTTACGAATTACTCTGACGTTTACATCAAAACTGACCACCACCACCACCGCCAAAGACCAAATAATAGATGTGGCTGTGCCTTTGGACCACACAGTAAATAGAAGAGGGAGTAGAAAACAGGGGAATTACCAGGACCGGGCAAGGGAACTGAAGATGTGTTGAAAGTCAACGTAGAACCAGTAATAGAATGTGAAGCTGGAACTGTACCAAAGACACTGGAAACAATACTGGAGCAATTGGAGGTGAGAGGAAGGGCTGAGACTATAAGGATCACAGCACTACTGGAGACCGAACAGGAAACGAAGGAAAGTACTGGACACATGAGACCTACGATCCCAAGCTAATAACAATATCCTAACAGCCATCAACAAGGCATGGTGGAAGTGGTATAAATCACAGCGCTGCTGTGATAGGTGAGGATAATATTAGAGAAAACCTTGAATTCTAAATAAACGTATTGTCACTTGACCTCCGGTGAAAACAAGCAGGCAATTTATGTGAAACTGTAATTCAAAGTACTTCTGTGGACTGTGAGAGAGTGAAGAGAAAATTCGTGGAGACTAGCTGTCATTCAGTCTCCAACAGTGGCCACCAGGCAACTGCTGTAATAATAATAATAATAATAATAATAATAATAATAATAATAATAATAATAATAATAATAATAATGGCTTAAGACCTGAGGAGACTTATTGTCACTCAGCCTTCAGCGATGACCACTGGGCAACCGGTGCGAAACAGTAAATCGCAGTATTACTGCGACTTATTAGTACTAGGAGAGAAGGGCTGGAGACTTGAGGAGACTTGCTGTCACTCAAAATCCAGCGGTTACCACCAGGCAACTGGTGTGAGATTGCAAATAATAATAAGAGAGAAATGGAATCGCTCATTATGCCAGCTCAAAACGAAAGCATCAGGACGAACCTCATAAAAACAAAAATCGACAGAACACAGACAAACAGCAAATGCCGCATGTGCGGTGAAAGAGATGAGACGGTAAACCACATAACTAGTGAATGTAGTTAACTCGCCTAGAAGGAGTACAAGCATAGACACGATAGAGTAGCAACGATGATACACTGGGAACTAAGCAAACAAATGGGATTCAACCATGTGGAAAAGTGGAATCAGCACAAACCAGAGGCAATCTTGGAGAATGACAACCACAAACTACTCTGGGACTTTGACATCCAAACTGACCACCTCATCCAGGCAAGAAGACCGGACTTGGTAATAATAGACAAAAAAAGGAAGACCTTCCAAATCGTAGATGTGGCTGTACCTGCAGACCATAGAGTAAAAAAGAAGGCAAGTGAAAAACAGGAAAAATACCAGGACTTAGCAAGAGAATTGAGGAAGATGTGGAACATGAAAACCAGGGTAGTACCGGTCATAGTGGGCGCACTAGGAACTGTCTCAAAAAACGCTGAGGGTGAGACTAGAGGAGATCGGGATAAGGGGAAGGATTGAGACTGTATAGACCACAGCACTACTGGGAACTGCACGGATACTGAGGAAAGTGCTAGAAATATAGAGACTGCAACGAATTGCAGCTCTGACATGATAGGCAAAAGAGAGAGGAGACGTTAGCTGAAGACCTGAGGAGACTTATTGTCACTCAGCTTCCAGCGATAACCACTGGGCAACCGTTGTGAAACTGAAATGCAGTATTACTGCGACCTATGAGTACTAGGAGAGGAGGACTGGAGACATTAGGAGACTTGCTGTCACTCAAACTCCAGCAGTTACCACCAGGCAACTGGTGTGAGATTGCAAGTGTTAGGTCTGTGTTTGCACCCATCGCAATAAAGATGATCTGTGTGCCTGGGTCATGAGAAGAACTTGTTGAGGGTAAGATATAGTAAACCTGAAATTACCCTAATCGCTTCATTTGCACACCAGTTGCTCTGATCGAGGTATATAAATAAACAGATAGAGAGTATGTTCCTTAACGGGTTTTTTCTCGTAGCCTAGAAATTTTAGAAAAACGTACATGGTTTTATTGAGAAATCTGTATGACTAATAAGTTTGTGAGCAGTAAACTATAGTATATGTGCGCATATAAATAAAGATAGGTATAATAGGCATACACACACACACGTATATATATATATGTATGTGTGTGTGTAATTTTTATATATTTGATGTGTAGCAACATAGATAAATCACTCTACCATCACTACCTTTTTTTACTCTAGCAGTGGTGGCAAAAGACCGTGACATTCATTGCACAACTTGTCAGAGGTCAGTTGTAATTACATAGTTGTAGGACAAGATGAACTTTGATTCACAGCTCAAATAATGGAGAATTCCAATTAATGTAGAACTCACGAGCAATGTCTTGCACAGACGGTTCAGTGCATACTGTACCTAGTACGTTTAATTTCATGGGACAAAAAAATTTATGAAGCTTAAATTTTCAAGCTATGCTTTGGAAAGCTTTATCAGTAACCCAAGTACCAAGACTGGTGTTTTCAGTTATTTACAAAGCTTAGCTTCGTCAGGATGGCAACGGGTTAAAAAACAGGTTCGATTGGTTATTAATTCAATATAAAAAAAGTCATTCGATCAATATACTTCGGAATCCTGCTATAATTGCAGTGATCAATTGAAACATTTGAAGAGGTGATGATTATGAACAAGTTATTTCTCTTACATTTAGTTGGGTAGTGATCACTATAAAAATATGAAGCTTCAAAAAACAAAAATCAAAAGAAAAACAGCGTGAATGCTGCTGGACACAAATTAGAGTCTGATTCAACATAGAATAACTTTTCAAATTGACCCCCCAATACACACTCACCTTAAAACCTATTTAGGAAGATCACTTGAAGGAAAAAAATGAACCAAGCATTTTTTGTCTAGACAAGATAAGGAGTAAATGTTTGAAGAATCTTTATTTCTGATACATATATACTTAGCCTGGCAGACACGGAAACAGTCAGTAAGCCGGACCAACTAAAAAACTAGAGAAATCTACGTTGACTATTTAGAAACAGTTCTGGTTGACAGTTCTGGTTGACGGTTCTTAATTATGTAATGCAATCATCGTAGTTTAAAAAGGTTTGTCTGCTTTAAGATTTAGCAAGTGAGATCATGGTTTTTATATGTATTCAAGCGCACTGAGAATACAAATTACTTTAGCCACCAAGTAGATCCCTTCTTTTCATTTCTTGCTGCTCGTGACCAGGTATGTCAGAGAATTCAGGGGTAGAGATGGATCGACATTTAGTTTGCATAATCGATCATAGTGCAGAGACCGGTCTCCTCTTCGGGTGAATTAAAGGGATCATCACGTGTAGCTCATTATATGATCCCAGATGCTTAAAACACCTAGCGTTCCCGTACGGTAACCCATTTATGTACAGACCAAATTCAATGTTGCTCAACTGCTGTGATCGTACGATAATCTGTTAATCTAGCTGTAACCGAGTAGGCCCATTCAGCTCAAAGAATAAGATTAACTTTACGTGAAGTAAAATGATTTACCCGTACTTGAGCTACAATTATTTTAAAATCCTCTTTAGACGCGTTTATTTCGGAAGATATTTCAACACGGAAACGAGTGCTGAATCGTTGCCAAACGACCAGAGAAGACTGGAGAAAATTGCATAATTGAAAACAAAAATTGTCCAACGAAACTCTCTTTGATTAGATATACCCACGTCATACATCACTTACTTCTCTAAGGCGACTGTGTCATTAGTTGGTATAAATGAAACCACTGAACCCTCACTAGATTAGGTATTTTTGACCGGCGATGCAATATTCGTTCTTGTTATTCCTAAAGCATCGATGTTTTTGACGGAGAGCCAAAGTTTGGACTTTACACTATCGTTGAAAAAAAACACAAGGCACATAGTGTCTGCTCTTTTCCCCTTTGAATTCACCCAACCGTCGAAAGGTTATTATAGTGGCGTATCTAATAAACACATACTCGCTATAGTTCTTGCTCTTCGAAAGATTGTGAATAGATTGGAATATCCAGGAGTACAACCTTTGTAAATACCTGTGTAATAACACTTGGATATACAGCAGCTGTTAAAACAGAGAGCACCTATGTTCATGGATTAGGAAAGGTCCTACGAGTGCGTATGTGCTTGTGAATGTTTTTTTTTTTATTATTTGGCTGATTGTAAATAAACTACACATTTTTTGTACATATAGATACATGAGTAGCGCCAATGCATCATATTACATAGCAAACTGCCATAAAGAATCCAACATGGTACCCCAACTATCTCCCAAGCCATGGGATAAGTTGAATTTGATTTTATAGATACATTGAATTGATTTACGTAATATCTCAACTCCTGAAACATAGTTGCAATCGTTACTAACTATTAATTTATGTACTCCTGACCAATTTAAAATATGACCCGACGAATAAGGTTATCTTCGGTTAAAATGCTTCCTTCCACAGTATGCCTCTCGTTCTGATAATCAGGATAGGCGTATCAAAATATACAATAGTGGATATGGGTGGATATGTTGTTCATGGCGTATACCTATTTCGTAGTTTACAGATCTTTATATGTCTCCAAACAGCGCTTAAATTGGCAATATTTTAAATCAAAATCACTTGCCGTGCTTACAATGCCTCAAACCTCAAGCTGGAACCCTAGCGTTACTGTGTACTTAATTCCCCAACCTATTTAAATCACAGGATGCAAAGGCATTGTGACGTAGTGTCAGTCACTGAGCAATATATCAGATCCTAGAAATCGTTATATGCTAAAATCAATTGGGCTGAGTTCGGTTAAGGGCCAATTACTTGATAAATATTTCTTTAGAAAAGTAATATCTATTAGTGCTTTCACCAGATGTAGAAACCCGTTGTTTTTTAGCACTTCGATCGAACTTTTAAGTAGCAGAGTACAAATTGAAGATCACATTCTATAAAGTGCCTCGTAAAACAGCAGCTTGCTCCCTGAGAATCAATGAGTGTCGTTCTGCAACAACATTTCGTTTGGCTCAAGTAGTGCCATCCTGCTACGACGTCTCCAGTTTGGATAAAGTAGTGCTATTCTGTTTCGACATCTCTAGTATGGCTCAAAAGTGTAAAATTAACAACAAGGATTTGATCTCCTGACTGCAATACGAATGGCACTCGGTAATGTTTTCTGGAAAAATTGTACCAAAGTAATGCCATCGACGTGACACATATCGACAAGTATAGTTTATTAAAATGCACGTAAAACAACGTTTTCAACATAACTATATGCAGTGTTTTAGGTGGAGGGGGACTATTCGGAAAATGCCTCAAGAAGTCCTTTCTACAAAGACTGCATAAATACGAGCACACAAACTGCATTTTAAATGATATTATACAATAATAAACGATATACATAAATTGCATGACCAAATAATTCAGCTTTTGTGGTTGTTTTTGTAAGTGATTGAAAATTTTCTATTCATTGTTAATCTTTTTATTTTCATCAGATATCAATAAATATTTGGAGGGAGCCTCAAGGAAACAAGCCTAAGGCTCTCTAATCTATACTTACTTTACTGGCCATAGGCTAAATTTGTGCATAAAGAATATTCAAGTGACTTCTTCCAATTCAATCTTTCATATGACTCATTGTTTACTTTACGACTAATGATCATAAAGTGATTCAATATGATGTTTAAATTGGAAAATGACATCAAAAGAGCAATATTTGTTATTATTTTATCGAGCAATTATACAGTCAATTAGGCAACATATATATATATATATATATATATATATATATGTATGTATGTATGTATGTATGTATAAATATATATATATATATATATATATATATACATATATATATATATATATATATATACATATATATATATATATATATATATATATATATATATATATACATATATATATATATTGTTTGTGTGTGCATATGTATATGTCACTAACCTATGAATTTATTCGACTGAATATTAAATCTTTTATGCCTATTTACATATCTAGCAAATTTGATGAGAATTAATCTCACTTTCAACGGTTTGCGAGAGCAAGGTCTTGAACATTTTACTTTAACTAGTTCTATTTTGTGCGCATATGTGTGAGCCATCGACACCATATAGACACCCGTCAATAGATATCTTATCCTTTTTTTCTCTCTGAGAAACCTGGATGAAATGATTGAAGAATTGACTCAAAAGCAACTTACCATTTCCTTCACAGCATCCGATTCATTGGTACGGCCAAATCAGAGCAGTTGGACTCCCTAGTCCTTGTCTGGAGTTGAACAACGTCGCGCCAGGTTAGTAACTGGATGGTTGACCATGTGGGAATATCAGTTGCTGTAAGTAGCTTGGAATAATGTAGAAACACACATGATGGTCCTGTTAATCTTCGTAAGGAGGGAGCCAATATCTGCACAATGCTGGATAATGATAACCAGAGGCACCCTCTTTTATCACTGACACGGCTGCGAGCGACAAGAAATGAAGGAAAGAATAAATCACTCTGTTCCATTCGCTTTCTAAGACATCTTCTCTATTTTTGTGTCACTTTTCGTGTATAATGGAATCGTCTAAACTGATGAAGATTCTTGTCTTTTAACCCAGTGCTGTCACGTGACTAAATAAAATATTTATCCCAATATAAGAGTTGTGTTCTTTGTGAAAGACCTTGTATAATGCACAATGTGTATTCATTTATCTATTCATCCATCTCTCTCTCTCTTTTCCCCTCTCTCTCTCTATATATATATATCTATCTCTCTCTCTCTCTCTCTCTCTATATATATATATATATATATATATATATATATATATATATATATATATATGTATATATATATAATATATATATATATATATATATATATATATATATATATATATATATATATATATATATATATATATATATATATATAAATAGAAAAATTACCTACTATTGGCAGGGAATGAAACGGTCCTTGAGAATTGGCAAATTCAACAAAGATTGAGATGCAATGTATGAAAGATAAAATAAAACTTGAGTCGGTACCATTTGGAATGTAATCAAAATCAAGCTTCTAAGGTTTCCATTGATGGCTGCAAGAAGGGGTTTGTGGGACTTGAATCAAAGCTCTACGGATTTTTATAACAAAGAGATCAATACCGGCTAGAATGTTTACATGAATATGAAAAAAACTACAAAATTCAACAATATAAACAAAGGTTACGGAATTTATTCAAGAAAGGCATTCTGTACCATGCTTCATTTGTAACCCTATAAGGGTTCAGACAGTTGATCAAGATGATTGTGGTTCAATCCTGAAAAAAAAGGCTAGTTTTTTTTCTAGTTATTTCTTTTCATAGAAAACAATCTATCACTAAATCAACTTCTAGCTACGGATATGCATTACTGTGCATATTTAAGAAGTCGTTACCTCTTTGGATAAATGGAACCGTAATACCCCTTATTCAATATCGCAACCCGTTCCTAGCACATAAGAGGTTTCCTCTGTAATTTGCTTCCTTGTTTCTCTCTTGCAAGGAGAAAAAATGTAAGCAAACATTCCAGTGGTAAATTGAAAAATCCACCCGTAAAAGGGGCATTACTTTATTTGTGGCCTTTTCAAATACACCCAAGTTTTGATTTCACGACAGCTTCCTTCATATCACAAAATGAAAGAGAGTTTTCAACAGATCTAGTCTTTAGATCTATGTATTTCAGTATATGGATGTGGATTATAATTGATCCGACAGTATTATATTGAGATGACAACAAAGCATTTTTGATTATATTGAGAAATCTCATTTGTAATATCTTTTTCAGCTTTCCAAATTCCCTCTTCAATCAAGGGTCAGCAACGGGTGGCTGTAACCGATAAGTTGACCATTGAGGTGTTCTTTGTCGGCCTTTAACATCTTCTAAAAGCTCTTTTAAGTCACATGAATTTATGGACAATTCTACAGTATATTGATTTAGATCGTCTTTTGTGTAATGAATTATTTAATTTATGTTTACATAAGCGTTAAATTGTGCAACAACTTACATTCTAAAATTCACCTGGATCAATGGCAGAGCATTGTTTTCTGATGCCTGCTTTCTGAAAATTATTAAACAATTGACTGTGAGTAAATAAACAAATATAAATCTAATGCAGAATCCAACATTACTTTTTATTTGCAGAGTAGACACTTGAAATTCATATTCTCCCGGGGCAATTCTCTGTATACCCGAGATATATGATATACATGTGGGCTGTGGGCAAAACTTAAAAATAAAAAATAGTAAGTGGGCCAATACAAAAGAGGTTGCACATCCCTGATCTAACGTCTTTATTCGTAAAATAAATCTTGAATGGGGTCACATGCATTTTGTTTTTTATTCATGAATATTATATCTGCAAGGTTTCATTACTTCTGTATTCATTGTGTTACAGAGAGTAACTCAAAACCCAAATTGTCAGCATTGATTGGTTTAGTTTTCAGGCAGTTGAACCTGACTACCTAACTGTTTGCTTGAGTTGCATGGATAGGTCACTCTATTAGAGGGTTAGAGGCTGAAAATTTTAATACTTACTCCGTATATTTTGTTCTTTGAAAAGCCTCCAACGAATTATCGTTTAGGGGCCTTAATTTTCAATGCAAGTTTATGCTAAATCGATCACTTGATATTTGCTCTGCAACGTTCACACTTGATTTTTTAAAAAAATTTAACTATTCACTGCTCATTACATGGCAAGAGAAGTAACTGATCCGTTGATGACGATTTCTTCGATTCTCATTGACCTAACCCAACACAACATACTGTTGAAAAAATGTTGGTCGCATGGCTATTCCTAATGACTGTTTCTATTGAATGACTAATCAGACCTGTTTCTTAATTTTTTTTTACTTCTGATATTAGATTGTTGTACGACACCTTGCAAACCGAATCTATAATCGAAATTTAGAATAAGTTAAACTTTAAATGAGTTTACATGTTGGCTAAGATAGTTGCCAATTTCCCAATCTACAACAAGCAGATTCGTTATTACACAGCCCACTGTTCTCCTAGAGCAACATTTTTTCCGATTTTAGCTGATTTCGATTCTTTAGATCCTAGAACGATCCAAAAATTTGTTACTTTTTATGAAAAAAAATTCAGGTTTTTCGGAGCAGGGATTTTATTTACAATGTGAATATAATTGGCACATTATTTCCTTCATCTCACTGGAAGCATACTTGGGATAAAAGTATGGAAACGTTATAACACTGATGAATAATCAGGAAAAAACAAACATTAACCCTATCCCTAATCCTAACGCTAACCCCAATCCTAATCCCAGATACTATATACCGTATTGACCCCGGAGTAGGAGTATGTTTGCATATATTTCGTTTCACAGAAAATAAATGGATTCCCCAACATAGTCAATACTAGAAGAAAAAAAAAAACAAATTTGTCACGTGAAAAGAAATTCCATCGAAAAATAAGTATGGTCAGAATGAATCCTACATATGACATCACTGCCGTTTTCCACAAAACAACATCTAAATTGGAATCGAAAGAAAACATCTAAAAACATTTAGATTTTTGATAATCTTGATGCTATTCCTATTAGAAGCATTTAAGACGGAGTGGAAAAACTTCTGCATTTTTATTTAAAAGGTTCCCCATGAATTAAAAAAAAGTTTAATTGTTGTATTAAAAAAAAAAAAACTGTTCAGATGAGTTAATTATTAGGTCCAAAATCGTCGGCCCCCAAATGTTGTCCCAGAGTAACTCGAACTCATTGTATTATGGTTTAGTTGCTTGATGGATAACTTGGCTGCCTTATTCTAACATCTCTTGTCCGTATTCAAAGCCAGGTTATTGAATGCTGATATTTTAGAATGGCAGCCCGAGTCTCCGCTCTTTGGAAATTGGTGCAACACAATCTTCTATCTCCAATATCTCCCCAATCGACTTTGCGCTGAATTAAACTAAACCCACCCTTTTCGTCTGTATAATTGAACCCAAGTCGTTTGTACGATTGCCAATGAACCACTTTCCTAAATAATTTACGTCTGCCAACAAAGAAGAGATGTATATGTATTAGTCTGTGCCTTCCCTTCCACACAGCTTTCGGTCTGTGTTTCCAAACTTTATCTACAAGCGTTATCAATGTAATTTCATTGCGACCTTCATACAGAGATGAAGTATGCAACGTTCACACGAGAGAATCATGCTCAAGATCACGAAGTAAAAACTAGCCAGCACAGTATATCAATAAGAGATATCACGGACTCTATTGGAAATCTCAAATGGCAATGGGCTGATTATGTTGCAGAAATACCAAACAACGGTTTGATATGACAATGAGGATCCCAATCATATGCAGAACTGTGACCAGCAAAAAAAAAAATTTTTTTGATTTTCAAAAAAGATAGCTTGAGGACTTGACCAAGTTCATAAAGTCTTGGCTTTTCAATGTCGGTGATAGAAGGATCTGGCAAATGCCGGAGAAGGTCTATGTCCATCGACGGACGCTAAAAGGCTGATGATGCTGCTAATGTGATTGATGATGATGATGATGATGATGATGATGATGATGATGATTAGGAAGAGCAGATCATGGACTAAAGAAAAGGGGATAAAATGTTCGGACTGACACAGGAGTTTTCGGCGCTGACAGAGTTATGCGTTGATCGGGTGCTTTCCAGTTATCCTTGTTTTTAGTACTTTTGCTAATATCTTTAATTCGTGAATAATGTATGTGATTGTTTCGATTACTCAGCTAAGAATTGTTTTTATCCATCTAATATTTTTCCAGTGAAGATTCCGTGGTTACTGTTTAGAGAGTTCCCTGTGACATAACGTTCAGGTCATTTGCTTTGCAGTTCATAGTGTCCTAATTGTCACCTGTCATGATAATGTCTTCTTGATCAGTCTGTCATTTAGTTTTTGTATTAGTGATTGCATGTCATAGTATCTCTATTATTCTTTGTCATCAGTTCAGATTTTCATTCGCCTTTGTCCTTTTCTTTTTGTTATTACCGAAAAGTTCTTTTGCAATTATCACCGTGAGCTGTCACGTATGACGTGACTCCAACCTGTCAACTTTTGGACTCAGTAAACAGAAAACAAAAGAAGGCATCAACTTTCGAATGAGGTTACACAATTCCAAGTTCTAATCAGGAGCAACTCGTCTCACATATTAAATCATTTCTTTTCCAACCTTCATGGCTTAGAAGAAGTTGTAGAATGACGAAAAAATAACAGATATGCACAGTTGAGGGGCCCCTGAAATATATAGTCAGATTGGTCAGTAAAAATGCGTAAACTGAACAAACTACTGCATACCAAACGTTTTACCCCCTCAATACCGAACCTAGGGAGGTAGCTTCTTCATATAGCCCCCTCTCCTCTCAGTTATGCCACTGAATTCAAAGATTATTATCGAGAATTTTTATCTTCTTGTGAAGAAGTAATTGATTCTAACTTCAGATCATGCTTACTTTTTGATACTCTTTGCCTCATTCATTGCTTCATCCAAACTCCATGACGTAAACCTATCGAATCAACACTAAACAGTTCGTACATACTTCAGACGCTCTGTTGACGTTATCGGCAGCTTGGGTGTCATTATGACAATTGGAAATCTTACATGAGATTTTATCAGACTTCTTGGTTAGACTCAGTTGTTGTTAGGGGCTCGAATATATACCTACTCTGACCTTGCAAAACCGGCAGTTGCATTAGTAAATCTCTCATTTTTAGCCTTATATCTTAAAAAGTTTAGAGGCGTCAAAAACCTAATTTATGCCTGAATTTGAGTTACATCATTCAGTGGCATTCCATGGCTAGAAATCACCAAGGTGCAGTTTATGTCAGTCAAGTCCCATGAGATATTGGATACAAGTTCACATCTTATCAGAGGATCTTTCCTTTCCAGATTTTTAATATTATGTGATACTGTTTATATCCCGCTTCTCAGTCAAACAATACAACCAATTAATGCAAGACACATTCACACGTTGAAAATCTTTTGATATCTTCCATTTTTTCTTTCTCCATTATATCATCCTGAATGGTAAAAAATGACAAGTCTGGACGACTAGTTAATCTAATGCTTTAATTGCTTTCAAACAATTAGCTAATTAGATATCGAATAACGATACCATCAGGGAAGATAACAACAGAGGTGTGTGATTGTTAAATAGTGATTATTACACAGTGATGTGAAAAATTAAATAGTTTGCATCGACAGCAATGAATTCCAGATATAATATTTTACATTTGAATCAGATGAATGAATGCAAGATAAGCTGTATTTATGAATAAGAACAGTTGAGATGACTTATCTAAGTCTTATTATTTTGAGAAAAGCAAAAATAGTCAATTTTATAATATAGTTCATTGTTTTAATGTTATGTTTCTTATTCGAGGTCTTTTAATACCATAACGAGTGGTTTCTAAGAACTGATCATTTCATCTGCAGAAACACATTTTGTCTAATCTGGATACTAGGTAGAAAAATCTTAAAAGTGTTCGTTTTGACTCTATCTACTCGAACGACTTATTGTATCTCATAGATTCCCAGGTGAAGACCGTTTCTGTAGTTTGGATTATTCATTTCTTTTTCATCTGGATTAAAAATGTGCATGAGCATTTGCAGATTCCCAGTAAAATGATTCATCATTTATCAGGTAACTGAGCATGTATTTCAGTTGACAATTATTGGATATTAAAATCTAGGAAGCTAAACGTCAATGCAATTTAAAGTATAGTATTGTGTTGCCAGAGCAAGCTTAACCCTCAAAAGTAAGAAGAACCCATTAATCCTAAAAAGAAGGGTTCATAATCGATGCATCCTCCCAATAATCACTTATGGAGCTGAAACATGGAACCTAACCAAGAGACAGATCAGCAAAAAAAGAACTATGCAAAGTGCATACGAGAAAATTATGCTAGGCCTCATATGGAGAGACCACAAGAAAGAGACAGGAGTCAGGGACATCATAGAATCCATTTGAAAGCTCAAATAGCAGTGGGCAGGTTATGTTGCACAAAAAACGGACAACTGATGCATATCGCGACTCACATAATGGATCCCCCAAGATCATATGCAGAACCGACGCCGACAGAATTTTATATGGAGAGACGAGCTAGACAAATTCAGAAAGTACTAGTTCCGCGACGCCCATGATAGAGAAGTGAGGCGAATTCTGGGGAAAGTCTTTGTCCAACGACGGATGTTAAAAGACTGATGATGATGCTGCTGCTGCTGCTACTGCTGCTCGTCCTGATGATGATGATTGTGAGCATTCTGTCTAACCAGCGTGACTTAATTCGTCACCCAGCTCCGGAATTTCATTGCCAATTGTTCTTCCTAATTTCACGATATCGGGAAAGTATCTAATCATCAAATTTCCCAAAAAAAATGTCTTTACATCAGATAATTTTCTCATATTTACTAATCTCATTCTGTTTAATCTATCCATTCTTCCATTTTCCCATTTGGATACGAAAAGACCAACTGTTTAAGACATGTGATAGACACACCAAGCACTTGGCAGTTATGCTACCGCTTGTATTACCATTATAATCAGGATCAGCCTCGCTCAAAGGCCTGATTTTCCCCCCATACGATGTGACTAAAAAAAATTTAGTCACCTTTCATGCCTTCTTTCCATTAAACGCTATACTTCTTCCTAACACGTTACGAGGAGTATATATCAGATCATTGTGCATACGTGGAGAGAATCACAAAAAGCAATTTTTTAAAAACATAGCCCGAAACAGGAACCTTTACACTATTGACATTTGTGGCCTATGCTCTTTACAGGAAATTCTCTTGAGTTTTATTTATATTTTCTTGGCATCTATTATATTCCATTTTGCATTTATTTGATGGATTGTGTTGTGAATGCGTTATCTGATTTGTCTTTGATATTGCTTTGTGTATGCGCTCATTTCATCATAGTATTTATATTTATTATTTTGCCTCGTGTATGTGCCTTTTACATAGCCTTGTGTATGTAGTTGATCCATTCTGTCGTGTGGATGTTCATTATTTATTTCGTATATTTTCTCTTTTCACTTTTTCCTCTCTTTTTTGTCTCTGTCAATAAGCGTGCTGATGAAACCCGGGCTTCTGCATGATTGATCGACCAAAAACGTTTATTCTAGCCGTCAATATTTATTTTTCAAGTAAGGGCTGTACATTGACACAATAAAAGCGTAAAACAATTTTTTTTATCGATGGTATTTATCATCAATTTTTACATTTGTGCAGAATTAGGGCTCAATCAAAGTACCAGCAACACAATGTTTGCCCAGAGCTTACTCGGAGCACCAGATACCCTTGGTATTTTCTGAACAATTAAGAAAAAAATATTTAACAATGACTTCTCCCTGATTTATTAAATTATATCTTTCCGTTATATTTGTTGCCAATATGTTTAGAATTGGGCTTGTTGTCTTGTCCAGTAAAATCAGAAAAAAAAAACAACATAAAATGCCTACATTGATTTCACTATATTGTTTCTTCTTGTTTCATAATAATCATTTTAAATTAGGAAAAAAAGAATCAGGAGCCATCTTGTTGAAATTGCCCAGACTTTCTGACTTCTGCTTTTTAGTGTTTATCCTTCGAAAGTAACAACAAGCTTTTCCTCGTATCGTGGTGTCGTAAATTTCCATGAGATATTTTATAGAATGCAATAACAGAGCTTTGCATTGAACAATTTATTACTAGATTAGAACAAATGGTACAACTAAATAAAAGATTTGTTGATTTAAGAGTAATAAAAAAGTCCTGTAGTTTTTGATTGTATCGCTTTGATTTATTTTTAAAATGATTCTGTTTTTTTTCTTCATCCTAACGAAAGCTATGGGGAATTCACATTGATAGTTTGTTTCCGAAGAAACATGATCGTGTTAACCGATGGGGTTAAGTTCTGCGTGAGAATATAATATCATAGACTATGGTTTGAGCCTTTTCGAGCTCCATCGTCAGTTGTGTATAAATGAATCCATGACTGGATCCTTTATTGCATGCATTTTTCATCTTCGGGTCAAAATGACCGACGATGGATTCTTTTTCAGAGAATACTCAATCTAACACATAATCAGATTCATTTTGTTGAACGAGAGATTAGAACTTTCAAAAAGAAATACCTTTCATGAAACTCATCGAACAACCGGATTTTCCCGGCGTTGGCTCAAGGGAGTCTCAACTTACGTGAGAAAAGATCTAATCTTAGTTGTCGGATGTATTGTATGTGTTTGCAGAGAATGTGAGGATGTTTAGGAGCAGTAATGAAGTGCTAAAAAAAGTGAGGGAACGTGGGGCTACGAGCTCACTTCCGTGGGGACCGCCCTGAAAAGAAATATGGGAAGGGTATTGCACGCATACCAAAACTGTGAATCTTTCGTTTAGAGAATTTTAGAATTATAGAGATATCGATGGAACACTGTTCCACACTTTGAAGAAGGGTAACGCCGATTTCGTGCCTTCACTCAACCCTAAACCGCTGCCTATAAGATATTCAGTTTCTACAAATGGAGTAAAAATTGAATAATTCAATTTTGCAAGCATAAATTGCATTGATTTTTATAACGAGAAATCTGTGAATATATTTTGCTCATTAATATTTATTACGATTTGCTTACAATGGAACAAGGCCTGAGGTGGAACATTCGACCTGCAAATCTGTTTGCCAAGCCTTTTCAAGTGCGTTCCTACTTACAGGGCCTGATATCATCCATATGTCACCCATCTTAGCACTGGCCAGGCTCAACGCTGCTTAATTCGGTTGATCTTTCAAGAAACGATGTATCCAACGTGATTTGACCGTAACCACTTCAGGGGATGCTCTTCAATCCTAGTCTTCGTGCTGAATATTCTGCAGATGGTATTGAGTATTCTATTCAAAGTACTCAGTATGATGCAGTAGTGGATTGAACAGGAGAGTTCAGAATGGGGTGGGTGCAAACACTCTATCACTCAGCCACAGTGATCTTGTGATAATCTCTTTAGGCAGTCCAATTTGTTGCCAGACATTTAGAAGTAATCAAGTCCTCATGTAAACATAATTGCTGTTTACGTACAGAGGAATCCGTTGAAGGGCATCAAATCGGTATATTATCATTATGATTTCACTCAAAGTCTGGAAGAAATGAAGTTTAACCTGGTAGAAATTCATATTTGGTGTCGTTGGAAAGTATATTTTATGTACAGTAACACATCAAAGGCGGTTTACGAGACGTTTTGCGCCAAAATATCATATGATGGTGAGCCATAAAAACAGGGAAAACCTCGCAAATAATTTACCGAGTAATGGAGGAGGAATCAAAACAAATTCTTATGTATTTTTTCTTCTTCCCAACGTTTCAAACATTTCAATCCTTTAAAAAATTCAGATCATAAATGCTGCAGATATTCTGAAATTCAAAAAAGTGTATTTCTAATGTCTAATTGACATGCAAAAAATCAGGGTTTTAGTATCATCTGATCACGTTCCTAATAGATATATTTTTGCATCCTTTTAATGAACATTTATAGGGACATAACAGTTTACCAGTCTTGAATAGATTAGAGGTTGCTCGAGGATAAATCGTATCCTTCTCATATCTATTCTAAGTAGTTCAAAATGAAGAAAGGTTGGAATTCTTTGCGTTGAATAAAAAGCACCCTCTTAGGTAACCTATTGTATTGGGGAATATTCTGAAAATCTACCTTTCTGAGTATGGTACTAGAAGAAGGAAGGGGTTTTGTGTTCCCAAGAGAGTTGGTTCGTCAAATTCGGACGCTTGTTTTTCCTCTGCTTGGCAAATGTAACCAAAAAGATTAAAACGTGGCTTTGCTTTTTCTCTCCTCGTGCAGTTAGTTCCACTCACTGTGCATCGTGGAATAAGCTGAAGTTTCCATTAAAAACGAATGCAACTTCTATTTTGACTGGAAAAAGCCATTTTTCTTTTCTTCATATTTTTGAACTTCCCCAACTTCCTGCCACAATGTCCCAGCGTGACTTCTCTGCTTTGATGTCTCTTCCCCTCAGTTCGTTTTAATGGAGCCAGTGCTAGACAAGACTTTAGAACTGCCGCCATTGTATGAGACAAGCTGACGCGTTTCAGAGGGTAAAAGGACAGCAAAAGGAGAGGAGAAAAAATCAGGAGATATTAAAGAAAACGAAGAATGAAAAGTACATGAAGGAAGAACGAATGAAAACGATGAGGCTAAAAAAATAACCATAATAACAGGTCTGGTTAGTCACTCAATAGAAACTGTCACATGACCAGCATCTTTTGGCAGCATGCCTTGTTGAGAGTGACCAGTTAAAGATTGGAATAAGGGGTAAACAATGTAGAAGGATCTTCCGTCGGCTTTAGTTGGGTGGTGATCTCTAAGATAGAAGGCCTGTATTTTCAAAAGATAACCTTGAGCACTACCGGATTCCAACTAAGTGATCATATTGGTATAATTTTTATTTTAAATTGACCATCCAAAAAATATTTTGTAAAGAAATTTCTAAATACAACAAAAAACTTTTACTAGACATAATAAAGAGTATACTTCTACTTTTTCATCCCTCAAAGTGAATTTGTGTGACATTTACACGTGACACATACTCACATAAATACATACATTATGTGTAAACACTGTTTCGATGATATGACTAATTCCAGTTCTTTAGATTCCTGATTTTAAAATGTGGCTGATGATACAACTCTTTTAATAAAGGGTTGTAATCACGACCTGTCAGTTCTGAAATATTGGCCACCTAAAGTTTTGGAAGTTTATACATAGCATATATTTATTCAAGCTACCAGAGAAAGTGTCTCATCTAACGGGATTATTGTGATGTTTACTCATCTCTAGTTGTTAAACAGTAGCATTTCCCATCTTGAAGGTAAGTGTTGCAGTATTGTAAAGAGTAACTCCAGAAAATGAATTTATTGACTCAAACTAGTTCCCATATGCTTTATTTGATATTGTTTCTTGTAAGCTTTTGCCTAAATTCATAAAGAATGTATAGAGTGCAGATATTAACTTTACTAAACCATGCCAATATAAGAACCACTCTCTGTATATTTTAAAGTTATTTTATGAATCTGAGTAAAAGCTTACGAGAAAAAAAATAAACACAAATACAGTTAATGGTTTATAATTTAGGAAAAGTTCAATTTTCGAAGTTACACTTCCTACTGCTGCTTCCCTCACCTTTAAAGAGGGGGATTGTTACAGTTTAACGATTTGCGTTGAATGAATTTAAGAGAGTGATCAGTGTTAATCGTTGTGAATACATAAAGATCTGATTATTCCCATTAAATAAGATCCCTCGACTGGCATGATGCATAAATTGATGGTATTAAAATTCTCCAAGTCCTTAAATTCCAAAAAATTTCAGTGGTCGGCATTCGGAGATTTTTCTCCAAGTACGGTACATGGTCAATCAGACAAAATCACACAAAAACTAATGAAACCTACGTTGACAATGTTAACAGTTTTAAGTTGATTATTTGTGATCATTCTTCAAAAAAAGAAAAAAAGAATGTATCCCAAAAGCCGAAAAAAGAGAAAAATTATGAACAGAATAAGAAAGAGGTTAAAAAAAAGAAAAGAAAACAAGAGGGTCATAGATTGAAGGGATCTTTAGGATGATGAAAATAAAAAGATTTCTTTGAAATAATGAGCAAGGAATTCTATAAAATTGGTGAAGCCGATTTAAATGAATATTAAAAAAGAGAGCCTGAGATCCAAGTAGGAGAAAGAAGGATAAATGAAATAAAACTAAGATAGAAAGACTCGTCATCACAGTCAATAACTGAATATCTGTAGCATCAAAATTTGGAGTCAAGTGACAAAATTTCATAATAAATATGGTCAGAATAAGTTTCATTTATGATATCTCATGCATTTTCCAATGGGAAACATATAATATAGTTTTTTTTTTAAATTCCGAAAAACATTCATATTCTGAAGAATCTAGATGTTATTATCATCCTGTCCCAATAAGACCCCCAAAAATCTAGAGAGGTTATAATGGATTTTCAAATCCGTTGACAAAACAGTGTGGCCAAGAGTACTTGCAACACACAAACAAATAAACATATATAAATACATGCACATATGAAATAAAGGATAGCACCCTTAGCCATTAGTAATGACAATGATTGTTCAGTAATGAGGAAGAAGAAATAAAGTGCATGAAACATAGCTGAATGAACATTAAGGAATGAGAGTGAGAGATTTATAAACGATAAGAAGGAATGGACTAAAGAGAAAAAATAAGTATTCAAAAAAGAGCGTGTATTATGGAAGAAATAAGAAAGAGCTAAGAAAAAGAATGGAGAATAGTCATGAAATAAAGTGGGGATATATCGAGGGCATTTTTCAAAAAAGGGAGAAAAAAACGAATAAAAGTTGAATGAAATGAGAAATAACACAGAGCTGAAAAATGAATTCGAAAAACTGAAAAAAATCAGTAGCAAAGAATAAAAAATAAAGATATTGAAGGAAGACAGTGATTTTTCTCAGCCTAGTATACGATCATGTGGAAGTGTCCTGAGAAGAAAAGAAGCAAGGCTGAAGAATAAACAATGCAGAAAGTAAGACCATTGATGCGCAATTTCTTTTTTCATGTGAAGATCCTGCAAAGGCAGAGTTAACATCTTCATTTTAAAGTTTTGCTTCTGAAATTGAGTATTACATAATATTGATGAATTGATTTTAAATTCAATCTTCAATATTTATTTCATTGAAACATGGCTTAGTTTATCAGAATTTTTAAATATATTATTCTTGTAAGTTGAATGAATATATCAATGATTTTGATAAAAACCATTGAGGCACAAGAAAAAGAATGCAGATGGATGGAAAAAATCTAAATAGCAAACACTTAGGAAGAGACGTTTCTAACATTTCCACACGTCAGTCCGTGAGAGCAACTAATGCTAAACTAGCGGATCTGAAAACAGAAACGAAGCTGAAAACTAACAAAGATCGGCTGGAAAGAAACTAAGAAGAAGGAGACTAAAGACAGAGAAAAAGTCGTGTCCTATTGGGGGTGATTAATGAAAACACTGGAGAAAGGCGTGATCAATTAATTAATTTTTACTTCACTTTTGTTCAGCAATGATCACTGAAAAAAGTTCGATTTTTCATAACACTGGCGTGACCACTGCCTTATACAAACTAAGGGATCAATTTAGCATAAACGTACATCTCAAATTGATTCCATTCTCCTTTGAAAATTGTTTTGTAGGGGGGGGGGAGAAAATACATCTTTTCTAAATATAATTAGGAGTAAATTTTAGAAATTTTCAGCATTCTGCTTCATTGGTGCTGTGTGTACACGGGACACAGATAGATAGATAGATAGATAGATAGATAGACAGATAGATAGATAGATAGATAGCCAGCCAGCCAGCTAGCCAGCCAGCCAGCCTGCCAGTTCAGGTTGCTTAAAAACGGAAGATAGCTATTTTGACTATGTCGACAGTTTTGGTTTACGTTTTCTGAAAAGATGGAGAGACCAGAATTAAAAAGATAGAGTAAAGAGCCAAAGGATACAAAAAAAAAAAAAAATGGGGGAAAAAAGAAAGGAACAAAAAAAAAAGAAAGAAAGACGTCTAATATTGTGCAAGTTAAACTTTGGTTGTCTGAACGTGTTCGCGTGAGGGATAACCGTGACAGAACATTTCTAAACGTCTACACACATCACAAAGCAGTACACACACATCGTCTGATTTCCAACAGTAAATCGTAGACACATTTTTCAGATGGTCAAGTTGCGGTGATGGTTGGCAGGAGGAAAGAGACGAAAAAGGTAAATGGGTTTTTTCTCCAAGACAGACATTTGTTTCTACAATCGTTCCCAATTTTTGTCTATGTGTTTCTATATTTTTACCCTTTACATTACACTCAAGTAAGATTCTAGGGTTGTATGTTTAGGCTTGGTTGCATCATGATTCCGGGCATATTGTTAGAAACGAGAAAATTATTGCTATTTCAAGTATTTAAGAAAAACAACATTATTTTCTTTTGCGGTTGTTTTTTCTTCTCTCTTTCTTAGATTGTCGGATCGAAATTTTGTCTTTCAGTGGCACAGAATTGGACTGCAGAGCACTAGTGTTACTAAAAATGATTAGAGATTTTGGGACCTTGGCTCTTTTAGAGACCCATCCAACATATAGTGAGATTTGATGAAAAAAGGAAAACTTGCAATACATAGATATGCAGCAGTATCATTCAATTGATGAAAAAAAATGACCCAAAAGAATGAACCATTATTTACACGATTTATCTATGTAGAAAAGTATATTTCCAATTGTATAATGTTGGCAAGCAATAATTTATTTTTGGTATCCTCTTCCTTTGAAGACCGTGGACTGTTTTCAAATAGTCCTATCCTCCTATTCAGCTACGGTGATGTCTCTCTCTTTCCTTTCTTTGCCTACTTGAAATTTTATCTCAATCAGAGAATCTGAAAATTTGACTGCACTACTCTGGCAGGGCTAGACTAAGCTAGAGCAGGGTCCGTAGTATGTGTCATAAAAGAAATATGCGTAAATATTGAAACACTTTTCCCTTGAATTTTTTCATTTGCTACATAGCCAGATTATACTATGAATGTGTCTAATGGTTCAATAAATGTATAACTTTTCGTTTAGACTTGTATACAATGACTATAACTTCAGTTTAAATACCTTAGTATTTATGCACTGTACTTGATAAAGCCCCCAATTAATGACTATATTAAAATGATAACTCCAATTGATGATGCTCTACTGATTTGCTAACAATAGACACATAGTTGCTCTTGAAAATTGAAGACAGTATACCATAAGAGAGGAAGTGCTTTATCACTGAATCAGAATTGATAAATTGCAAGCGTTTTGCGCAGGTCTCTTGAATATGCAGGACCGTAGCATATTCTGCTTTTGTTACGTTGTTAATCCGAGTAGAATTCTGGGGTTTAGTGTTTTGGTTTCGTTGCATCATGATTTTGGAAATATTGTTAGAAAAAAAAAACATTGCTTTTTCAAGCATTCATGTAAAACAGCAAGATTTTTCTTTTTTCTCTCCCTGTTTGTCCGATCGAACTTCTGGCTTTCAGTAGTGGAGAGCTTGACTGCAGATCTTTTTTTTTTTGTCATTCTCTTTCAAGATGTGGGCAATCATGTTTCCTCACAGCTTCCTTTCCCTTGTTGCTCTTAGCAACTCCCGCCCTTCTACGACGTCGGTATTATTTCTGCCACCCACTCACTGCCCTACACCTACTCCTTTTGCTTTTTATGCATTCTGTGAGTTGTCTAATCGGTTTTCCCTTATTATGTGTGCGCAACATCGCAAATGTCTCTTTTTTTTATTGTTAACAAAAGTTTCCTTATAAATTTTACTCTCCTCAAAACCTCTTCATTTATCATGGTATTACTACTGGGCTCAGGGAATTAAAATCGTTTACTGGGACTGGATCTCTGATGCTCGATAACATCAATTAGTCAGAGGGACGGTAAAGTCTGCATTGAAACTAAACTTCCAGTCAACCAAATGCCCACCTAATTTGTCGGTATTATACAATACCTGTATAAGTAATCACGCAAAATTCCTTTGTTTTTCGATGTTTTTATGAACATTGGGGATAACTTATTCCGTACCGCAGTCTTCAATCACCTTTTTACAGTATCATGTGTATTTGCCTCTTGTCCATCGGTTGTCCATCGATTTTTCTCCCTTTCTTTCCCTCCTCCTCATCCCCCTCTCTCTCTCTCTTTCTCACTTCCCTTTTCAATTTACATCCGTCTTTCTTTCTCTCTTTCACTCTCTTTTTATAACCGTCGTTGACTGGGAAACCTGGAATAAGAACTGATTACACATACTGCGTACTTTAAAGATATTGTATAATATATATATATATATATATATATATATATATATATATATATATATATATATATATATATATATATGATTATTTTGCTAATATATGTTAGAATCTTATGATGTTATGTCGAATTATGTGCAAATAAATGACACTTTGATGTGATAGATGGCAAGCTAGACTTCTTGACTGAATAGTGATGATATGACCAATGTGAGTCTTAAATGTTGATGCTTTTTGTAGGCTCTATGACGATGACAATAGACGTTTACTAATTTCGATCGCAGATAATTAACCTTAATCGATTCTTGCGATCGTTACGTAATGGGTCTATGCTGATAATATTCTCAATCTCTGTCTCGCCTTTTGCAGTTCAGATGCATTTGATTGCAATAAAATAGTTTTATTGAATAATTGTTTTCGTCGTGATTGTTATGTGCGATAGTCTTATTAATTTTCTTTAAAGCCAATTTTATTTGTTCATGTACAAAACATTTAAGGAATCCATTAGCGATAAGTGTGTGTTTGATGTTGCCTAATTCTTTCAAAAATAGTGTATGAGAAAAGGAAATTACTTTGTCTCTGTTGATTTTTTTATGACAGCTATCGTATACATATATGGACATTAACTATTGTAGTTTAGGAGACAAGAATTTAAACTTGTTTTTTTCTCTTCAAATAAAGGTAATAAAACTAAGACTATTAAAGTCTACGAAAACATTACAGAAGGGGGCTTTATTGTTGGTATTAAGTTCTTACGTAAAGTGGAGGAGAGGGTTTACTTTCAAAGACTTCGTTTAGTTTATTTTCAATTTAGTTTTTGGTTATATAGTGGCTACTCAAAAGTTCCAGGAATTTAGACAGGAAAGCAACTTACCATACCCCTTAGTTCTAACTGCTTCCCTCAAAATAGTCCCCTTGAGGTACGTACAGCGATCCCAGCGTTCTTTCAAAGATTCTATGCATCCCTACAAGGGTTGAAACGTGATGACCTTGAGAACTTTCTGCAATTCTTTTTGAATCTCCTCAATCGATCAAAAACGGCGCCATTTCAGTCGGAATTTCAGCCTTGCAAACTGGAAAATGTTGCAGGGTAAAATATCAGGCGAATAGGGTGGTTGGTGAATGACCGACGCTTTACAGGAAGCCAGGAGATGCCGGAAAACTCAGCGGTCTTGGCAAATTTTGAGGCAATGCATCTCATGTTGAACACGTCCAACAAAAATGCTTTGATGCACACAAACGATGTCATAAGCATAGTGGATAATCCATTCAAGATTTGTAAGGATAGCCTTGTGCACGTTTACGACGTTTCCTTGTGTTGCTCTCGTCGGTGGTCGTCTAGAGTGGTCACTATCTTTCCAGAGACGGTCGATTTTCCTTGAAACTCTTGTTGCAGAAAAAAATGTTCTGCTTTGTGACATGTCATTATCATTAAGATTTCATGAAGCAATCGTTGGGTTTATGTAGCTGTCTTGTTGATTTTGGAACAGAATTTGATATAAATTCTCTGATCTGTGAGATCTGATATTGTAAAAGCGCTAATACCTGAACAAGACGTTACAAAAAAAGTGTGCAGCCTTTGCCACATTAACGTACAAAAAGTGTTGCTGGCTCTACCCAGTGGCTGCAGATTGAACTGCATACGGTTTGCCCTATTATTTGCATTTCTTGAATTTGGGGTAGCTTCCCTTATATGTTTTTTTGCGTTTTTTTTAAATCTTAGTAAATTTCCATTGTCTTACAACAACGTACATTATTTTGTTTTTTTTTTATTCGTAATGCAAATATCATAATATTGAGACCAATACTACTTGGTGCATGAAAGGTTGTAATTTTTCTTCCACGTAGATAGTTGTAACTTACTGTGAAGCTAATTCATTAAATCACAATTACGAGCGAAGGTCACTATGAGAGTAGACTTCCATTTCATGGGTCGTTAAGTTTATTTTATCAGCATTTAAACATTATGGAAAATGTGTCTAAACTTATCCCACCAGGAAAGATAGTTGATACAATCTATTATTCTTCTTGTATCAAGTACAGATGTGATCCCTATCGTGTTATAATTGAGAAATATGTATTTCTAAAACCAAACAGAAGATGGATTTACATGAAAAGTAAAACTGTAGGAATATAATGACTTCCTGAGAGTTGAATCATATGAGAGTTGACCACATTGCAATAAGGTTGAAGATGGGAAAATTAGCAATGATAATGATAACACCAAACAGTTTGTTTTATCATTTTGCAGGCTTTTGGTTTTCCACGCTCTCAATTGCAAACAATTTCAGAAGACTAAGAATGTGAAAACCAGCCCCAAACATATGGTTTTCTCTACATCTTATCCCAAAAGAAAAAAGAAAAAATTATCACAGAAGTTATATATACATATTGCTACATTTCATAAATATGGAGCACACTATCATCAACTGCACAATAAAATATGAAGTATGCATTCGTTTGTCAAAGTGGAATACTTACCTGGGCAAGAATACTCTTTAGAAAAAGTCCCATGCTTACAACACATAAGATTCGAACTTCGTAGCAAAAAAGGCAAAATTTTCCCGCTCCAGATGATGATAACTGTAGCACCAGCAAGTGGAAAGGACAAAAGCTAATGATTCAACCTATCCCTTACACCCAAATAGCCCCGGTCTCCTCTGGAGGATCAAAAAAATCTCACTGAAAATATCTATGAAAACCTCATTGAAATATCTTATGAAAATTGAATTTTCAAGCAGGTTTTGTCCCCTTCATCTGAGCCAATGATTGAACTAAAGCAAAAAATACCAAATTTTTTACCAGCTCTGACATTTAAGTTATTTTATGGATTCTTCTAAAAAGACTCCAGTTCGTTATGCCGTCCTGTGGTCTCTCCATCTGATGTTGAGCATGATTCTCTCATGTGTACTTTGCATGGTTCTCAATTCGAGTGTCAATCTCAAGTCTGTAACCAAATAATAGAATGCTACAACTTAAACTGTCCATCCTCACGTGGGCTATCATTGAAAAAGTGATTACTGACTGCTTCACCTCTTGCCTATTGTTAGCTGATGATAACTAGAGTCTTAATTTTCAAAAAATTTTCGTGAATGCTCCTGCCTACGAATTAAGATATTAGTTTAGCATAAAATTATATTGTAAATTTGATTAAATGGAAGTTGTGGAGGAATCTTTTTCTAGGAGTAATGAGGAGTTCATGTTCAAATTTTGCGTCTTCTAACTCTCTGGCTCCATTGGTGCGGTCTGAACGATTGAGACATACAGCCAGACTAATTTTAAAATCCGTGTTGAGAGTTTTTGTTTTCGGTTTTTAATTCTTGTAGCGAATTCCCAAATAATTGGGGAGCAGGTGCTTGATTGAACAACCTTTTGTCTTGAGTCTTTGAAACAGAGTTTATTTTCCTCGAGCTAACATTCTAATTTAACGTCTGCAATTTCGTCAAAGTTGGCTGATGAAAACAGAATAATTTACATATAGTGAAAGATAAAGTCATAACTCCTTTTTTTTTTTCATAATGGTTACTTTTAATTCTTCTTTTCCAAAGATACCGAAAAAAAAAACCTAACTAAATTCAAAAAGTTAAAATTGAACAATTATTAATTTTGTAAATAAGATAAGGATAACTGAGATTTTAGGTCAAGTTTTCAAAAAAGTCAAGTTGATAAGGATATTGCGTTGCAATACTTCATTTTTTCTATACTAAATAATAATAATAGAATTGATTTATCGTGACTATTAGTAACAGCTCAGATACTGGACAAAAGAGTGGAGAACTCTTCACTAGAACAGACTCCTCTGTGATCTCAGCCGCTAACTGAGTTCACTCTAAGCTGTGTGATTAAGGTGGGGGTATCCCTATGATGAAACCTTGTAGGAATAAAGTCCTGATCTTGGCCTGATTTGAGACTTGCATGGATCATTAAGCTGACTCATTCAACAAAAACTGGAACTTTGTCTCCTGCTTCCATAATACAGTGGGTTTAACCTCTTGAGTGATTGGATGGGGGTACAACTAATCATAAAAAAAATTAACAGTGGCTTGTGAACGATGAGCCTGGATGGATTTATGGGGTCGTAATCACTCCTGTCTGACTATATTGCAGTGGAATGGTTGTAGTAGCCAGACGTAAACTAAACTTCTATGGTTGAGGGATGTGAGTTCAATCATCATCAGAAGCACACTCTTTATTTCCAATCGCGCTGTTTACTCGTAGTCATAAAATGACAGCCTAATAGAGGCCCACTTGGGGGTTCTATTTTCAATTTGAATTAATGCAAAATTGAACCCTCAATTTCAGTCCAGGACCATCGATGCCTGTTTTCGAAAATTCCGATTTTTTTAGTGATCACTACCCTGAAAAGCCATCAGCCCTTTTTTCCATCATTTTAATTGATCATCACCAATTGTTCTTTTTTTAAGAAGCTCACTATTAATTAATGAAGAAGTGAACGTTATCCTCAGCCAACATCTGAGCTTAATTAAAAAAGATCTCTTTGTCTTATTTCCTCTTCCTTCAAAATGGGGTCATAAAATTATCATTTTCATCTGATTTACCACTGAAGACTTGGCAATATCAACTTTATCAAGTTGCTTCTACCCAATTAATTTCATCCAAGACGGATAAAATTAATTGGGCGGAAGGAATTCAGTAAAATTGATTTTGCCAAATCTTCAGTGGTAAATCAGCTGAGAATCATAATCATCATAGATAGATATGTGAGAATATATCTTTTAGATATATAAAATGATTATATAGTTATATGTTATATATATCTTAGACGTAAGTATCTTCTTTCAATAAGCTATCTTCACTAAAAAAAATCACTTTTTGCCTTTTTCGGTCAAAGAATGAGTGCAATTATTTACAAAAACAATGTAATGTCAACAATGAATCTCAAGCAGCTAGTTTGGAACCAGACGAATGCATGACTAAGGAGATAGCTATTTCAAATTTTCCTAAGCCCTGAGTGGAGGGGTGCCACGTGTTTCATAAATGGTAATTCCCCTATTGCTTTCCTACAGATAAATCTCCATAAATGCTGAAGTGAAGACTTCAGGGAACCAACCCCTTTTCCGAACCTCGTAAACCCCTAGCTATGCCTCCGGAATCAGCTATGCAATTTTTTTCAGATAAAATTAAAAGTTTTCAGATAAATATGAAATATTTCCAAAAAGTTTCACGATTCAGCCCAAAGTGGTTCTCCAATCATCAAAACAACATTTTCCTTGAATACAAATACACACTAATTTCCTAGTAAACGACTACGGAAAGATCCTTTTGTGCCCAAGAAACAAACTTTATATTCATAAAAGAACTGTTTAACTATTCAATCGACAAACAAAAAATGCATTATGCAGTTAAATTAGTGTTGAATTTTTAGGCTATGATAATTTTATCATCAGCCTCTTGGGAATTCTAATTACCTAATTTTTAGAAGTATTTTTCAATGGAGAGTGACTCTCTCTCTCTCTCTCTCTCTCTTACGCTAGGAGTAACGAGGTCATTAATTACTAAATGTCTAACGAGTGTGACGTTCTGCCAATACCCACTCTATAACATGGGAACACTGGACTGTTGCCCGGGGCTGCACGATCCAATTTAGAAAATAAGATTTAAGGTTCATGAATAAATGATAGTCATAGAGAGCCTTTATTATTTAAATTTTTGGGGACTTCATTTTACCTTCATTTAATTCATTAGTGGTTTTTATTCCAACTTTTTTCTCAGGCCGATTAGAAATTAAGATGGAGGCAAAAAGAAGTCTTAAGAAATTCAAAATAATGATGATTTATAATACTTTATAAAAAATAAACGGTAAAACCTTCCTTAAACATACATTAGATTCATGTTTAAGTCAGTTCTTGACACTTAATTGAATCAATGTATTTAATTAGGGCCGTCACTATGGGCCAAATCCAGTACATTGCTCCGCTCAGGTGCTCCAAACATTCTCAAGTCACCCTGGCTGTACCAAAATTGAATGTGTCCGACTTCATTTTTGTTTAATGTATATGCTTCAAATGTAATTATAATAGCCCTAAATGTGTTTTTTAATCGAATTTGCAAATCAGTTTTAGTAGCTCAAAGTAACCTCTGCAGACGTTTTAGAAAAAATAATCGCAGTTAATCGGACTTCGGGCATGAATGGTTGTGCCTTGGGTAAGATTTTCGAACTGATTAGAAATATGAGGCTAGTGAAGGTATATTAGGATGGTAATGCTAATTCACTTGTAAAATAACTGGAAAACATGTTTCTTGTCCTCGTGAGAACGTTCAAATGTAATTTGACCCGCTTTCTTGCGTAAATATAGTTTTTATGGTAAGTTTTGGGAGTGAACTAAATATAACTCTATAGACATAGAAGTGTTGAAAAATTTTTCTCATAGAAAACGATTTTCGTTAGCAATGGAAAAGACAACAGAAATCAATTATAAGTGAATTTGGCCGAGTCTTTTAGTTCTCAAAAAAAGGGCATTATATCAACCCTGTAGAGAGACCGGTAGCGTTACCGTAGGGCCCTTCAAAATATAACCTCATCTTATTTATTTATTTTTGTTTTACAGCCGCAAAAAATGTAAGAATATACACATAGGTACCACATTACACTGATTTATATCAGATGTAGATAATTTGAATTTATAATATGTACTGATATAGACTGGCACCGTGCAATACCTTTAGCAGCAGCCCTTTTGCGTCTGTCATTGGATATAGACCTTCCCTATGATTCGCCATACCTCCCTATCGTTGGCATCGCGAATTCATTAATTTCTGAACTTGTCTATTTCGTCATACTATTTTTTATTTTGCCAATCACGGTTTTGCATATGGTCTCTAGTGATCCACCTTGTGAGTTGTGATATCAAGCTGATGTCTGACATTCTTGCAACACGCACCGCCCGTTGCCATTTGATTTTTCTTATGGACTCCTGTTTTTGTCCTCTCTAATATACTGCACTGTTTTGTGATTTTCCCACGTGATGTTGAGCATATTTCTCTCTTATGCACACTGCATGGCTCTCAAATGATACTAAACGTCTATGATTTAAATGTCTATGCATAAACTGATAAAACATGTCGTTAGTTAATACAATTTCCCTTTGCCAATTGTCTCTCTTAGTTTCACCACAAAAGAAAGAAGTCAACTTCACGATCTTCACGCAAAACTTTCACCAAGACTGGCACCATAGGTTTCTTCGTTTTGG
Organism: Thysanoteuthis rhombus; assembly: GCA_963457665.1. Lineage (NCBI taxonomy): Eukaryota > Metazoa > Mollusca > Cephalopoda > Oegopsida > Thysanoteuthidae > Thysanoteuthis > Thysanoteuthis major. The sequence goes on along the minus strand of OY735205.1, from coordinate 63,053,200 downwards.
CTGGCTGGCTGGCTGGCTGGCTGGCTGGCAGGTTGATGGTTGGCTGGCTGGCTGGCTGGCTGGCTGGCTGGCTGGCTGGCTGATGGTTGGCTGGCTGGCTGGCTGGCTGGCTGGCTGGCTGGTTGGCTGGCTGGATGGCTGGCTATATATGCCTATATGTATCCATGCATATGTGTATCACGCGCATGAGCGTATATAAGCTGAAAATGTCGAACATTCATTATTCATGATGTGTAGAAAAAACCTTTTTTTTCTCTCAAAATCCCTCCCCCCTAAGTTTCTGCTAGGGTAGATTCCTATTTACATTGAAAATTTATGCTAGATTTATCATATACTTTATGCTCGCTTGTTCTTTCGGGTGAAAAAAATCAGAATTTCGTAAGTGATAACTGCTCAAAACAAAGAAGTAACTTATTCTTCGATCACACATCTTTCGATTTTTTTCTTTAATGATCCCTAACACGGCAAAATACATTGGTCACGTAACAGTTTATAGTGAGCGACTAATTGAACCTGTTTTATTTCGTTTAATCAATTCATCTCCCCATTATTTCACGTTCATTTGACAGGCGTTTCCTAGCACTTGGCGCTCTGAGCAACTTCATATATTTCTGGAACCTTATCCCTAGCCGGTTCAGGCCTGTCCCTACGAAAAAAATACCACACTGACGGAAATTCAATGCACTGAGTCATAATCCAGCTTAACTTTAAATGTTGCATCAAAAGAACAAAGACACGAGATGTGTTGAAAGACTATGGTGAATCGAACGATATCCGCCTTGTCGATGTTCGATAATCGAATCCAATGAACGGACAAATCCTGCAAGGAAAATCAAATAACGTGGCTTTTATATGCAATGCATTACATGTACACGTTCCAAACTTGATTCGATATTTCGATCCTTCGATATTATGGATTATTTTATGTAAAAGATTGTGCAGTAAGAACCAATATGTCTCAATCAATACCACGTACATAGGCCTGGATACAATCAGATGCATACAACCACACACACCCTCACACACACACACACACACACACACACACACACACACACACACACACACACATATATATATATATATATATATATATATATATATATATATATACGTGTGTGTGTGTGTGTGTGAGATCGATAAAATGATAATTAATTCCCACCAATAGCTGTATGGAGTTCAGCCTTCAAATACTGAGATTATTACAACTGCAATTATAACTTCTAATGATGATAAGATAAATACTGATAATAACACACACGTATATATATATATATATATATATATATATATATATATATATATATATATATATATATAATGAATGCGTTATATTACTTTGAAACTGTTTTTGAAGTGATCTTCATTGTCACACAGTGAATGTTTTACTTGGCTCAGACAGCATGAATAGAAAAAAAAACATTTAAGAAAATGGTGCTGCTACAGGAATCGAATCTCCGGCCAATAAGTTGAACTAATGTGAATTTTGAGATAAAGCAGTTTTTTATTTAACTAATCTTTTACCGTACACAAAAAACAAAGTATATTTGGGGTTGAGTGAAAATGAACCTTCCCCATTTGTAAAGTTCAGTCTGAAGGCTCCTTTCTGACATGATAGACGATTGAACGACGGAGATCCCGTGGGGCCTAGTTGATTGGATCCCCCGATCGGCCTCGCTGATTTAGTCTAGAAGGAAATGGAGAGCGTCATTTAGCGACGTCTTGGGGCTCCCGGAAAGACATCAAGGCTGGTATCTGACCGGCTCAGATTGGTTTCAATCCTTAGTTTGAGTCAGAGTTGTCCATCTCCTAAACTGGTTGCCTTCCTAAGACAAAAAGATCTTGGCATATAACCGGCTCAGAGAAGTTTCTATCCTTGAATTGAATCAAAGTTATCTTACTGTTAGAGACTAGAAGACTAGTCTGCTGTTCCATTTCACCTATAGTAAAACGTAAACAGTTTCGACCTGAGTCAGAACTTGGATCATTGATTCAATTATCCACACCTTACATCGCTGCGCCGTTTGCATTTTCAATATTTCAGCCAATATATTATGATATTTATATAATGTTACTCAAATGGCAATTCTGCAACCTTCAAATCAGAACGACACATAATCTTGATAAGCAAGCGTAGAGATGTTTTATTTGGAGTCGTTCATTGAAGAATAAAACCAATAACTTTTACTAACATCTTTTACGTTCAGAAAAGCGTTTTTATAAATCGCTTGCGTAGGTAACTAGTTAAGTCGAACAGAGTTTACAATGTGCCGGAAACGATTGATAGAATCTCTTGGTCAATTGAACCCTTTCTTGTTATTTTCATTGTTCACGCTATGTTTTGGCTGATTTATTTTAAAAAGAAGTTTGATTGTCTGAAAATTCGTTGGTAGTCAATACCCAAGTTGAATTCCTATTCTGAATCAGCGAAGGTCGAATAAGATAATCTACTTATGGAATCGGAACAATGGTGTGAAATCATCTATTCTATTGTCGAGTAACTCAAAATTACACGCCAGTCACTGAATATACAAGGTATAAATATATATTTTTGAAAGAGTCCCTGATATATTCCTTCCTTTTTAAGTTTATCCATAGTAAGATTCAGATGCAGTTGAGTTTCAAGTTTTTTCAATCACGTGAGATTTCTAGACAGGAGATAAAACCGAATTCATGTAAACTTCGATATCTGCTGATATCTGTTTGGCATCTAGTCTAATAATCAATTGAATTTTTACGTAATTAATTAAAAAATTGAATAAATTCATGTGTAAAATAGATTTTTAAAAAATGCTGTCCTTTTTCTGTCGAATCATATAGCAACCAGGGCAGCTACTGAGACAAGATTATTACAACTGACTTTACGGACTTTACCGGATTAACTAGAGTTAATGTTCACAGGACCATAATTTTCAGTCGGTGTAAATCAAATAGGCATGAAAATAGAACAACTTAATGATAGGATTTAAGTAATAAAAGCTAAAGCAGAGTAAAAATTACCCTAAGAACGCTATAGCAGGGGTGAAAAACGTTATTGACAATGGGCGTAAAACCAATCACCGTAAAAACAGAACAAAAATCAATGGACAGAATTTGGATGAAGAAATCTAAGCGGAAGAAACCTTATGCAAGGAAAGTTTAATGGCAGAAGGAGAAAAATTGATAACCGCGTATTTAGTAACGCCCACAAGATTCACAATTATAAGAAATGAAATTACCTATAAAATCAGTTTTTACCTTCAAGACGAGTTACTGCTTGCAACTTAATTTTTATCTTAGCTAAAACTGTCAGCACAGGTTTCTTCAGTGTTCAAGTTGGTCTGGTTAGCTAGCAGGTTGTTTTTGTCAAGGCTGCACTAATGGAACTGCATGGCCAAACATTTCAACAGTTACTCCTTGTTATGTCTGTAATAAACAGTTTTTAGTACAACCCCTTAATTAGTAGGGGTTCAATTTGTAATGTAAGTTTAAGCTAAATTGATCCTTTAGTTAGTGTCTTGCTGCATTCAGGCTTTTTTTTTCAACTCAGACTTTTTTAACGATCGTTACCCAATAAAAGACGAAAGGAATTAGTTATTCACTGATCACCCATTTTTCAATTGGTTACACTCAAAGACGTTGGTCACGCAGCATTTTCTATTGGGTGAATAACCAGACTTAATATCTTTTTTTTTTTACATTTGATGGAGCATTATCGATCATCATAAACATTGGTTAATGATTTTGTTAAACTTCTACGACTGAATTTTGACGTTATTTTCATTTCACATAACAATGACCCCTCCAAAAATCACTGACGTCATGACAGCACAGATAAGAGTTGCATACGCAAGAACTAATAAAGAATCTGCTCTTTCGGCTCTGGTCGACTTGTTTTATCACAGAGACTACTGATAAAGGACTTGGAATGGGTCACGTAATTTTGGAATGGTATTGTATGAAGGAATGAATTTTGTTTTAGATGTTCAAGAAGTGCGGGAGTTAGATTCTAGCGCAGCCAGGCCTGTTCATTTTGATTTCTGTTGGTTTTCAACTTAATTTATTTCAGCTGCTTTCCTACTTGATTTCAATTGCAAGTAACCAAAGATAATTTTACTACCACTTCTACTAATACTAAGCGATGAACGATTCGAGAATATATAGGGAAATCGTTTTTCATTTCACGTCAGTTCTCAATTGTATTTCATTACAAAAATCAAGTTTTGTAAAAATGGAATTGTTTTTCCTGTTGCAGAAAATAATTAACATAGACACTTTCAAGATTTTCGACCAAACAGAAAGAAAAAAAGGACAAAATGACAGGTCTCTTAAATCATGCAATGGAAACTATCATGCGATCGACTTCTTTTGTCAGCATGTCGTCTTGGGTTTGATCAATAAAAAAATAGGGAAAAAGTGTGATCAACGAATCAGTTACTTTTCTTGCCATTTGTTGGGCAGTGATTGTTAAAAAAATGCCTGAATCGTCAAAAGACAAATGTGAACGCTGCTGGACCCAAACTAAATGACCAATTTAGAATAAACTTATATTGCTAATCGAGCCTCTTCACTGAGAACCTATGTTGGGAAGGATTTTCAATACACAAAAAGAACGTTTTTTCAAGGTACAATAATGAGGGAATGCTCAAAGTTTCAGCACTTTAGCTCCATTTCTACAGCCTGAATGCATTATACATACATACATAGCTAATGATACCTTACTGAAAGAACCTATGTTGACAGTTTTGGTGACTGTTTTGGTTGACGGTTTCTAAAATCATAAAATGTCGAAAATAAAATCTGACGTTTTCCAATCTATGCGTTGACAGATATCTTGCAGATCTTTAAGGATTTTTTTTCTGAATGTCTCATGTTCCTTCCCAGATTGGCAAATGAAATATCCCATTGCACAAAACGTCGAAAGGAATTTTCGTCTATTGCTTCATTAGTGCTGAATGACATGCTATCGTTGCAGTAAGTGAAACTAGTGCTTTCGTGAAATTCCAAAGGATTTTGTGAGCTCCCAGCCCGTCACAGTGATTTCATGAAAATTTCAGCTTTATAATCAGCGCCATATGGGTTAAGCTCACTTTGACAATTACTTCTGTAATGGGTACGATAATATCTGGGGGCTCCATTACAATGGCCTTGTGTCAAACTAACCTGTATATACACAGTAAATACCACGGCAGAATATATTATATTTTACAATTATTAAAATAGGGATTTCATGGATTTATAGAAATTTTCGGAGATTCCTGAAAATCATTTGGAATTTCACAAAATTACTGGTTTCGATATTTAGTCTTTCCAAAGTAACGGGAGGACATTTAATCATTTTGGCAGGATTTTTTCAGACTAACTTTGTTGACTCTGAATTGAAATATGTGAGATTTTTTTGTCATGGATCGTTAAAAATTACGACTCTGCAATCCTTTTCAAATATCAGTGTATCATCAGATCAACAGAAATCGAAAGAAATCGTCATGTAACCAACGAGTTTTGGCAGCAAGCTGTTTTGGGGGTGATCACTTGAAAGATAGAAAATGAGGTGATTAATTAATAGAATCAGATATCGCTCGTGCATTGTGTCGGGCACTGATCCTGAAAAAAAAATCTGAATCTTTAAAAAAACAAAACAAGCGTGAACACAAACTAAATGAACAATTTAGTATGGATATACATTGCAAAACTAAAAACCTATTTAGGGTGAAATTTTCAAGAAATTAAGGAAGAAAAATTCTTCAAGTCATGAATAAGGACTAATTTAGCTTGGTTGATGTTATCCGTACGTGCTGTACATACACAGCCAACTGGGCTTTCTTGAAAATTGAAGATTAGGGGAAAAAACAGAGATGTCATAAAATCCATTAGTAAACTCAGATTGCAATGGGCTGGTTGTATGCAAAATTGTCTGAGAAAAAAAATGGCGTGCAAGACCAGATAAGTTTAGAAAGCATTTGAAAGAGAGGTCTGGCTAATCTGGGGGAAGGTCTATGTCCAACAAAGAGCCTAGAAAGCTGCTGCTGCTACTGCTACTGCTACTGCTACTGCTGCTGCTGCTAATGATGACGATGAAGTAGGTAAGTGCCTTTACGCAGTCTACGGCAACAGTCGCCCCGCCCACAGCTTTACATATCACACGTTTCTCTCCATCTCAGAGTTTTCCGATGTTTTGCGACGTGAAAATAGATTAAGAGGCGCCAAGTACCCAGAGTGATATCACTCACTTTACAATACGCTATTTTACCCATAACTGGCGTGGAAGACCTGTGCCCATGTTTCCCCTGAACAAAATCTTGAGAAACCTATTTTTGAAGCTTTGATGACAGTTTTTGTTGATAGTATCTAATAGATTGGCGCTTCAACTGAAATAAAACAAAAGAAAATCAGACAGTCATATTTGCCACTTTGTCAAAATGTTGGAGAATATCCATTTTCTCACGAAAGATTGGCTTTGATAACGGGAAAAAACATGTAACAACTTAACCTAAAGTTTTAAAACGTTTTCGCACGTTCCATGATTTCTTATTAACCGTTGAATCAGAATTCATGAAAAGTGCAAAATTCTCCAACATTCACTTTATTGGCTTCGTGTTCAGGTTAACTGATATGTCTGAGTGCAAAATCGCTCATGGCAGTGTTGCAAATAGTTGGAGATGATTCTGGCCAAAAATACGTGCAAAATGCAAAATAGAAATGGTTAAACGCAAAATGATTCATTGAATATTGCGATACTACAAGCCACACCAAAGGAAATGATTTACTGGATTGGAAATACAGCAACAAATCAACTAACCTATACTTCAAAGTAACGTACAATTTTAGATATAGTTTCGTTTTTTTTTTGCAGTTTGTTTATCTCTATCTTTATTTAAACCAAAGGAAAATAAACATCGCCAAATAAAAAGGTCCATTGCCAAATTCTTTTCCTTAAGCCAGATCTATCAAATTTGACCATAAAATAACTGAAATGGTAACCTTGGCTCACAGCCTATAACAGGATTAATGTTTTGCTCGTGAGGGAGTCTTTTCATGTCGAGGCAAGTCTTTCGTTATGACTTAGGGCTTCCAACTGTACACATCGACAACAGCCTTTGTGGAATTTCAGAACGAACCTTGAACGGTCTGCAAGAAAATCAACTCGGCTGCAACACGGGATCACACAATGAAGAAAAAACGCATGGTAGACTAAACAGTCAGCTCGTGGCTATTTTGCTACCAGAATTCCTTTAATCTCGGGAAGAGGAGACTGTTCATGCTTTTTATTCAAAATGTTTAGTACAATCTTTCGTTATCCGGGGCGCTACGTTTCAGGTGGCGCCGAGACTGACTTCTTAAATGCAAATTGAAAAACGGTAAAATGATTTAATCAAACGGATCAAAACAGGCAAAATGGAAGAATTTCTTAATGTGAAGACAGTTTTGTCTTCTAGGAATATATGATATTCAAAGATTGAACCCTTGTTGTTTGGGTGGTGTATATGATGTTTCGGGTTCCCCATTCTACGACTTTCGTCCTGGGTTTCTATCCAAATGTGATGATGGTAAAGAGATTTTTCTTTCCAATGGTTGTAACGCTTATAACGTGGAATTGAATCCGAAGGTTATCTCTCCTTTTCATTGTTGGGCCTTGATTTCCATACCCTATTGAGTAACAGAAATAAATATTATATTCTATAGGGTGCCCAAGTTTAGCAGCGATGACAGTAACCCCCGCAATAAGATGAAAGAAAAAGTCAAACTTAAAGTGCGTAACTTTATATATATAATACTTGTAGCATCAAAAACACCTGAGAAGAAATCAAACGTGATTTTTCGTTCCCTTGACTGTCGCTCAATTATCATGCTAGGTACATTGTCGTCCTTGGCGAGTGTGAGACTTGGATCAAAGTCTGTAGCTCAAAATAGCTATTAGATTAAATTCGATCAGAAATTTCCACTCTATGATGTTCGATCTATCTGATCTATGAAAAAGGTTGTCTTAAATGATTTTACAAAGGAAGTTATGTTGGAGAAGAAATTTTTTTAGTAGAATGAATGTCTTCCTTCGTCATTAGATCACTAACTTATTGATGCTCTAATGCAGTCAAGTATTTGCCTACGGTGCAGCCGGTCGGTGTTCGAGCTCAGTAAAAATACCAGGATTTCAAACACTGATTTTCAATCTCTGTCGTCTGAACTTTCAAAATTGGCGCACCACTAAGTTTCAACCCCATTTTCATTTCATTGTGAACGGATCTTGTTAATGATGAAGAGAAAAGGACGATAAAATAATGATGATGACGATAATGATGATGATGACGACGATGATGATGAATACAGAAGTTGACAGTTCTTGTCAGGCACTCAATAGAAACTGTCGGGTGACCGATGTCCTTTGGCAGCATGTCGTGTTGGGGATGGGAAAATTGATGAAAACAGTGATCAATTAGATAAGTTATTTCTCTTCCTCCAGTGATCACTTACAAAGTTCAAATCTTCAATCAAAAAAGAAAAAACAAACAAGCAAGCGTGAATATTGCCAGAAAAAAATCAAGTGACGAATTTAGCATTGTGATATATTGCAAATTGTAATCCAACTTGAAACCTATTTACCGGAAATTTAAAAAAAAAACTACGAGGCTGTTTTTTCTCTGACATGATAAAAGTTACACATAGAAATTTTCAGCTCTGTAATTCCATTGAAGCAGACTCTACGCGTGATACATATGGCAAAAAATGAAAATAGTCTATGCTGATTTTAATGATGGACGATTTCAAATATTTACTGAGTTTAGCTTGGTTCCCACACAGTGCTACAAAAGTGATACAACCACTGAGGATTGAATCCACAAAGGAAGAATAGAAGAAATAGGATCTGGATCATTATTTAATGGTGATGGGCAGATAACTATGACTCAACTGTACTAACAATGTGCTCTTCAACTGGAGATTATTCTTGGAAATCAGAAAAGTTGAACACTTTTTGTTTTGAAATAACCTCGCTGACTTGGAACACAGCCCAAAACATCAACTATTAAACTGGTTTGGACGCAGTTTGACGTTTTTCCTCTAGCAAAACAAAATTTGGTGGCACATACAGAAAGTTAATAAAAGCAAATCGTTGGAAGGTTTTTCACCATGTCAGATGTTGGACTCAATAGTCCGCAGACATTTTTTTTTAAAGAGGAAATTATACTTTTTGCATTTCCTACAAAAAGTGTCCCTTTGCTTCGTAATTTAAAAAAAAATTGTAAGAATGAAATTCCCCTTGATAGATAAGAACAGACTGAGATAGATAGATAGATAGATAGATAGATAGATAGATAGATATGAACGGACTGATAGATTGATATAGGCAGAAGTTGATAGATAGATAAATAGATGGATAGATAATGAACATAGATTAATTTGAAGAGTGATATCTATAGATAGATAAATATGAACTGAGATACATAGATGAAAAATCGTATATAAAGGCATAAATAAAAAAAAAAAGGAATACTTATATGAAATATCTATGTCTTCCTGTAAGTGAAATTGCATCTTGTGCCAATCTAAAGAGGTAATAAAAAGTGGTTCCCGTCTAAACTCTAACTCCTAATACGAGCAGCTCTTAGGAAATAATTTTTCTGTCTGCACTCTTTTCTGCGGTCCTAGCCAGGAGCAATTTCATGTCACTAATATTTGAGACAGTCTATGTTGGAAATGATCTTGCTTGATAGAGGCATTGGAACTATGTCGGATTTGGCTCGAAGTTGATCTCTGCTAACATTGAAGCAAAAGCATTGATATCAAGCCAATCAGCAAAGTGTCAAATGGTTGGGTTGAATTACAAGATTGTAGTAAGTTGGAGCTGGTAATCAAGGGGGTGCAGTTATCTTCACTAAGAGGATTCTTGGAAGAATTAACTTCTGTCTAGTTTATTTTTTTTTTTTTTATGAAAAAACATCATTTTGATCTTGTTTTTGAATTTATGATGATTAATAAAGACTAAGTGGGCGAGGATCATGCATTATTTTAGAACCAGAGGTTAAAGAAAAAATCATGAAGACCTTACAGAGAATTTTCTATAGAATATATATATATATATATATATATATATATATATATATATATATATATATATATATATATATATATATATATATATATATATATATATATATATATGAAACATTTGGAAAATAACCTGTGGCAAAATTCCAATGGCGTTTTCATTTCAATATGTTAAAGAGGGTGTATCTATAAACTAATTTTATTTTGTCAGTGTTCAAGTTGGGGATCCCCCAAGACAAGCGAGTTTTCCATACCATATGCATGATCATGGTCGACAAAAAATGAGACAAATTAGACCAGTTTGGGAGATTCAAGGCTGCAGGTGGTCGTGATGATGATGAAAAATAAAACAAGCTATAAGCTTGTTTTATTTTTCATCATTAATATATATACATACATACATACATATATATATATATATATATATATATATATATATATATATATATATATATATATAAATAAAAATAAATGTATAAAAGAGCTATCATCATCATCATCATCATCATCATTGATCAAAAATAAAACAAGCTTGGCAGCACTGGGACAAGACCCCTGTTCCACTCTAATCTATATATCATATATATATATATATGTATTATTGTGTCATCCACAGACAGCTGTTTCGATATATTACATCTCTCCAGCGTGGCTATACACTATAGATGTAAATGGCTTGATTTTACACGCGAAAATCGTTGACGGAGATTTCCACAGCAGTTGGACAATGGGGCCTTGGTTAGGTTTTTACTCCAGTCTAAGCAATATATATACAAGGTGAGGCCAGCTTTTCGAACCTAACTGTAAATCCATGGTCTGTCACAGATAGGAACAGGACTCCAAAGTTGTCGGCCTGACAAGCCTTCCCATTCTCCCTGCAGTAAGGTAGACCTGCGTTTTGGCTACTTGACTATCTCCATTGAATAAATCAGCTGAAAGAGAAAGCAGCAGGATATTAAATACCACTTCTGTAGTATTCATAGACTTTAAGAAAGCATGCAACTCTGTAGAAATTCCCATGGTCATGAAGGCCATCACTCTACCAGGTATACATCCTGTATATGTCAGAGTACTGTAACATATATACAGCCACAGCAACTCCTTTTTCAGGCTAGATAAAGACTCTAAACCCTTCCAGCTCCAAAAAAGAGTAAAATAAGGTGATACCAGCTCACCCTAACTCTTTGCAGCCTGCCTCGAGATGATTTTCTGGAATTTAGACTGGGAGAATAAAAGAATCAAAAATACCTGAGCAACCTCAGATTTGCTGACGATATCACCCTATCCGTAGGGAACTTACTCGACCTCCAACTGATGCTAGATGAACTAAACGAAGAAAACAAGAAATCGGCCCACACATGAACTTCAGGAGAACAAAGATCATGTACAGCAACCAAGTCGGCAGTAAAAACACGACTATCAAAATTGACGATCCAAAACTGGAGAAAGTAGACCACAACATCTAGTTCGGACAACGAATCTTTATGAAACCCACAAAAGAAGTAATCAAACCAAAAAAAAAAAATCTTGAATGCCAAGCCTCAGTCGAGCAGGATCAACCTTTGAACACAAGAAGATCCCATTAATCTTGAAGAAAGTGTGCTCAACCATTGCATCCTCTGATAGGTACCAATGGAGCTAGAACACGGGACCACAAAACAGACCTGCAGACTAAGAAGCAAGCAACGTGTGAATAAAACAATTATGCTTAACCTCATAAGGAGATATCACAAGACAGCAAAGTATATCAAAGAGAAAACCGGAATCCAAGACATCATAAAAATCTACGAGAAAGCACAAATGGCCATCAGATGGTCATGTTGCTAGAATGGCAGACAACCAATTGACATCATGGTTTATAACGTGGGTCCCAAGAGATCACATGTGCAAGCCGGTAGAATACAAAATGGAGACACGATCTTGACAAATTCAAAAAGTACTGGCTCTGTAACGCCCATGATAGAGAGCTGCAGCGAATTATGGGTAACATCTATCAATGGACGATCAAAGACTGATGATGATGATATATATAGCCTCATAAAAACTTACTCTCACTCGTAGTTTTCAGTTTCCCCTAAAATTGTTCAAACTTTCAGTTAGCATCGCATATATATATATATATATATATATGTGTGTGTGTGTGTGTGTGTGTGTGTGTGTCTTAAAAACTGAGAGAAAGCATGTATCAGTTTGTGTGTGAGTATACCTGACGATACGAAAATAGTTTTACAGTGAGTCAATATCCTGAATTCCCTATGGATTACGTAGACATTTTCCCCCAAACTAGAAAAAGTCTGTTTTTCCGACAGTTCTGTGTACAGTATCATAATTTGAGATATTATTTTTATCGAGGGAAATTATCTATGCAACGCTAAACCGAAGGGATAATGTTAACAAGTCTTTTTAGTTGTTGCTTTTATTGGCACGTTTGTTGAATTCCTACGATATAAATGAAATATCTTCAACTGAGGAATCAACTTTCTCAGGTATAGTGAAAGCGATTCTGTCAATCACTATTTTGTTTTGAGAATTTTTGTCCAACTCAAATCGAGGAATACGCATTGCCGAGCTTAGAGGGGTGATTCTGAACTTGGAGTGTACGTGCTACAAGCGGGAAATTTGAAATCTATTCGGGATATAATTTCGATGTTTTACTTTTCTATTTTAAATAAAAGGAAGTAAATGCACCCAGCTGCAGCCATAACAGAAATTACAAGCCAACAGCTTCGTTGTAATACAAAAAGTAACTAGCCAAGAGTCTCGTTCTGATTCCAGGAGTTAGTAGCCGGGACCCTTGTTCTAATACCAAGAGTGACGAACCGTCAGCCTCGTGCTGAATGGCGTAATCGCAATTGAAAAGACAAGTAAAATGTGTCACACATAATCAAAAATATGTTAATGATGATAATGGGCGCCAAATAATTAATATTTCCTCATATTTCCAGAGTTGGGCAGAGCTGATAATAGCCAAGCCCAGATGGTAAATGTAAGTCCCATTCCTACTGTTCATTTTGGAAGGTAGTCAACGCAACGTCATCATCATCAGTCTTTTAGCATCCGTCGTTGGACATAGACCTTCCCCAGGATTTGCCACACTTCCCTATCATGGGCGTGACGGAGCCAGTACTTCCTGAACTTGTCTAGTTCGTCTCTCCATCTAACACTTTGCGGGTTTCGGTTGCGTATGTGATCTCGGGGTATCCATGTTGTGAGTCGCAATGTCCATCGATTGTCTGCCATTCTTGCAATATGGCCAGCCCACCGCCATTTGAGATTTTTTATGGATTCTATGATGTCTCTAACTCTTGTCTTTTCCCGGATGTATTGTGCTGTTTTGTGGTCTCTCCATGTGAGGCCCAGCATTATTCTTTCATGTGCACGTTGCATGGTTCTCAGCTTACGGGTCTGTTTCTTGGTTAAGTTCCATGTTTCAGCTCCATAAGTGACTATTGGGAGGATGCATTGGTTATACACCCTTCTCTTTAGGATTAATGGGATCTTATTATCTTTTAAGGTTTGAGCCAGCTCTGCCAAAGGCTTGCCATCCTAGTGTGATTTTTCGCTTGATTTCCTCTTCTTTGAGGGTCTCATGGAGATTCGTTGTCCTAGGTAGATGTGGTGGTCTACTTCTTCCAGTTGTGTGTCCTCGATTTTGATCTAAGTGTTTTTATCCCCGATGTGGTTGTTGCACATGATCCTCGTCTTGCTGAAGTTCGAGAGTAGGCTAACTTTCTTGCTCTTTTCATTTAATTAATCTATCATTAGTTGGAGGTCGTGTAGGTTCTCTGCGAAAAGGGCTATGTCGTCTGCAAATCTAAGGTTGTTCAGATACTCGCCGTCTATCTTAATTCCTTTACTCTACCAGTCTAGCCTTCTGAAAATCATCTCGAGGCAGGCTATGAAGAGTTTAGGTGAGCTGGTATCACCTTGTCTTACTCTTTTCTGAAAGGGGTCAGAGTCTTTATGTAGCCTGATAAAGGAGCTGCCGTGATTGTATATATGTTTCAACACTTCAAGATATACTGGATCTACACCTTGCTGACATGGCCTCCATGACCTTAGGGATTTCTACTGAGTCGAACGCCATTTTGAAGCCGATAAATGCTTCGGCGAGTGGTAGTTTATACTCAGCTGCTTTTTTCTTTCAGCTGATTTATCGAGTGCAGGTGGTCCATGGTCGAGTAGCTTCTTCTAAAGCCAGCCTGTTCACGTGGCTGGTTTTCATCGAGTGTATGAGTATATAAATGCAGATGTAGTGTATATGACATACCTACCAATATGTGAACAGAATAAAAGAACGAGACAAAGTAATACAAAAGGTAATGGCAATCACTAAGCCCCCTTAAAATCGTAATCCCATGCAAATTTACCTACTTTGCCCCACCTCCATCTGCCGTCGCCCACGTATTTATGAAATCCTCTTTCCAGTGAGGTTCACTAACCACAACTTGTTTTCTGTATTTGTCATCCACTATCTTTTTGCCTAACGGAAAATGATTAGGAAGATTAACATGTCTGGTTAGTTACTGAATAGAATCTCTTGGCAGCATGCTGTATTGAGGATGGTCAATTAAAAAACTGGCAAAGTGGTGATCTGTTGGAAAGTCATCACTAAAGAAAACTCTGTGTTTGAAAAAATGATTCAAGATAAGATCAAATTAGCATAATTTTATATTGTAAATTGAAGTGAAACTGAATTTTTTCTGGCATGATAAGGAGTAAACGTTTAAATGTTTGCTCCTTTTTGTTGGCCTGTATATGTTTTATATACATACACAAATACACACACACGCACACACACACACACACACACATATATATATATATATACATATATATATATATATATATATATATATATATATATATATATACGTGAGCCGCCAGGCAGAACAACTTAAAAACTGAAGAAACCGTTCTTGACAGTTCTGGTTGATAGTTTTTACTACTGCAGATGACGATAAACACTGTTTATTGCGATTCACTAAGGTGTTGGATAATCAAGTAGCTTTCACGCTGCCTCGCAAGAAGAGAAAAACTATGGAGGTGAATGGGGTTTTCAGTTCAAAGCAATATATTTCAGCTGTCTCGCAAGCAGTGATATTGTGCGAAAATTAAGAATTGAGGGAATTCAGAGCTACCCACTACCGAGTGGGAGGTACCCTTTCACAGAAAATCTTTTAAATGTAACTCACAGACGTTTTAAAGCCAAGTGGGATGAGTATTTATTTCATTTAATTAGTGAATTGTTCAAACGGAAATTTTAGTAGTTTATACATCGGGAAGGAATGCCAACCCCTGCTAAGATATTAAGTCGACGTCGTTCCTATGAAACCCTCAGCTCCACATAACTGTCTGCAAATTATTTTAGTATGATTTATATTCTATCTTTAAAAAATATTTCCAAAAGATGGTTTTGAAAAAATGTTATTCTTTTGCACAAAACATACAGCCAATTATCAATTATATCAGTTTCCCCAGCAAAATAGCAGATACTTTTATGATATTCCAAATGCATAATAATTAGCAATGTGCAGATGTCTTCTGTCGCGCTATGGGGTAGAACTGAAGTATCAAAATTGAATAAAATGCAATGCAAATAGAAGGCTATTAAATCAGTTCAATGCAATACAAACCTCTATTATCTGCCTATACAAAATGCAATGAGTATAGGAGGCTATTTTTCAAAATCACTTCATTGCAAATGTCCCATAATCTACGTGTATAAAATGCAATTAGTATAGAAAGCTTTTTTCAAAGCTCACTGCTATGCAAATATTTATCATCCACGTATATAAAATGCAATATGTATAGAAAGCTATCCTCTAAGCCCCTGTAATACAAATCTCCATTATACAAGTATATAAGATGCCTTGTGTCTAGAAGGTGCTTCTCCGAGCTCATTGCAATACAAATGTCTATTATCCACGTATATAAATTGTAATGTGTATAGAAAGCTATTCTCTTAGCTAGTTGCAAAACAAATCACTATTATCCACGTGCATATAATGCAATGTGTATAGAAAGTTAAATTCCAAACTCCTTTCTACCCAAATCTCTATTATCCACATATATAAAATGTAATGTGTACTGAATGCTACTGTCCAAGCTCATTGCAATACATAGCACTATCATATACCTGTATAGTGCATTGTGTATAGACGGCTATATAACGAGATCACTGCTATGCAGAATTCTATCCAACACGTATGTAAAATGCTTATATCCTATACATTTTATATGTACCGTCATACTTGGCAGCAAGGGTAAACTAGATATTAATAATACTTTTGCTGCCTTCAGCGTTTCTACTGATCGTGACTCTAAAACAAAATCAACGTTGGTTTTCATTTTCTGGCGACACTAGTCTTAAGAGACTGGAACTGGCATCCAGGTAAGAGTCTCAAGATGATTGAATTTTGTATCGGCAATGTGTCCTTCAAACTACCATCAGAGGAGAAGGAGTTCCATTTTTGGATACTTGTGTTTAATACCAACTTGCTGGGGGCAGCTTTGTGAAGACTCTGGCGTCATGTTATATATAACATAACAATGTGGATTGATAATCTCCAGTTTTTGATAACCCTGAAATATGTTTGTTACCTTTATTTTTCTAATTTTACATGTTATATTTAGACCAGAATATAAGACAGAGCTAAAGAAAACAGACCTCTTCACCTACCCAGGACATCGGAACTTTATGAAATTCTCAATAGAAGAAGTTATCAAACGAAGAATTGCCTTACGTTGGTGAGCTCTCGGAAAAGCAAGCATATCATTCAATAACCAAAAAAAATCGAATAAGTCCTGAAAAGAAAGTTAAACAATCAATATACTTACCGATGTCTGTATATGGAGCAGTAACAGGGAACTTGATAAAAGATTAGGCTTTCAAACTAAGAACCATGCAGCATACCAACAGATGTTTATGCTTAGTATCTTTCGGGGTTAAAATACGAGATAGCACGTATCGTAAGAGGAAAAAAGAAATCAAGGATATCATAGGATCCATTGAGATACTCAGATAGCTATGGGCTAGTTATGCTGCAAGAATGTTAGATAAGCAGTGGATATCATGACTCAAAACGTGAACTCCAATATCCATATACGGAACTGTGGCCAACAGAAATTGAGATTGCATGACGATTTAGACTGGTTCAGGAGTTTTTAGCTCCATGAAAGTCACGATAGAGAGATCAGACAAATTTTGAGGGAGATCTATGTTTAACAATGGGCTTTAAAAGACTATTGCTGATGCTCATGGTGATGATGATCATCATCATCTGAGAAAATATGGCAAGAATGGCAGACAACCGATGGACATCGCGGTTCATAGAGATCACATGCACAAATGAGGCTTGCAGATTACTAGATGGAGGGGTGAGGTAGACAAATTCAGAAACTACTGGTTCCGTGACGCCCACGATAGATAAGTGTAGCAAATCCCTGGGAAGGTCTTTGTCCAACGGCAGACGATAAAAAACTGATGATGATGATGATGATGATGATGATGATGATAAAGCATTGGTGTAAAGTTAATCCCACCTGCGTTGCGTCGGTCATTACAATATGAAGTTTACCAATGCTTTAAAAAAAAAATAAGATAAAATAACATGGCGAGATGATACTTGAAAATAAGTTGCAAAATACTTGAAAATATCAGTATTCATGTGTTAAACACCATATACTTATATGATGATTGCAAATCCTAAAAATATAAACTTTAGTCATATCAAGTAAGTTTCCTTCCGTGTAACAATGTTTTTATTTGCGGTTTTCTAGACAAGAGGACGATAATGCAAGCAAAAAATGTTAGGGTCCACAACCCACCTGTCTTGTATTGTGAACTGCACTATAACAGACCATGCTTTACCCTGGAACAGTTTTTTATTATTATTATAATTATAATTATAATTATTATCATTATTATTATTATTATTATTATTATTATTATTATTATTATTATCATTATTATCATTTATTGATTTTAGTTCTGGGTTGCACCGTGTGAAGCCTGTTTCCTTTTTTTGTTTTATTTTCTTGGAATGAACATTTTTCTAATTTCCCTTACAGTCTTAAAATAGAAAAAAAAATCTATTCGCCAATGCTTTTCACTGGGGCATTGGAATTTAACGGATGAATGTCTTTCTCTCTTCATCGACTTTTTATTGCACGATTTCACCGCCATTTTTATTTGTTAAAAAAAAGTTTTTCTTGAATTTTTCTTCCTGCCGCCTCTTTTTTCTTCTTCTTTTGTTCATTTATCGAATAAATTATTGGAAAAAAAATCTTGCATTGCAATTGATTAATTAATTAATTAACGATCATTATTTTGTCGTTAAATCAAAATATTTTGCGGCTATTGATGACGGTAGGAGTTCCAGAAGTCCGATTTAATCAGGTTTGTTGTTTGCAGCAAAATCTGCATTCGGTGAGAAAAAAATGCAAATAGTTATAAAAAGACGGTGACAAAAAGCAAGAGATACAAGTCGTCCTCTACTTCTTCTGATAGGCTCATTTGATGTCTCTCTATGATCCAACCTCTTTCTATCTTTTCTTCCATTTTCTTTATGCTTCCTTCTTTTCTTCTTCTTTATTGCTTTATTCTCCTTCTTCATCTTCGTCTTCCACTCATATATATCACCACCCTTGCTCCGTCTACTGTGATCTTCCTCCTCTTCTTCGTTCTTCTTGTTTTTTGTTTTTTTCATTCGTAGATATGACTCCCTTTCCCACTCTTACTTCTTTCATTCAATCTAATGGATGCTACACCCCTTCTTCCTTCCCTTTGTCCTCCTCTTTCTCTTACTTGCTCCCATTACTACCACTTCTCTCTCTCCTCTTCAATTTGTTTCTTCTTCTTCTTCTTCTTCTTCTTCTTATTATTATTATTATTATTATTATTCATCTTATTATTATTATCATTGTTCTTCATATTATTATTATTATTATTATTATTATTCATCTTATTATTATTATCATTGTTCTTCATATTATTATTATTATTATTCATCTTATTATTATTATCATTGTTCTTCATATTATTATTATTATTATTATTCATCTTATTATTATTATCATTGTTCTTCATATTATTATTATTATTATTATTATTATAATTATTATAATTATTATTATTATTATTATTATTATTATTATTATTATTATTCAACCACGTGATTTCAACACCATATCCTCTTGCAATCGTATTCCCAATTTTTTCAATCAGTTTGTAAACCTCTTTGGAATCATTCCAAGCGCTCTCATAATGGATCTGGAAATCCTGCCCGTAGCTAGTTTTGTGAAATTCGCTGATTTTGAAATGTTAGCAAACATTGAGATAATGACTCGTACAACAAACGTGTATTTTACTGAAAAAAGAGACCTCTGATTGTCTTTAAATGTTTCTGAAAATCTCGTTCAAAATTCTTGCGACATTCAGAGCATTATTGCATCGATCAATTTGTTGAGTTACACCACTGTAATATTCAAAATGGCGAATATATATACCTTTTTTTCAATATATGTGTATCCTTGTGTGCTTATGTGCATGTGTGTTTGTATATATCCGTGATCCTTACCATACTTTTTTGAGGCCTTATTTTGACAGGTTAATTAATAACAGGTAGATTCTCAAGAATTTAAATGATTGCAAATGTTTTCTTTACTCTATTCTAGATATCTATTGTGGAAAATGTCGGTTATCTCATAAAGAGAATGCATTCTGACTATACGTATTCTCTAATGAAATCTTTTTTTCTTTTCTTTTTTTTACATGACTTCAGATTTTTTTAGGCTGCGGTTGTTCAATTATTGACTTTGATGGCAAGTTTATATTAATGTTAGCCATAGCAACATTTGTCCATCGGGTCATACGACTTTATAACTGCCATATAACTTTGTGCTTTCAACAATGAATGAAGTTATCATCGATTGAGATGGAAGCCAAAGGCATAAATTATTCATGATACAAATCTCCTTTTCTCAACAATGTTTGTAAATGCGTGTATATTTGCTAGATATGCTGGTGTTATGTGTTTGCAGAGCAAGAGATGCCTGCAGTGAGGATTACATCTAAGATCTCGTCTCTGTTTGCTTTTGATATCAGAGCAAACAGATTCTGCGGGAGGGAAGGATTGCTTCCCTTTGTTCTCAGCAAAGAATTTTGAATAAATATCCGCGTTAGTGTAGCTGATACATATGCAATTTCTTTCAGGCGATGACGAAAATGTCTACATTGAAAGACCAATAAATAAACAAGCTGTAAGACTGACGGCTTTCTTTTGACAAGGTAGGTAATAACCAATATCGAAGTTCAGGACATATCGACCAGATCAATATGGTATTTTAAGTGATTTTATTGTGACAGATGATATCATTTTCTGTATATTTGACCAGTATCCTTTTAGAGGAATACTTTTTTTTTGAGATTGTTGTATATTTCTGGAAAAAAAAATTACTGTATTAAAGTCAAAACTTTTGAGAAAAACTAACCAAAGTCAGGTTTCACCACACTGTTTTTGTATCAACTGTGTTCGTTAAAATCGACTGATATATAAGTAGATAATTAAATCTTTGTAATGACCAAATCGCATGGGAGTCACCGTTTCTTGTACAATCACCAAATTTATTGAATGTTGAGCCCGGTCCATACCTAGTTAGGTGATCAACTAGGTATACCTCGTCCTGTGAACGGCTTGGAATCATCAAAAGAACCTTTTGTGGCCATTCCGTTAATCTTCCTGAGAGGAGATGGATCTCAGCACCGCGCAAAAGGCCCTTCCTCCCCAATAAATCTTCTTACTGGCCTGGTTGTCGCTTCACAGTTTATCGAAGGCAAATAATACAGCATAACTACTTTTCAATAATTACTGTTTTCGCCGCTTGTTTTTCTTCGCGACATACATAACAATTTCCATTTCAGTACATCCAAAAATGCAATAATCAGTCTCCTCCAAGTGAGTTGCTTATTGTTTGCATTCAAATTGATTGAAAAAGACCAATAAAAAAAAACTGGAAATGCGTCACTCATCAATAGAATACAAAATTATTCACAAGAAACAGCTTTCCAATACATTGTCTCTTCGCAACGTAATCCAAGTGACAAATAAGCGTAGCTCTTGTATGAAACTGGGACTCTATAGTTTTGTGTTAAAAAACATTTTTACTAGAGCCAAAATGTACGTACAGTGTATCCCTTAAGTAATGCACGATCTATCTCATAATTAGTTCAAATCTGGCTTGATAAGTTTGGAAAGTCACAGACTAGGATAATGCAATGCTATGAGAAAGTGTGCAAGATCAGCAGGCTAAACTTGAGCTTATTCTTTTCTGCTGAACCTGTAATACATTGCAACTGCTTTTATCTATCATATCTGTAATTTTTTCTCTGTACCAATAACTTTTTGGCGAATTGGATGTTACTTTTGGAACATCTTGTATGGGTACGTGACTTTCAAAAGCGACACGTCGACCAACTAATCCTTTGATGGTTTCAGATGAAAGGGGTAAATTAGAAATAGTACAAAAATGTATAGTCACTGACTGAGCTGGACAGAAAAAAACATTGGAGACTAAGGCGATAGAGACGCTGAGGCCATTCTGAATCTCTCTGAGATCAGCAGGGAAGCTTGACAAAATTTTCTCAGATTAATCGATTTTCTCCTTGGTACTCCTTGACAAAACAGTATATTTTTCTGGCTCTTCTAGACAAACAAAATAAGTTTTGTGTCTCTGAATATCAACAAGTTTCGTCTCTCTGAAGACTGAACTGAAAACTTTGCTTTCCATCAACAAGCTGGAAATTCGATGTCCGCATTCAAGTGTCATTGATTTTGTTAATCTTGGTAATCAACTTGAATTATCGACCCGTCACTCTTCATCCCAACTTACTACTATATTTGTACTATTCCAAAAAAATTTCCTAGCCATCTAGACCCTTATGACAGACGCTTCTTATGCCTAGTATATTCTTTTAGAACACATTTTTGAATTTTTTATTTTAACGTTTGTCGATTCTTGCCTTGGTTCTAAAATCTACACAAAATGATCAGGAATCACGACTTGTTTATTATAATATTTGAGAGTTCCGTTTGAATATTTGGTTCATGCTAAATGTACGGGGCCTATTGAATTGAAAATTTGCCTATTTGACTCACAATACATCAACTTGTGATGAGGCCGCGTGGAGTCACCCATGGTGGTTATTAGAGATCACCAAAGACCATATCTACCAAAATCCTCGTTCTAAACATTTGAAACACGTCATATTTTTTATACTTTCTCCAGTCAGTTTTCTCATAAATGGCTCAGACTTTCTGACAATAAATTAATTTTTTTGCAAGTTTTAGTCGCCCCTACTCATATTGACATGAGAATTTCAATAAAACAGTAGGAGTACCAGTAGGTCTCATAGCCATGTGTCCTAATATATACATACATACATACATACATACATATATATATATATATATATATATATATATATATATATATATATATATATATAATGTGTGTGTGTGTGTGTGTATATATATATATACATATATATATATATATATATATATATATATACATATTAATGCTTAACTTTTTTGCTTTTCTGTGACCTTTTATAAAGCTATTTCAAAATAAAATTGAAAGTTGAATGTATTCCTCATAAAGATTTCATTTGGTTATTGTGAACTATAATCATTATTTTCCAACTGCTATTCACTGAGATATTTTAGTTATTCTCAGGTCAATATTCGTTTCACCAGTGAAAGCTGAAAACAGTATTGAACTTTTTTTTTCGGAAAACAACTTCACGCTTTCAAACAAATAGACATCCATTAACTTTCCTAATGAGTCAATTTAAAAAAAAAACAACCTTTTGTTTTAGAGGGTTCGGCTAACAATGTAATTTTAACCCTGAACTGGACCCTGACTTCTCGTCTGTTTCAGGATTGTTTTAGAAAAAAATATTGTTTTTTTTTTTTCAATGAAGTAAAACATCGATCGTTAAAAGATTTCATTGGTATTATGCAATTGTTTATCCCAGCCTCTACTTAGAGGTATTATAATAAAGGTGAGAGTAAAAACTGTGCTGTCCTAAGTTGGCCAACCTCTATGTTTGTGTAGGTTTACATGGAGGTACGCAAGCAAGTCTGGCCGAAGGTGTTCATGCCCACACCTCCGGCTATCGTTTTTTAGAACTTTTTTTTAGTATAAGGCTTAACATTACAGAAATAACAAAAAAACAATTGTAGAATCCATGATGGCAAGTAAGAGAGTAAGAGATTGAAGAAAGGACCTGACCCAATTCACTAAGTTTGTTTTTATTAATTGTAGACTCATTTTTCCAAAGATTTTGTTTTTCTCTATTGATAAACCATCTCTCATCTACCCATGATATTCTGCTTCAGCTTTTACATCCATCTTTGTCAGTGATTGAATTAGACACAATCCTCTCACCGTGCGCTAACCACTGAACCGAGTGGCATCAATACAGCCAATATACACTTGCAGATATAGTTACTTTTTTTTAATACCAGATTACAGGTGCCCAGCCGGTGACTTTCATAATCATAGGTCTACGCAGTAAAAAATGATTAGGTAGATAAAATAAGTCGGGGCTGTGACAAAATCTGGTCCGCAGTCTCAGTTTATTCTGCTTGATTGAATGTGACATGGTATACTAAGATTTCTTGTCTTACTCATCAATCTTTGCTTTTGGAAATTCGGTGTCGTAAAAGTGGGCTGTGGCCTCAAACGAATCAATGTTGTACAAGTAACAATACTACAACTTTTCACATTCCTGTTGCACAATGGAAAGATTCTGCTGACCAGGATAGTAAATTTTGAAACCCAATAACCAAGTGCTGTTTTTTATTAAACTCTATAAAAAAGAATGTTTGTGCCATTAATAAAAATGTGTATCTGTTCAATTTGTAAATATAACTTTACAAATTCTGAACAGGGATATTTATGATATGAAAATGACGAAAATTGCAGTGGCTCAAGATAGCTATTTGTAATATGATGTGCAAGTATGTAACTCATCATTATAAAACAAATTTGTCTAGTTTTGCCACTGCGTTAAATTTCTTCGTCTTGAAATGTTGAAATATTCTTGTTCAATTTTTAAAAAATTTATCATAATTATATTTACACATCATGTAGATACGCATTTTTTTAATAGCACTGTTTTCTTTATATTAATACGTACACATGACGCTTCCGACTATCATTTAAAAAATCATGTCTATTCCATGGTCTCTGTTCAACTATAATACGTTGAGAGGAGTGCATGGAATAGACATATTTTTTTTTAAATATAGATTATATGTGCCTTGCTTTCACAATCTCTCTCATCCCCAATACTAAAATTCTGGTTTTATGCTTACAAGAGCTCTTTTCGGGAAGAAAACACTTGCGGGGCTAAATAAAGTGTATATGGAAAGTTTGGTGTAATTCACTTATACAGTTTAGAAGTTTTTGTTTTATATTAGATTTGAAGTAAGCATCCCCTGAAAATTTGTATTTAGCAGTTTTCAGAGCATTTTTCGCCAATCGGTGTACTCACAACGGAGGGTCTCTAGAAGATGATGTAAATCTTATTAACATTGATTGAGTTTTACAGAAGTTGTTACAAAATTGAAGTCGTTGATAAGTGTAAAAACTCAACTTACACATCTGAATGGACGGAGAATTACTCCAAATGATTCTTTCTCTATTTATTATGCTACTCTCCATGTAATTGTTGTTTATCTAATTGTTAATTTCCCATGTCTTGTATGACCATCGATTCATTTAGTATTGGATTTGGTATGTTGCACGGCTCATTCTTTCGATCGAGCAATCAATTTAAATTCGCACCTGAAATTACTAACACAAACTAAAGATAAAGTTTTATTGCTTAGCCAAAATACAGAAGAAAACCTTTCATTTTCAAAATTTAACTGATTTAAAAAATTATCGCAAAATTAAAAACGTCTGGTTCGTCACTCGATAGGAACCACCCTATGAGTAACCTTTTTTGACAGCATGCCGTGTTGGGGGTGAAAAATCATAAAATTGGAAATGGGGTTGATCACTTGATAAATTACTTCTCTCAACTTTAGTCAGGCAGTGATAACTAAAATTCAGTTTTCAAAAAAGCAATCAGATACAACCTAGAGATGATTTTAGCATAAACTTGCATTACAAACTGACCCCTTCCTTCCCCAATAAAAACGTATTCAGGGCCGGGATTTTGAAAAACAGTAAAAAAAACTTACTTACAGACATAATGAAATGTTATTCTTTAAATGTTCAGCCCTCCCGTTCCATTGGTGTGGCCTGTTCGTGTTATGCATACATGGCCTGTCAGCCAGCCAGACTAACTTGAAGACTGACTAAATCTATGCAGATAGTTTAGGTGACACTTTCGGTTGTTGGTCTCTAAAACAGATTGTCAGCCCATTTAGCCTCAGCATTCCCTAACTGCCATCATCATCACCTCTTTTAGAGTTATAGCTGGGGGTGGTATTCGAAAATGCATCCTTGGAACCCAATGAAGAAAGGGACGGAGGCATTGAAACTCGAAGTTCACTAAATGCTTTACGACTGAAAAATCACAGTAAATGGTTGAGGGGGGGTCCTCAAAAGAGCCAAACCCTCCATGCACCCACATCCTCCTAAATCATTAGCTTCGCCTCTGATCATTTTCACAATTTACTTGAACTGTTATTTAGGCAGGTAGGCAAATATGTCTACTATTGGCAGCCCTTCTACTCAGCCCGATTAGTTCTGCTTGCTTAGCTACGCTTTTAGTTAAGCGTGTTGTCTGCCTGTGAAGACAGCAACTGGCAGCCGATAGCCTGGATCTGCACCGGTGGACATGTTTGTTATGCCATGAATATGTCATGTCCAAGACGTGTAAAGGTTGGCAAACATAGTCATGCTCCCGTGCCTCCTGTTTGCTAGCCAAATCAAGAAACAGAACCGTCTCTCTTGTAAATCTGTTTGGCCTGTGTAAATAAGTATAAAACGTATATAAATCAAAAATGGCCTCCTATCCGGACGGAGCTGAAAGCTATGTATGCGAATGGGACTTATTTGTGTTCTTTACGCGACATATTTCCAGAGAATACAAGGTGCAACACCAAAAACAAATAACACTTAATTATCGCTGGAGTGAGTGGATTTTGTGATTTACAGGAAGTTATAAATATTATGCTTCGAGCTAAACATTATGTGTACAATAAATCGTACTAAATCGGCATTACGTGCTCGAATAAAACTGTTGAGATTACATTAATCTCGATAATGGCCGGTAAGTGGTTACCGTGTACAAACAGGACAACTTCAAGCATTTATTTCCAGTCTTGAGGAATCTACATGTTTTTTTTTTTTTTTTTTTTTGCAATATTGATGTCGCCAACTACGGGATAAGATCCATAGTCATAGAGCTCCCACTGCCAAAGAACTGTTCGCTTTCGTCCGGCGCAGGGGCTGTTAGTAAGACGACCAGTACCTACTTTCCACCCAAACCCCACATCTTAGAGAATACTCAATCAACTGATTAATGCACAATAAAAAGTTTTACACGGTCTTTGCCCGTACCGGTAATTGAAACTGCAAACTCTTGCATTGGATGCTTACGGGCCGATTATTGCATCATCTGTGTAGTATTTAGGGAAAGTGATCGATTTCTTGTATTTTTTTGTTTCTTGATATGTTTATCGTTGTTTTCCACTTATAACCACATCAAGGAGGATGCAGGGTAGAGTGTTGGTGAGGACCATTCCTGGTGTGCGTAGCCTTTCGAGGCTTTATTTTACTTATTCTCTAATGGTTACCCATCTAGGTACTGACCAAGTTTTTATAACGTGATTTTGTTATGACGCCTCAGCCTTGAGTTCTTCATACCAAGTCCACGTGCTGAATGCTCAGAGGAGAGGCATTGATTACCATTTCCTAAAGTCTGTTATATAACTCGGCTATCGATTGGGCCACAGTGCACCGAACTGGTGATTCGTATCAGCATTTATGGACCACTAAAACGTTCTGGTACCGATTGGACATTTTCTTGCTCAGCTTGATGACCGAGAATGATTAGTGATCGTTTGTCTGATAGTCGCTTATGGAACTGAAACATTGAACCTAACTAAGAGACAGACCTGTGAACTAAAAAGCACACAACGCACGCATGCCAACCCCCTATTTTTTCTGACCTTTCAGCATGGAATAAAGTGTCGTATGTGTTTCATAGCATAGCCTGAGGCGCTGGTACTGATGTCAGCCTGCCGATGAGGTTATACTGAGGCTGTGCATTGCTACGCGTAGAAAGGGAACCCAAAGGCTCCCAATGAGCCTTTGGGTTCCCTTTCGACTACTCGGTCGAGCTGTGGGAGACCAGTTGACCCCAGAGCAGCACTATCCCATTATACTCATAGAGACAGATCGGGCTTGTCTTCACGCTTTCGTGACCGTGGTTGCTTTAGCAACCAAAGTCGCATCGGCTGTTTTTTTTTTTTTTGTCATGGGTCGCTCCATTTTCCCCACGTAAAGTCTTGGCCTTGTGTCGCATTTTGCACTTCTGAATAGATACACCTATTGTTTTTAGCCTTTCAGCGTGAATTAAAGTGTAGGATGTGTTCCATTGCACCGATACTGACACTTGCCTTCCTAATGGGATGGAGATCGTGTCGTGGTGAGCATCAAAGACCAAGTGCCCCACTGCAATGCGTCAGCCGATGAGGTTATATTGAGGATGCGCATTGGGAACTTTTTAACTCGTCTTTGGGTTCCTTCCCTATTAGTCAGCTTTTATTACCCAGATGCAGGGAAGCAGCTTGCCCCAGGGCAGCACTGTCCTATTGCACAAAGAGAGACCGGTCAGGTTCATCCTGACGCTTTCGTGACAGCACTTGCTTTAGCAACCACAGTTGCTTATCAAGTCGCGTCGGCTGGAGCTATTTTTTATGGGTTGCTCGCATTTCCCTCATATAAAGCCTTACTCCATTTTGTTCTGGTAGAAGAGAGAAAAAAATAGGTGCCCCAGGGCAGCACTGTCCCATTGCACTAAAAGGTCGGGCTCGTACTGACGCTCTCATGACTGCGGTTGCTTTAACAACCACGGTTGCTTTGCCCGCCGGATTTATTTTTGATGGGTTGATCCATTTATCCCCACGTAAAGCCCTGACCTTGTGTTGCATTTTGCTCCGGTAGGAGAGTGAATAAATACATGCTCAACCTTACACGAAAAGTTTTCAAGACAGCACAGTATATCCGGAAGAAAACGTGATTCTAATACAGCATAGGTTCTGTTAGAAAATTCAAATGGCAATGGGCTGGTCATGTTGCAAGAATGGCAGACAACCAATGGACATCACAACTCACAACATGGATCCCCAGAGAAAACCTGCAGAACTAAGGCCGACAGAATACAAGATAGGGAGATTTAGAAGATACTTGCTCCGTGACGCCCATGACAGAGTAATGTGGCGGATCCTTGGAAAAGTGTGTTTCCAACAACGGACAGTAAAAGACTGATGATGATGATGATGATGATGATGATGATGATGATGTCTGCATTCTTTTTATATTGATAGTGGGGCACCAGCAAAGCTCCTCAACAAATGGAGGCTGCAGAAGAGGCCTCGAGGTGGCTATCGATTCAGAGAGGGGATTACATAGATCTAACCGGTGACAATGATCGTGGGCCCCAACTGGGGATTGATCTCGCTGAACTAACAGATTGTATGCAAAGCAAATCAAATATGAATCACTCTATGGAAAGCGCCCTATTCAGCCTAATCTGGCTCATTGGTTAGTGGTAGGCACCCAGTGAGAGCAAACTTCACTGCAGAAACAGTGTGCACCATATCGATTCTCCCTTGTTTCTCTCTGTTCAACTCTCTTTATGTTTGCGTTTTTGCGCCAGATATCATCCAGAGATCATCCAGTACTTTACCGTTTTCAAATGTTGCTTTATATATTGCAGAGGTTATCAATATTTCAGAATAGAGCATAAATAGAAATGGTATCTTGAATATTATTCAACAAAATTGAGGAATATAACATCCTATATCTATTTCCAGCCATGAAGCCCTGGTCATAGGGTGCTTCAAGTCTTTGATAATTTGACACCCTTATTCGAGTGACCCAGTCGGGTGGGTGGGTTGTTAATCAGCCTCAGGCTTGTGTCCAAGCGGCGTGCTCGTCTGAAGATCCCCTCTCCGACTCCACAGCAATTTCGGAGGCTTTTCTGCAGCCTCTAATTTTGGATGACCCCAGCACCCAATTTCATTTGGCTCACGTCGGTATTTCCCACCATTATTCCTGCAGTCTGATATGAGCACCATATATTTCATCCTCCTCCTCTTTGTTCACTCCGTCAATTCTGTCCTCCCAGAGGGGAGTCAGTTACAGCAATAGCATTTGCTTTATTGTCTTTGATGAAAGAACAATAACTTGGTCGAAGAGAGCATTAACGATGTTTTCATGGAAGCTGCAATGTCTTCCAAGGTTGACTCTGAGTTATCAGTCATAGGTGGTTGCTAGAAGTCCCTCAGAAGAGTTTTGACGGAAGTGATAGAATGTTTGAGGGCATGCTGTTTCTTTTCTGTTTTGAATAGTAACGTTAATTGTCTCTGCAAAAGATAAGATTAGCCGTTTCAACCCTTGGAGGAACCATCTGCATCCACTGCAAGATAGGATCGTCACTGTAAGATCATCTATAATACCCTTAAAGGGGGCTGCCGGGTAACCGATGTTGACAAGGGGGCCTCTGCACATACTATCCGCTGACATGACGGTCATATTCATGGCCAATGAGAAAAGTAGCAAGCATTTGCTTCCCTTACAGATATCTTCAGAAAAAGATTATTGAGGGTTTCAGTGCTTTGCATATTTAGAGAGAGCGGAAATCTGGAGTTATGGTTACAACAAGTATCATATACTGCAAAAATCCCCCAAATATTCTACTACCAGCTGGCTGGCGCAAGAAACTTATAGATGGCTACAACATACATTTTGGGATAGTCATCATTGCCATGGGTGCAACGAAATATAATCAAGGAATGCTTTTATTACTGTCTAGGTCATTTTTTTTATTTAATCACTGGAATTACTTCGTGTAAGTTGGTGAATAATGTGTTTTTGTCAAATTTATTTGAACATCCCATCGAGATATTCTGATGATATGAATTTGGTGGATTTCTATTCATTTCAGAAAATATTGTGCAGGTTATACAAAAAATTCAAGAGAACCATAATCGTGACCAGCTATGCATAAGATAGTGTCAATTATTGACAAATCTTAAAAGTCTCTGAAGGGGAGATATAGATACAAAGAAACAGTCGCGTGATGTATGGGACTCGATGTGATTTTTACACTTGTTACAGACAACATTGAACGACAAAAAGATTGAGCAAATATGATTGGATAAAAAAAAAACAGTTCGTCTGAAGATATCGATCAGAAAAAATGCAGACATATTTCCATAAGTAACAAATACAACGTACAAGTCTCGAGGAAAATCATTGGCCGTCATGTTAAATAATGGCCTTTTATTCAGCAGGTGTTCCAATTCCTGGCAACTTTATACTCGAGTGATTTTGCCCCGATAGTCATTATTTATTTCCATAGCAATTACTTGAATATATATATATATATATATATATATATATATATATATATATATATATATATATATATATATATATATATATATATATATATATATATGCACCACAAATAAGGTAGCTGCTTTAATGCACAAATGCCTTTAACATTGTGCTAAACAGCCCGCCGGCAATACAAAGGCTAAATAACTGCTTTCAACCCGATTTCTCATCTCGTCTATTCTCAGTCTTTTCCTGCTCTTTTAACGCGAAAATATGTAATTGAGAAATGGGCATATTTGGTCCAACAGAATGAATGGTATATATATATATATATATATATGTATCTGTGTGTGTATGTGAGTGTGTATTTGTTGATATCTATCTATCTATCTATATCTATCTATCTATCTATATCTATCTATCTATCTAACTATATACATATACATATATATGTATATATAGATAGAGAGAGAGATAGATAGATAGATAGATAGATAGATAGATAGATAGATAGATATGCAGAGATATAGATCGATAAATAGTGAGAGAGTGAGAAGGAGAGAGTGTAGAAAGCATTACATCTTTAAACACCAAATATATTAGAAAATGTTTCTCCAAATCAATGCTTTTTCAGTCAATTATTTTTCAAAATCTGTTTATGTAATTTATGTAATTTTCTCCAGTATTTTTTTTTTCCATTTTTCACACGGAATTTCATATTATAGTACTCTGTGTGAATTTTCTTCATTGTGATCATCAATTGTTCACCATGTAATCGTTTTGGGGATTTACAAACAAAGCCTATGTACGTTTTTTTCGCTATTCGGGGGTGCAGCGTTCAAAAGAATGATTCAAGCAATCACTTGATGGCCATTAGACTGTCTGAACTGAATATCTTCGAGTAAACATTTTTATTGCTCATATATATATATATATATATATATATATATATATATATATATATATATATATATATATATATATATATATATATATATGAATATAGGTAGACGAATTCCGCAAAAAGAGTTGAGGAAATTTTTGACAAAAAGGAAAGCCAACCCCTTAGTTACGGTTTTGAGGTATAATAATTTTTAAAAAGCCTCAACCGGTTCTGTACATGTTTTCATAAGGTTGAATTGATTCTATTCATGGTCTTCACTATCAACGTCCAGTAGAGAGGGTTAAATTCAAGCCATTTGTACATTCATCATGGTATGAATTCAAATTCCAAAGAGTATAAAAAAATTCCAGTTCTTAGCTTTCCTTTTTTGATTTTTTTTTCTCAAATACACATACACATTTCAAGTTGACACTTTTTATTACTAAATATAAAACAGCTAGCATAATACTTGACTTTTATTCATTCAACATTACAGCAGATCTTCAGAATCTCTCAAAATCAACCAAAGCGAAAATTACAATTTCATCCTCAGGATCGGAAGGATAGGGTAGGGGCAAGCAGCAAACAGCACGAAGAATGAACTCAGCCAGCCGAGTTCAAATTCCAGGTGGGAAACTGGAAAGGTAGGGAAAGGTATGAATCCATCTCTCATCTGAGCTTTGAGTAAAATTGCCCAAGGTGGAGTGAGTGACGCCTCCAAGTCCAATTCACATATCGCAAACGGATCGTGAAAGTAGTAATGTGGTTTATGGAGCCCTGGTGGGTACGGCTGAAGCTGCAGTCAGCTTAAGTGGGCCATTTTTCCTAATAGGAAAGTCAAATGGCATCTTTGAGTCCGAAGTGGCGTTGGGTTGAGAGACAATCCTCATCTTGTATTTTTATTGTTTGCTCTGTCAGGATTCTAAATCTTGCCACACGACATCTTAGATGCACTTAGGGTGATATAAGACAGCCTTCCATTTGAATCAGAATCAAATCCGTTGCATACATTGTAAAAAAGTAGACACAAATTATATTTCACTTCAAAGATACATGCATCACTCGAAAAAACTGAACGCATACCCCCAAACCAGTGATGCGAGACTCTGTGTGAACTGCAGTCCCTACTATTTCGGAGGGGAGACAGCGTTCCATTGTTATATCTTACTAATATTCTATAATCAAAAAATTCTCAGATAAAAACTATTAGCCGGCATTTTGCCTCAAACGTCTGTGAACTTGGTAAAATCTCAAATAGTTATTCCGGGAGCTTAAGACCTGCTCATCCATCTTGAAACAAGTATCCCTGCGTTCCCACAATTCTCCTTAGTACAGCTACAATATCTAAAACTGTTTTCCTCCAAACTTGACTTTGATCGACGAAATCCTCCCTACCCCAAGCATAAAAGGACCAAAGATTTAATTCGGTCAAGGTGCACAATGCCAAAGAATCAAGTATTCCGTTTACTTATATTATACGAGCAGAAGAGATGAGTTTAAAGTTTTGACAGAGATAACATAATGTGGATAGATCCGCTGTGAAATCCTCATATAATCATCATCGATGTGCAGATGTCTTCCGTCAAGCTGAAAGATAGAATTGATGTAGTAAAATAGAATTTTAGCCTCTCATGACGTCGTAAAATGCCCAATTTGAAGAATAATGAAGTTATAAATAGTAATAAAGAAAACAAAAAAACTTGGTTTGTGAACAACAGAACACCCTTCTCCAAGCTCCCAGCAATTAAAATCTCTATTATCTACGTATATAAAATGCTCTGTGTATATCTAGGTATTTCACATTTGCTGTCATTCTTGACAGCACGGGTAAACAAATTACTCATAAATGGTAAGCAAAGATGTATTATTCGTGATATTACTTTGACATTTCTAAACAAATAAGAAGAGACGGCGTAGACTAATTGTCTTGACATGTTTATTTCACTGAACGTGTCGTCGCACCCAGCATTTACCAAAATACGTGAAGTTCATTACATGTTTTACCCCTAATCCTGTTGCACCCAAGGTTAACAGAGGCCACCTGCAGCTTGGATAATGAATAATAAACAACTTTTAAAGACGACTCAATTGACTCCATTTGCTGTGTCCTTGAAAAGTAAATGTTTGATTAGTTTATATTTTTAATCCTCTCTGCTTCCCAAGCATTTACACGGCATGTTTGTTTAATTCTTCTTCTTCTTCTTCTTCTTCTTCTTCTTCTTCTTCTTCTTCTTCTTCTTCTTCTTCTTCTTCTTCTTCTTCTTCTTCTTCTTCTTCTTCTCACTATTATCATTATTATTATTATTGTTATTATTATTATTATTAGTTGTAGTAGTATAATTACTACTTTCCCTTCATCTATTTATACTCCTCCCTTTTTCTCCCTTATAACTTCTCTTCCAGTCCACTCTCCTCTCTCTGTTTCCTTCTAAAAACTAGACAGAAACTCATTCGAAAAACGATTTTTCTCGGTGAAAAATTTGCACACACACACCTTTTATTATCTTCTTTTCTCCCTCTCTTTCCTTTCTCTTCCATGTTTTGTTTTAGGAATGACACTCTGCTTATCCATGAAGGATCTCAAGAAGTACGATATTCATTTGTCAGATCTTATTTGTAGGTGCAAGTTCTGGATTCCTAACAAATGATAACATTTACCAGATATTTCCCTATTAAGCTGACTAAAATAGGCAGCAATGCTTTTTCTTCAATATAAGACGTAGCAGATTACTAATTTCATGTATGTGTTTGATTAGCTTATTATAACTTTATAACTATAAAGTTTATCAGAGAGACTTGACACTCAGTAAGTATCGAACGTCAATACACAAGTCGGGTCTGCAAAACTTGATTGCAAATTCACGTTCTACTATTGGTGCTCATTTTCGATAATCACTTATTCCAGCCTTGTCGGGTACACAGTTTCATTATTGTGCTCGTCTATTGAAGATTAAAATCTGTACGGATACAAATGATCGGAAAAACTAGCCCAATAGCTATCATTCTACGACTGGCATTTCAGAATGATAATCATCTATGTCTATTGCTGTAGATTTATCTCAGCGACATTTCACAATCAATAGAGCGTCCAATAATGAGTTTCTTTTTCCTTTCCGCTTTTTACCTTTGCCAAGGGGATTGTGCACTTTTGTTTTCCATGTTTATCTGTCATGAAGTTAAATTTGCTACGAAATCTATGCAACTATTTGATACTTATGTTGTTTATCTGTCTGTTCCACTTCCATGCAAAAATCACAAGGTCCATTGACCTAATATTTGTCATGGAGCCTCACAAAACATCTACATGGACGTGAGCTATATGAGGTTGACCTCAAAGATCATTCAAGGCCATAAGACGTAACTTCTGGTCATTTTTAGCTAATTCCACGAGTTACTGGGAACAATTTTGCATCTATGAAGTAAACGTTTATCATATGCCATGAATGGTTTAACTCAAAGGCCATTCGCTGTCACCAAAGGCTGTTTCTTGTCATTTCAAGTTGTCGGCCATAATTTTGCACCTTGAAAGCTGAAATTTGGCATATAAGTACGTGATTTCGCCGCAAAATTCATAGGCAATATGAGGTGCTAATCATTTATATCAATAGTATTAGATGTAATAGTCCACAACCTCTGTATCTAAAAGTACATATATATATATATATATATATATATATATATATATATATATATATATATATATATATATATATATATATATATATACATATATATATATATATATATATATATATATATATATATATATATGTCCAACGTTTCCCATATTGCCAATCACACATATACACGCACACACTTGTGGTCCATACCCCCAGACCTGCACAGACCATTTATAAATATCTTTAGTGATTTTTTACAAGCAGTTGATTCTCAACCTTCTCACACCGTTATATCATCGCACTCATCCGATATCTGACTATATTTACGTTGTACATCAACAAAACTACTCTTAATAGAGTTGAATAAGTATTGACTTCCTCCTAAATTAAAATATGCCGTAAAAAGGAATCGAAAAATAATAGCTTATTTTCATTTGCTTTTAATACTTCAGTGTTTTCTGTGCAGATCTTCTTGGATAGCGTTCCTAGATCACTGCAGCGAAAAGCAGAGATTTTCTTTCTGTCTAGCCGTACTTATCTCCTTATACTTTCCTCAAGTGATTATATGTAACTATACAACCAAGTTTTCAGTCATGTTTGTAGCATCCAGGGAACAGGTTCCATAAAAGATGGAACTGTAAAAAGAAACGGAATAGCATTGGAAGTGTTAAAACTATCATTTATGTAGGTTTCTTTTCTGAGGGCTGCTAATAAGTTATACTTAGCAGACATCCCAAATCCAACTTCTTCAGGTTAGAAAACCATCAAACATACATCAAGGAGCAGAGAAACATTATTTCAGCCTGTATCTTTCCAGCCCAAGGTGTCGGCAGCCATTGTTGCCCACGGGCTGTGAGAAGCAGGAAGGAAGTTCTAGATTTGATTATAGCGCTTTCGTAGCTCCAAAGTGAATTTAGATGGACGGAAGTTTGAAAAGCACGAGGAGGAATTCAATTGTTCTATGTCCTGGGGCAGTTGATTGAGGAGTGGAGTGGACTGGGTGATGAAGTAGGGGGCGCGGACAGAGAAGAAAGGAGGGCAAGGAGGAAGAGACGATCAAGGAAATAAAGAAGGTAGAGTTTAAATAACTTATAACTCATTGTTTACACTGAAGAATCAGACGGGAAGGGAAAAGAATGAAATTATTTTTGGTTTGCTTTGATCTCCGTTTTTCCTTTTCATTGCACTTCCGTACAAAGCCTGGAGTTGACTTTGTTTCCTTACCGTAACGACAAGAACAATCCTCATCAAAATATGACTAGCTAAATTGATGGGGTCCAGATAATAACAAAAAAGTATCTTACGGATTCTTTTTATTCTGATAAATAGATTTATAAAAAGATATATCTTTTCTATTTGTTAGATATACAATGCAAAAGTGGCAGTGATCATCTTCAGACGGAAAAGGAGTTATAGCGAACTTTGACCTTGCAGTAGTTAGGCTTGTTATTCCTTTGCTTAAATTCTGTACGGCATAGGTGTTCATTGCTAAGGATTGAATGACTTGTACTCTTTTCGGTATTTTGTTTGATCTCATTACCGTTGTGTCGAAAATGATCTCAAATCTGTCCTTGGTTTCCTATTACGATCCCTTCCCAAAAGACAATCGGAACTCATAGAACTCCAGTGATTATAAGAGAGATCTTCGTCTTTATTTCCATATTTTCAGTACTTTAGCCAGTAAGCAAAAGTAAGTTATGCCTCTATGCTGTCTACGGGCCCAGCCATCGAAGCCAGGGGCTCCAACTATCATGTTATTTTTTATTTGGCTCTTTTGAGAAATGGGAATGAGTCTCAAAGGTGACAAACACCAAAATTCGACTCACCACATTTTATTCATCATCATCATCATCATCATCATCATCATCATCATCATCATCCTTTTTAGTGCCCGTCGTTGGACATAAACCATCCCCAAGATTAGCCAGACACTCTATCAAGGATATCGTGGAGCCAGCACTTTATGAACTTCTCATTCATCACGTAATCTGATATTTCGTCGGCCCCGGTTCCGTGTGCGTTATTTGGGGACGCACATGGTTAGTTGTAATGTCAAGTGGTTGTCTGCCATTATTGCATCATGACCAGCCCATTGTCATTCAATTTTTCTAATGGATTCTATGATATTTCGGATTTCTTGATTTTCTTCTAATTTGCGGTGCAGGTTTGCCATCTTTCCATCTTATGCTTGACATGATTCTCTCGTTGCCTGTTTTATCAGTTTGAGGGTCAATCTTTAGAATAGGTTGGAGACTCTTCTTTTAAGCTCTAGCTGGATTTTTCTTCTTCTTGAAGTTTGAGCTTCCATAGTTAGTGGTAAATATGGATTCATACACTAACCAAGTCAGATTTTGGACCCAGTTCGTTGAGCTTATTCGTCGTGCCTTCACCTATCCGACCACTCAGGACATCATTCTTGCTCAACTCCAAACCTGCGTCCCAAAGTTCATCCATATTTATTGAGATTTTTCAACTGATTATGATCATTTCTTTAAGCGTTAGCTCTCAAATATTCTAGCTGATTTCAACAGTGGTGTGATCCATATGCACCCGACCAAATAGTGTGATGGTTAGCACGTTTGCCCCATGAACAAAACTTTCTCGGTCCGATTCCCGCTATGAGCTGAGAGTCTGGAAGACTCAGCAGTGGGACTAATTCCCAGCAGCTTATCAAGTACACTCTATGTTATGTGATTTAGGTGTAAAAGTCGGTGATCGAGCATCTTGCTAAGGGATCGGTCATAAAAAAATTGTAGGAATAAAACCCTGGTCTCAATCAGACTTGATACTTGCAAAAACCTCAAAGTTGAAACATGCAGCAAAAACATGACGTCATCAACCGTCTTACTCCATTAAGAGTTGTCTTTTAATAGATTGGAATGGTTTACCTTTATTATCCAATTTTTTGTTTTTTATGCGTCTTCAAGACCACTGTAAACACATCAATGAATGTCAGTTCGATTGTCACCTTCATACCGTTTATTGCTCAAGCGAGGTCTTGGTATTTATTTAGATTTTACTCTCAATTTGACTTCGTAGTTTCCTGAGACAGCTAAATCCTCCACCTAAGAAATTGCCTTAGCTTTGTTAATGATGGCAAAGTCTGATATCTCCCGCCTGAGAAAGATTCCCTTCTGAATTTCCCAGTCTCAAATATTTTTTTATCATTTTAGATTTTTATAACTACTTTTTTTTATCTTCATCTTGATTTATTAGTTCTTTTTTTTTCACTGCTGGGAGAAAATGAGTTGGAGTAAAGGTTGCAGCGACTAAAGCAATTATTGCAATAAGATGAAAGTAAAAAAGCAGTCATAAATATTAAAAATGATAGGGATTCAAAATTCTTTATCATTTGATTTTTCTCTATCGGACAGTTTCTGCTTTCTGCTCGTACCTTTTGTCTGCATTAAAGCTACAATTAAAGTCACAATAAATCTCTGTTTGCTGTTTTCTGTATTTGTTTTTCACCAAACCGACTCAGAGGCTGACTTCAGCACCTATTAAGACCAATGTGGAGTCACTCCCTATTCATACAATTTATATCACGACTTATCTGCGATGAAGAAATAAATGAGAGGTACTACTCAATAATTAACATTTATTATGCTTTAGTAACTATCCTCGAAAAATCGGAGCATTATAATATAGATTATTGGAATGTTCGCAAAAGCAGATTCTACGCTATAACTTAGTTTGTAGACCAGATAAGAAATTGCTCTTCTCTCCAAGTTAGTGTATTTTGAAGTTATTGTGCAAACAAAAATATTGTTGAGATGTACTGTTTTTTTTGTGTTACGGTAACAGAAACAAACACACACACACACACACACACACACAAACATACACACACATGAATAAACAAACACACATAAATCGTATCCTTACTATATAGATTTACTTATCCAAGGATTTGTGTGCTTTAGCTTTGAAACACTCAGATGAAATACCATAGTTCTGAATCGGTACATTTTCAGTTTACGGCTCCACGTGCCCTTTGTTTAACCACCACAAAGAAC
Organism: Thysanoteuthis rhombus; assembly: GCA_963457665.1. NCBI lineage: Eukaryota > Metazoa > Mollusca > Cephalopoda > Oegopsida > Thysanoteuthidae > Thysanoteuthis > Thysanoteuthis major. Next base: position 63,014,069 of record OY735205.1, on the reverse strand, counting down.
TGTTCAACCAAAACACCCTCCAAAACAGTCAATAAACGTTTATTCAGCTTTCAAACTGTTCCGCTTGACTAGATGCATGTGTATGTGTGTATGAATATATCATGCATCATCATCATCAGTCTTTCAACATCCATCGTTGGACATAGACCTTCCCAAGGATTTCCCACACTTTTCCGTCATGGGCGTCGCGGAGCCAGTACTTTCTGAACTTGTCTAGCTCGTCCCTCCATCAAATATTCTGCTAGCCTCGGTTACGCATGTGATCTGGGGGGATCCATGTCGTGAGTTGTGATGTCCACCGGTTGTCTGCCATTCTTGCAACATGGCCAGCCCACTGCCATTTGAGCTTTTTAATGGATTCTATGATATCCCTGACTCTTGACTTTTCTCGGATGTACTGAGCTGTCTTGTGGTCTCTCCATATGAGGCCAAGCAAGATTCTTTCATGTGCATGTTGCATGGTTCTCAATTTGCGGGTCTGTCTCTTGGTTAGGTTCAATATTTTAGCTCCATAATTGACTATTGGGGGGGTTGCATTGGTTATACACCCTTCTCTTCAGGATTAATGGGACCTTCTTATTTTTGAGGGTTGAGCTAGCTCTACCAAAGGCTTGCCATCCTAGTGTGATTCTTTGCTTGATTTCTTCTTATGCATACATGTTGCATTAATGGAGTGAGAAGGCTGAAAATGTAAATATTCTCATCTTTTTGAGCACAACCTATACACTGTATTTCATTATTTAGATTAAAACGCCTTTGGTAAATCGAGGAGTATTCAGCAGTTGATTTGACACGCCCCATGATCTTTAGTCTTATACGTTGGTATAAAGTATTCACTTCTCAACGTCGGTTAATATTCATAGATGCACATTCGATCTTGAACACTTTTAAGAGCCCCTTCTTTAAAAGCTTATTCCTTCTGAGGCTCCAAACATCAAAAGCCCTTTCCACTGAAAAAAACATCAATTCGACGGTAATATCGTAATAAAATGGAATTTCATTAAGGCCATTGATGCATGTTTGCATTCTGACATAGTGGAATAGAATTCCATATTCTGATGATGTAATAATTAAATGTCACAAGTGATATTGAATTTATAGAAGTGGGAGGAAACGCTTCGTGGAGATGTTAGTGTTTGCTACGTTGATCAGTCAGTCTGTGGGTCAGTGACAACAATTGCTACTATAGATGTTCGGTAATCTAAAAAAGTGGAACATTCCCGCTTCATTCAAGCAGAAATTAACTCACGAAAATACAGCTAGGTAAGATTTTTCGTATAACATGTAAAAACTGCACTTTGAAAAAACTAGCATGCAAATGGTTTTCAGCTGTTGATTTGAATGTTTGGGATATGTTGGCTATCTCTTACGTTTAAGAAGGTTGATAATCCTCTTTATTTGATCGCAAAGAAAGGTGTATAACCAATGCAACCTCCCAATTGTCACTTATGGAACTGAAACATGGAACCTAACCAAGAGACGGATCTGCAAATTGAGAACCATGCAACATGCACATGAAAGAATCATGCTACGCCTCACATGGAGAAACTGCAAGACAGCACAGTACATCCAGGAAAAGTCAAGAGTCAGGGCCATCACAGAATCCATTAAAAAGCTCAAATGGCAGTGGGCTAGCCATGTTGCACGAATGGCGGATAACTGATGGACATCGCAACTCACGACATGGATCCCCTGAAATCACATGCAGAACCGAGGCCCTTAGAATGTTAGATGGAGAGACGGGCTCGACAAATTCAGAAAGTAATGGCTCTGCGACACCCATGATTGAAAAGTGTGGCAAATCCTGGGGAAAGTCTATGTCCAACGACGGAAGTTGAAAGACTGATCATGATGATGATGATGATGATCATCATCATCATCATCATAATCAACGTCAACTGGACTACCCGACCATAAACCCTTGTTGACTGGGAAAATTCTTGCATGAAACTCGGCAAATAATGTTCTATACCTTCAGTCTCACTGTACTTTCTTGCTAAACTTCACAATTTGAGTAACATTTTCATTTTTTGAAATATAGCAAAGATTTGGCTTATTGTGTTTCATTTTCAATGTTAAACTCCATTAATTAGATAATCTAATGTGGACAATATGTTTTAAATGAGTACACACTAATATCATAGCTGGTTTAGTTCGAATTCAAGATGGGGCCTTTGAATTTGAGAGCTCCTTGCATATGCTACCTTTGCTAGAATTTGGCACTGTTTGGGAGACAGACGCATTATTCTTGGTTTGTTAGAACTTGACTAGCTCCATGGTCCTTGTTTAAATCTGTATGAGCCTTTAGTAATTGAAAGACTGAGTTTTACTGCCTCTGAAACCTGCAATGAAACACAAATTCATCAGCCTATTTTATAGCCCCGTTCCACGAATCATTTGGATATGCCCTGACACTGGTCAATCATGTGAAAGCTTCCCAAGATAGTTAAAAAGAAGTTTGTATATTACCTTCCCACAAATACACTTACGCCTAAGGTTTTAGCAAAATCTACTCTAAATACAATTCTATTCTAAGCCACTCACAGAGATGTAATTAACTCAAATTATACTCTGGTCTTGATTAAGTTAGTGAGAGGCCTGTAACATATGCCATGAACAGACTCCAAATTAAGTAAACATACATAAATATAGAACTGCAAAAACTTTGTACTTGCAAAATGATTAATTGTTTTCGTTTGTTATACAGCCAGATAATACGACTGATATATCAATTATAGTATTACTTGGTTTTATTTCTTATATTTGGGGCGCAGCTATAACTTGTTTATCAAATATCTTTTTTATATTCAAGTATCTCATGTTTATCACATAGATGCTGCACTCTCAATAATTCATGTGCTGATATGATGACCCAAAATTGTGATAATGGGCCCAAACTGCGAATCTCATACACCCAGTCATTCATATGAGTTGAAAGAAGTTTTTGTAACGTTATAGTAGAGCAAGTGCAGAGATGACGAGTCTGAACTGATACCTTGCAAGTATCCAACATAGGGCCCTTAAAAATAAGGGGCCTGTAGTACATGCTACTTTTACTACATAGTTGATTACGAACTCATTATACTAGTCTATCACAAGTTCCTTTTTTAATCGTTTTTATAGAGATACATTTTTTTTATGAAGAAATAATTAAGATGTGTTTCTAAAAGAGGTTTTTGAAGAGCTTTTCGAAAGCAGATATACCTACGAGCTATTCATAAATTGATTAAGATTTGCAAATGACACCTCAATTCAATTTGAGATTATCGTCTAAAATGTTTACTCTGTTTTTCAGTCTTGGCCAGAAATTTTTTCCCTATAAAAGTTTAATCAAATGTTTTTTTTCCAAGTGTACATAATTGTAAAGAAGACCAGACCTTCGAGGCAGAATTCAGTCTAATTCGCTTATCCAACCTTTCTTCCCTTCCAATTGTATCGAAATGATTTATAAAGCTTAATTTGCAATGACCAAAGTTTGTTTTTTTTCTGCAAATTCGCCTACTACCGTATTTGGTGTCATTGTCAACAGTATTTCTTAAAGTCAGGCAACTTGACCAAATAATTGTACATTTTGTGATAAAAACATGTAGGTTGAGGCACTTATCGTAACAAGCGTACCAAATTAAATGCACAATTGGCTTGTAATTTTTAGCTAAGCTGACTCACGTTTAAGACGCATTCCTCAAAAACTGACTTCCTTTAACGATCTTTCGAGGTTTTAATTACAATTATCTCGGTAAGCCTTCACATGTTTGACCACTGTCAGGGTATACACAAATGATTCAAGGAATGGGACTATGAAAATAGGCTGATGAATTCATATTTCATAGCACGTTTGAGAGGCAGTAAAACACAGTATTTCAATTACTGAAGGCTCATACAAATTTGGACAGAGACTGTGAAGCTCGTCACTAACAAAACACATGTCGGTTACGTTTATGTAGTTTTTGCGAATGACAACTGAACTGTAATTGTGAACATACGTAGTTAACCAGGTTCAGCCAGAACATTCATGGGGCCCTCAGCAAAATTTTAGTCGCTTTTCACCTTCTCAGACTATTGGAAAATCTTTCAAGCTCCCTAGTAGAAAATTTCAATTCCTTTGACGGCCTTCTTGTGGCTACGGGGCCCCGATCAGCCGTTTAGTTTGCTTATGTATCCGGCTGACTTTGTGATCCAAGGTTGCTCAAGTTTAGAGATATAATGAAAGCTCAAGCCAAAGTCTTTTTGTCCCTGCTTCTTTGTCCATAGCAAAACTCCTTTTAGATATCTGGTAACTATGCAGACTTTTAAAAGTAGGAAAACTTTCTCTGAATAGCAGGTAACTATGCAAACCTTTAACTAGCAAATGCCATGTCCAACTTTCGACAATTGATTGACCGTTATTCAGCTTCTAGATTGACAAAACATTTATTTCTATGCATTCAAGAATCATCATTCCCCGCTTTTACCCCCCCCCCCGGAGGGTGTTGTGAGATTAGATGCACATGGAAAGTTGTTACGAAGATTCAGTTCCAGCTTGCCAGGCCAGTCAAAGCTTCATTATGCTTACGGTACCTGGTATGATGTTGCTTGATTTCGCAAAAGATGGTGTAACAAACGTGATTTGGTCGTAGTCAGTTAGCCTCAAGGAGAGCTTCTTCAATCCTTGTCTTTACTCTGTGTGCTCGGTAGAAAAACATTGAGTACCAGTTTTAAAGTGTTTAGTATCAATCGACGGTGGATTCAACCACAGCCTACCAAGGTAAGCACTCTACCTCTGGATCATGATGAACGGTACATTCAAAATTTTCATTCACTTTTACACCCTCCTTGAACTCTACCTAACATTCCAAATATATCCACGAGCATAAAACTATAGATGCATTAAAATACGCAATGACTTATCTTTTGTTTGATTAAATCTAGGTCTGCAACCGGAATTCGGTGAAGAAGTTCTGAAATTTTACTAGTCTTTTTTCAATTCAGAAGAGACAACATAAAGCCTTCTGTTAATTAAAAAATGCATTTAATTACGATGTAATCTGAAGAGTTATCCTGATAAGGATTCACCTGTTTACAAAACCTCTTCTAAACTTGCAGCTGCAGTTATCCATATCTCTTACTTTTGAAAAAAATAATATATCATCAAAGTCTATTTCCAAATGTTTGTTTTGCAAAAAAACAAAATACAAATTTAGCTGAAAGGAAAAGTGGTTCAGATGATTTTGAACACCTGAACATTTCCCCTTCGTGTATTAAATTGGCCTGGCGTGTGTAAGTGTTCAATCAATGATAAGGACACAGAAAATAGCAGAGAACAGGAAATTACGCAGGAATGTTCCTGTTTGACATCGGAAGTAGATCAAAGAGAATGTGGTTTAACATCTCTACTTTTCATTTATTTAGAATAAAGCGCGTTAAAGATACATTTAAGTCAGTCAGAAAGCGTACCCATCTGCCAACGCGGTACACTAACTGTGAACTGAATAGAAACCAATTGCTTGATCTTCCCCAAATTTAACTAATGCTCTCTCAGTGCAAGGTCCACCTATCCACAGAATGCCATTCAAATTCATGGGTAAATTTCGAACATATAAACAGATATAAATGGATACAATACATATACATATATGACAAAAATGGTGAAAAACATCTTTCAATATGAAATTATTCCTGGGTCCGCTTCAAAATTTAATCACTACATTGAAGCCCATGGCCTAATACTGCACAAAATTTTATTGAAAAGAAAAGCAACGATTCAGAAAATCGAGACAGATGAAGAAAGTGGGATGTTTCAGATTTGTTCCTATTCTTTCCTGGAGACTTGATTCAGTTATTCTTGGAGTTTGGTGAGGATCAAAGAGACCAGACTAATTATATTTGAATTCATATATCATAAGTCGTGAGACTTTCTTTCTAATATCTAGCGTTTATGTGCTTCGTGTGTACCTTTCAAGCCAAAACATTGTTAATCTGCGTTTGAACCGATGAACAATACGTTCAATAGAAAGTGTCATGTGACCAGCGTCTATTGGCAGCATGCTGTTTTGGAGGCGATCAATCAAAAAATTGGAAAAACAGTGGTGAGTAACTGACAAGCCACTTCTCCCTCCTCTTCTTAAGCCGTGATCAACGAGAAAAAAGTCTGAAGGCGAAAAAAAAAAAAAGAGGCATAGAAACAAATTAACTGATCAATTTAGCATGAATTTGCATTGCACACTAAACCCTTCAAAAACTGGTTTGTGGTTGAAATATATATATATATATATATATATATATATATATATATATATATATATATATATATATATATATAAAAGCGCTTCTACACATTTTAAGATGTAGATGCTTTCATTTCCAGGGCTCCATATGTGTGGCCGATACGCGTGAGGCATATTTAGCCAACCAGACGCACCAACGTAAAAACTAAATAGACCTATGTTGGCAGTGTTGATGACAGTTTTGCTTGACAGTTTCTAACAAGGCTTTCATATCTTACTAAAGCTGTAGTTTAAGAGCATATACTATGTCTTTACAATTATATATACATATATATATATATATATATATATATATATATATATATATATATATATACTTACACATATATATATACTCACACACACACACATACATACATATATATATATATATGTATATATATATCTATATTTGCGTGTGCGTGTGCGTGTGCGTTCGTGTCCGCATGTGTTAATAAAAGAAGGAAAGATCAAATATGACATGAGGGTTATTATGTAATAGCAAAATCTCACTGAAGTTTTCACCCAAACTGAGCCAATAGCAAAAAGACCGTTTTAAAAGTAAATCAATATATTCTAAGACGGAACTAAGATATATAAAACAGAGTTGAAGGTCAGGCCATAGATGCACTAGATCTTTTTGTGTGTGAATATCTAGCACGGTCAGTGTTGCAAACTTCATTTACAGATCTACCTCTAAAACTTGTTAATCACATTGGAATATATAAATCCTCCAGATATATATCTAAAATCTGAGACATATATATTATCAATCAGCAACAATAAACCTGTCTAGAATGATTGGGGCCATTCATGTGTGGATCCGTAATAAGGAACCTAAAGCTATTTTTATCTGGAAATGCATTTTTATTAATTCAAGTATCCTAATTTTAATTTTTCTAAAGCCTCAATTCATCTCTAGCTGTTCTAATGTATTATTAAACATGAAGGCTTAAGAGTTTCTTTCACGGAATTTTTATTCTTATATGATGATAGAAACGTAAATCAAGCAATGATATCATCCCATTTGAGGGCAAACAAGCAGGCAGAAACATAAAAACTCATTACATTAAACTTTAATATTTGTTGTATCAAAATATTACTTAATTCATTCGAAGTATTACAACCGCCATTGCTATAAATCAGATACAATATATTACTTGCTTTATCGACGATCATCAAAATAGAAATTTCTGACATTTTGATGAAAAACAATGGGGAAAAAAGGGATGTAACTTTCATCTCCCTGTATCAGTTGATGTAAGTGCATCGAAAAACAGAAGTTTAATGAGGAAATCAGTTAGTGCCCATGCGCTGGTTACGGCATCAGAAGTTTCTGCGTGGGTTTTCAATATCAAACGTTCCTTTTGTCCCGGCCAGTGATATGTGAAATAGATCTAAAGGCTAGAAAAATACAATTGTTCTTCTTTATGGCACCTGGTATTCCCCAAAGGTCTCTCATCTAGATACTGACTGGATCCGACGTTGCTTAACATTGGTGATCGTACGGGGGATCGGTCTATCCAATGTGATGTATGAAATAGACCTAAAGGCTAGAGATATCCAATCGTTCTTTTTTATGGGACCTGGTATTCCCCAAAGGTCACTCATCTAGATACTGACTAGGTCTGACGTTGCTTAACGTTGGTGATCATACGGGGGATCGGTGTTATCCAATGTGATTCGTTCGTATTGAATAGCGTCTGTTCCGGGCGAAGCGTATGGAGATCATTGGATGCCAAGTCGTATTAGAGTCGGTCTTATTGGTTGTATTAGCTTAACAATAACCAATCAAAAAGGAGACATCTGCATCAGCCTTATTGGTGTAAGTATTCATTCCAGTTCAATGGGCAGAACGCTGAGACAGCAAAATATCAATATTAGATATTGGGTGAAAGTGAAATAAAACGAATGACCATTCTTTGCGTTGTTTCTTATAAATACGAAGTATCAAAACAGGAAAATACGATGGCGTCTGTTTCGGTGCTTGTCTCTTCTGACATAAGAATTCAATAAAGGGAAATATAACAAATCTGTTACATATTAAAATGCGTTGCTCAGCAAATGTAATAAAATGTCTTTTCCCGTTCACTGAGATATCGACAATAGATTGGAAATAGCTGTTTCACAGAGTTAAGGGGGGAGGGAGTTGATTTTTTGTGTGGGGCTGGGGTTTAAAACATGAATTGAAATCGAGAAAAAAAAAGAAGGGGAAATGGAAGAAGTAGCACTGATTATAGTAAGGAAGAGGCGAAGAAAGAAAGAAAAAACAGAAGAAAGAAGGTAAAAGGGAGAGAGAAGAAGAATGGGTATGGTCGATGGAAGAAAGAAGGAAGGAAAGAACGTAAAAGTTGAGAGAAAAGCAGAAGGTACGATAGATCACAGAAAGAAACAAAATAAAATTGAAAGAAATAAACCAACAAACGTGAAAAATATCGAATTTAAAGTTCAATCAATGAAAATCAAGAACCGACCTGGTTAGTTGCTCAATAGAAACCGTCATGCAACCAATGACTTTTGGGGTGATTGATCAAAAATTTAAAAATTGGGAATTGAATAAGATACTACACTCATCTTCTGTTATGTAGTGATTACTCGAAAAGTCAAAAGCTGATATTTGGATTTTCATCCCTATTGGTACGAAATCTATTTTGACAGTTTTAGTTGACTGTTTCTGTAAGTGATGAAAGAAAGAAAAAAAAGAAGATAATGTTAACTACAAATATCTATTGTACCGGAAAGGAATGTCACTTTTTGTTGTTTTTTTTTTTGTCCAAGTCTAGGAACTAACTTAATTTCCCTATTTGTAAGAAAAAAAAACTTGAGTCTGATAGCCTATGTTTGACAACATGTATATTTTGGCAGGGGAACTGGTGTCTGATCTCGAGATAGCCATTTGTTGATCTGCTTCCTGTTAACATACATCACCCACGTCTCAACTCTAATAACAATTCGATGAACAAAGATCTCCTCTTTCTGTCTGCACTGCTGAAGGTCAGGCGTTGTTTTCAACTACAAGTTCGTGTCGATCGGAACTGTTGGAAGAACTCTTGAGCAATAAACCATGTTCACTTCAGTTTTTCTGATGATTCTCTGATTGTTTGACAAGGTTCTACCTCGACAACTGAGCATAAGGTATCGTAGAGGTCGAAATTGCCCGATTGGACATGATTAATCATGTAACACCAAGCGTATTTAGATAAACGCTACAGATTTTTTTTTACTGACCGTGACAGTATTTTACCTTGACGAAATTCATAGAGCATACAATGGTTGATATGACTCTCTTCAATTGTTTTGTTCCGGACATGGAATTTATTCACTATCACAATTTGAAGGTTAAAACTCAATTATTCTGGAACGATATTTGATTAATTTAAGGTGGTTCGAAATGCTCAATGAGTAAGACCTAAAATTGAGTTATATGAAATAGAGCGTTACTTTCTATTATCACAGTTGAATTCGGAGGGTTTCACAGAAAGATATAGATGAACAAAGGAATAGAAGTGAATGTAAAGAAGGACTCTATTCTTCTCATAAACTCTCTTCATTTCTACTCACAACCTCCAGGAGTTGACTTTGTTTTTATGCCGTAACGAGAACAAGAACAATTCTCACCGAATTTGGGCAAATACAAATTAACATTTCTTACATTGATTTGAAATCATGACCAAATCATTGGTAGTCGTGTCTCTCACCAACTGAACTGTTATATACATATATCATACAGACATAGCCGTAATTAGCTTCAGCCGGAATAGAAACTGGTGTCGAGTTCGATCCTGCTGTGGTCAGGCTTATTCTTCCTGTATTACCACTTGGGGGTTAAATTTCATCCCATGAACCACGCATACCAAAGCAAGTTCAACAGAAAATGAAACAAATTTAAACAATTGATTTGGAGGAGACGTCTCTCATTTTTCATAGATATTTGTTCGTCGTTTAAAGTATATCACTCAATATTATTGTGAAAATATAGATATAACGATGGAAATGAACATTGTGCCTGGAGAAAACCTATAGTCGTCTTGAACATGTTTTTCCTCATCCAGGTTTTTTTCCGCTATCTAAACTTAGAGCATTGCAATAAAAATGTATAGGGCTATCTATCTATCTATCTATCTATGTATATGAGTGTGTAAGTGAATGTGCGTTTGTGTGTTTGTATACGTGGGTGTCGTCTATGAAATCACAGATTATATCCACATGACGCAGTACTCAGCATTAAGTTTCAATCATATTTCATCGATGCCAGTGGCAGCTCCAGGAAAACACAGACCTGGGGGTACTGTAGTTGTATGGGACAGTTAGAAAACTAATCAATCTAAAAAAAAACTCTTTAAAAAGACTCTAAAAATTCAAAACTGAATATTCCTTAAAAGAAATGCAGGTTGAGAACAGTCGAATCTACCAACGCATCTGAGTTGATCACAGTTTCATTTTAACATGTCTTCAGTTATATTTTTTTCATTAGGCCTGGTCTGTACAGATATATACGAATTCCTATTTCATTATTGATGTATCCAGCTTCCCAAAAAAGTTTTTTAAAGAATTATATCATCAAAACTAGATTTCTTCGTCGTTCTCTCTCTGGCATTAGAAAGGGCTTTCATAAACACGTTTAGGGAATATAAACGCATGACTTGTTTCCTTCTGCTTGAATGTTTCAATCCAGTGATTCCCAAAATGTAGCTGCTAGGGACACCACAGCAGATTCAAAAATCTTACTTCCTTGCAATCTTGATACAATGCTCTGATGCGCTGATCAAAAGTGATAGGAAGTGATAAATGTAACTTGTACATTGCAAATCACTCAGTGTTAAACTTCACCACTTCAGCTCTCAAGGGCGATGGTTAGTAGTATAGGTATTCATTCTAGATTGTTCTATATCTGTGTTGCACATTTTTGGTACATAATTGTTGCATATGAATTGCAATAAAATCTCATTTAACATTGGATCTACTGGCGATGTGACCAGGCAATAAGGTTAAATGAAGTGTTTAGATAAAATTGGACAAGTTTATTTCTCACAAAACAAAACCGACTGATCTGGCAAGTTTTTGGTGGAGTAAACTCAACATCCAAAAACAAGAAAATTTCATTAATCCTGATAAATAGGGTCTATAACCAATGTATCTTCCAGATAGTCACCTATTGAGCTGAAACGCAGAACTCAACCCAAAAGGTGACTCTGAAACTAAGAACGTAGCAATGTGCACATGAGAGGATCATGCTCAACATTGCATGCCGGTATCATAATACAGCACAACATATTCAAGAGAAAAACAAGATTCTGAGATAATGAATGGTTGACATAATCCGTTCACCTATTGGGGAAACAAATGTCAAGAATTGTCAGAGTAATTGAATAAGAACGTGATTAGCAATCGATGAAAAAAAACAGGGTCTACAGTCGTGAAAACAGATTATTGTATGTTTGTTCCGGAATGTAATCTAAAAAAATGGTGCACCTGAATCGAAAGCAGATTTCAACAGAATGTTTTGGTCACGATCCAACAGGTATTTCGTCATTTATATTGCGTAATAGGTAGAGCCATGTCAAATGATAGGTAGAGTTAGGTTCTATGAAAGCTTGCAGATATTAATTCTTGATCATTTGAATTCTGAAATGAGAATGGTTTAATTTCTACTGATGTTAGCAAAAAGAAAATAAAAATAAAGGAAAGGAAAATGCTAGATGGTCCGGAAATAGAATCCAGATGTGAAGGCACCTTGGAACGATTTGGCCATATGGAGAGAGAGGGATATTCAAATCAACTTGTTTTGTCAATTGGGCGGGTCTTACTTATGGAGCCAATCAAGGCCTTGACGTGGATGCGTGAGTGGAAATAAAATTTGGTGACTTTGGTTTCAAGATTAATGAAGATCGAATTTCATTTGATAGGAGTTTTTCTGGACGAAATTTGAAGATAGAATTTTATCCAAGAAAAGCCAATTGGTATTAACGACTCCAAGAAGGCGAATCTTCTGAGTGACTCGAACCACCCGCTCCTGTGCAGTGAGAAGGTGACTAAAGAGTAGTTTTATGTAAAAGACAGATGGCTCTCACTTTCGCCGTTGTATTCATCAGTTTGACTGTCTCTTCATTCCTCTCTCTCTAACTCTGAAAGACCTCACACGCTCTTGTCAAAAACTTAATAACTGCTATCTTATGGTGCTGACCGACCAATGGAAGTTAAAGAATCCTTACAACCTAACCAAAAGATTGACCCTCAAAATGAGAACCATGCAACGTGCACAGGCAAAAATCATGCTCAACATTACATGGTGAGATCAGTGCAGTATATCAGAGAAAAACTGGGGTTAGGGATCATCATAGAAAATATCACTCAAATATTCAAATGGCAATGGATTGGTCATGTTGCAAGGATGGTAGACAACCAATGCATATCATGACTCACAACGTCGATGCCTCATATATGACCAGTAGAATGTAAGATGGCAAGACGAACTATACGAGTTAAGGAGACATTGACTACGCCACACCCTTGTTTAAGAGGTCTAGTGAATCCTTCAGAAGGTCTATGTCAAACGACGAGAAATAAAAGACGTGATGATTATGATGATGATGATGATGATGATGATGATGATGATGATGAATCGCCGCCAATAACCTCAGACCATCTCTGAAAGTAATCAGAAACAACCTTCTGACATCTGATGAGCCCAATCTTTGCATACTATTTTAAGAACACACAAATCCCAGACTCTCTATAGAGGCTTCGCAAGGAACTTTGCTTCTGGTCAAACACATACATACATGTACACACTTATACGCTCACACGATATATATATACGTATATGTGTGTGTGTGTGTGTATGAGTGTATATGTGTATTACACGGAATCAGTGAAACTGCCCATTTCTCGAAATATACTTTTTTCAAAAGAAAGTTTGAATTCATTTCGATTACATAAACATTTGATCGTAAAAAATTGGTTCTATATTTTTGCTCTACATCTTCTTTTAATCAACTGATAAATAAAGATACGTGCATTTTCATTTTTTGTAGAGAAGTTAAAATTTCGCCGATTAAGCAATTTCTCTGATTCAGCATAATATTGATATACCTCCGTATAGTTAGTGAGACAAGCATATATATATATATATATATATATATATATAATTCGAATAAGCTCTCAAATTTTACAGACACTCAAGAATATAAATTTTGCTCATACACACATAGATATATGTGTGTCGAGACGTGGACAAATGAAATAAAAGGGTCAATGAAAGAAAAACTAAAAAAAATGAATACTATGAATGGAAATCAACCCTTATTCATTCATATCTCCCTCTGAAGATGACTATACAGTCGAAACTGGTCAGAAAATATTCACAAAACCTTTAAAAAATTAAATGAATTCACTCTTTACACACATTTCCGTTTATATTCATCCCATATGTTTACCTGTGAATACATACTGCTTAAATTGATCTCCAGGTATTACACAGGAAATGAGTCACTTGGCCTGGACGGTGTTAGTTGAATAAACAATTTAAAAATAATGGGACTTCTGCAGGAATCGAACCTGCGACCGATTAGGTAGCTGCTCCAAAGTCATGTTAGAAACAACACTGCAGAAATAGACAGTGAATGAACAAGATGATTGGAGGTTGGATGAAGCGGTTATTTGGGCCTATACCTCTCTGTTTGGCTGTTTAGCTCAATGATCAAGATTGATGCTACGTTAGAGCAACTTCATTATCAGTTGCAGGATAGATTCATAGAGCAGCCCCTTTTTAAAAAATTATTTATGCTATCCACGATGCTTAGGATAAGTGACTCAATCACCATGCAACGATATCTGGTTATTTCAGTTAGAGTTGCAAATGGTATAACGCATAATATATATATATATATATATATATATATATATATATATATATATATATATATATGTGTGTGTGCGTGCGTGCGTGTGTGCACGTAGAAGACGCATCAACAGGAATGAGTGTAGAAAGTGAATCTAATTTTTCATTTTATTTTTCCATAAATATTCCCTGATAAGTTCCAACTGCAGTCATCTTCAGAGGAAGACGTGAATGAACGGGCGTTTGAATTGATTTCTATCTTATACGCTATAGGAATTCAGCCCGCGCCCTAGTGAATATCTACATATATATGTGGTCTTTAATTAGAACTAATATACAGCAAGCTCGTTCATATCAAGGTTGTACCCATTTTATAGACGATTTATGTTTTTTTAATGATGGAGAGGAATTTGAAAATCGTATAGTACTATATGCCCTGTATCTTGGACTAAAGTGTGGACATAACAGAATGCAAACAACTTCCCTGGACCTGGATATCAAAATCGTGTATGGGATGATTGTCGATCGATTACTTGATAAACGGAACTCATTTCCGTTTCAAATTGCGCATATGTCATTTAAAACAAATAGTATTCCATTCTATGTATTTCATGGAACTATATAATCAGAATATTTAAGAACAGCTCGAGCCACTCTAAGATCTATTTGATTTGTCCTAAAATTTGTTTTCTTTAGTTGTAAGAATGGCCAATGAAGGCGGTGAAATAAATGAATCATTTTAATGAAGCCATGACTCAACATCCTGGTCCTTTTAAAACTAATCAGCCTTACCAGAGTGAAATAATAACTAAAAGTAAAGAATTTGTTAACGAGCGCATGTAAATAGACAATGATAAATAATATATATTGAATTAAATGAATTTTCATTGATGTCGGAGGAATTAGGTAACTAAAAGAAATGGGTCTATTTATTGTCAGTGTGAAAGACTGACAAAATTAGCGAAAGGGAAATCATTTGTCTCTGGACCATTTGTACGACTGATATTTAGTTTGGTGGGAAGGGAGATCGAACATGGAATGCCAAGTAACAAATAAACTACGTATAGCAATGGAATAGCCCATTGAGTTGTTACTACCTGATAGGAAGTTATTTGGTTTCATCTCAACCATGAATATTGACATCATTTATTTCATAATTCAAAGCAAGAATAAATAGATGGTATACAACGGGAAAATCAACTTTAAGGTTAGAAAAATAATGACATATCTTTCAGTTGAACATGTTAGTAGAAATGTTTTTCTCTGAATAGTATTCGTAAAGATGATATGATAAGTTGGTTTACATAAAATCAGACATTAAAACCAACACAGCAGATTAAATATTTGCGTGGGTGAGCAGTCAATAGAATAGACACAAACAACAAGATACATTTGTTGTTGTACTTACTGATCCTTAATCGTTAAATACAGTTGAGGGGTAACCTGTGTAATTAAGATCTGTTTCAAAAATTTTTAATTATGTGCTAAATAAAATAATATCCATATGCATTACATTATGATAATACTCTAAACGAAATAACAAAATACGTGCATGACATGAGTTAAATGTTAAAATAATAGCTGAAAGGCAGGTAGTGATAAACATAACTGGTGTGCAATGTTAATGTAAATTATTTGTTTTTGAAATCCCTGAAACTGTTACATGGTAAACAACTGATGATCCCAACAAGAGAGTGTTTACACTTAGTACCATAATAACATATAAACACAGAAGGAAATTACATGAATTACATTATCAAATATTGGGAAATAAGTGATTGAAGTGACATAAAAAAATTGTTTTTTAATGAGTATGGAGTTCAAACCTGTAAACTTTCTAGACAATCTCTGTTTCTCCCTGCCTCTCTCTCCCCCTCTCTCTCTCTCTCTCTATATATATATATATGTGTGTGTGTGTGTGTGTGTGTGTGTGTGTATATATATATATATATATATATATATATATATATATATATGTGTGTGTGTGTGTGTCTGTGTGTGTGTTTGAATTATAAATAATTTTATATATATACTAATATATATATGTGTTATATCTTTGGTTTTGGTAAACTAAATTCACATAATATACATCTATACATGGTGCCATTTTCTTGGATTATGTCCGTATATTATGTGTTCGCATTAATAGTTTTCTTAATTTTGAAAACTTTCATGCAAAATTATGCATGCATTCACACACACACTTATATATACACTCATATATGTGTGTGTGTACACATTTTCATGAAAACACATACACGCAAAGATAAATACAATTTTAAAAGCATGCTCAACATGACATGGAGAGATCAGAAGATAGCACAGTATATCAGGAAGGAAACAGATCAAATGTAAAACCAAGGCTGTCAGAATACGAGATGGAGAGATGAACGGTACAAATCCAAAAAAAACTGGTTCCACGACGTCCATGATGGAGAAATGTGACGGATCCTGGGCAAGGTTCATGTACACCGACGGACGATAAAAGATTTATGATGAAGATTATATATATATATATATATATATATATATATATATATATATATATATATATATATATATATATATATACACACATACATATTGTGAAATGTATTATATTTGACGCTTACGTGGAAAGTAAAAGGGCAAAAGTTTAAAATATTTCTCACTTCCTGTAGGAAGTATTGCATCTACGGTATTCTCTATGGAAGCTGGGATACTTTCCACTATGATATTGAGAACTGGGCGGCATAAAGTCTCCATCCTCTGCTTCTTACCGATTGCCATTCGAAGGTGTAAAAACAAAACATCGGGAATAAATTCCTGTCTGTATTAAAACGTTACTATTTTTACACTTAAAACTCAACGTACTTGTTAAACTGATCTTTCATATCAGGTGCCAAAAAAATTCGTGGCTTTTTTGATGTTTCCTTTTTCAATCAGACTCCAAAAGATGAACATTTCGAATAAAAGCAGTCAGTTAGCCTTCTTAGTAACATGACACCTACATGCGCGAATAACATTCAGCAGGGTTTACCAACAATAGTAACCAGTGAAATCAACGTGGCGTCCAAGAAGTTGATAGTAGGAAACTGTGTACGGTAAGATTCTCAGCTTCGAACAAAAGCCTCATAATCAGCTAGTAAAATGTATACTGTGTTCGGTTAGTTAATAAGTTTACTACTCAAAAGTGATTTGAGGAGTTTCCAATTAGGATTATGTCATTTAAGAGTTTAACTAGTGCAGGACGACCAGGAGTGTTGCTGATGACAAACTGAAGATTTGTATTGAATCTAATCTACTGTAAATACATGGGATGCTTTCATTGATGCTCTACACAAGCGGTGAAACTATACTTGCACTGCAACGGAAAAATATATTTTTAAAAACGGGTCTCTTAGAAATTCAGTGGACATAATAATTGCCTGTCTAAATTCGACAAATTACAATTGTAAGTCTGTCACTATTTCTAGATCGATTATTGGCCAGTAATGAGAAATGGGTTTTAGGTGACAATCGAAAGCTATCACGTTTGGCTATCTATAGATCGGTAACATAACTAAAGTGGAAGGAACTTTTTGAATCTTCTTCGCCCCAATGGCTGGGAATCTTTTAGTTTTATAAACAGTAGTTCACTTTCTGTATTTCTACTGAAAAATCTCAATGAATTGAGGATGCCCTGCAAGTAGGCCACCCTTTCCCGGCCCATGAATTCTCTAGCTATGCCCTGCTGCAAAATCATTATTATCAGCATCAGCATCATCATCATCATCATCATCAGCAGCAGCAGCAGCAGCTGCAGCTTTTTAGCCATGTCGCTGGGCATACACCTACTCCAGGATTCGCCAGACCTCTTTAGAATAGGTGCAGTAAAACCAATACTTCTTGAAAATGACTAATTCATCTCATAATCTTTTTTCTGCCAGCCTCAATTTTACCAATGATCTTTGAGGATCCACGTTGAGAGTTGCGACATCCAGCTGCTTTCTGACCCTCTTGCAACATGATATATTTTACCTTTTTTTCCCCTGATATGTTGTGATCCTCCGTGTGATGTAAAGCATAATTCTATCCTATGCAGGTTGCATAGTTCCCATTTCGAGAGCCAATCCTCTGGTTGGCTTTCTTTTCTCAATATTTTTTCTATTTCTCCCAAAGCAGTAAAAGAAAACACTTCCGTTTATTTAATAAAATAATCGTTTCTCGATCTAAAATAGACTCAGGTTGCACTACCCACTCACTTTAAGCTTGATTCGAACACTTGCTTTATAGCAATAGCTAGCAAATATCTACGTGTATAAACGTTAGTTTGATACTTAGCTCTTTCATTATAATCGGTTTGCCTGAAATGAAACACAGGCGCCAAATATCTGGATCATATATCAAGGAAAATCGTTTTTCTTTTCCCAGACATATGACTCTAAAAATAACATATTCGGAAAAGCTTGCAATACATACATCATGTAAAAGTTGACTTGTAACTGATTAAAACAGCTCAAAGATTTACAGATTCGCATATATTTTCAATACTCGTACCGACAATCCTAAAAGGTCAGAGCCTTTTTCTAGGCAAATATTAATGTTATACTCTAAACGTTTATGTAAGGATTGATCGCAGGCCTTGCTTGCTTATAGTAAACAAGAACCATAGTTCCATGATGCTTCCTCCATCCAGAGTGATGGTAGCAGGGGCAGGAAGAAAGGCAAGTAATCTTTGAGTCAATCGCTTCTAATATTTGTAAAATATTGCAAAAAGGAACTATTACCAACTGAATTATTTTCAATAAAATCGCAAATAGAATACAAAAATGTTGAATTTGTACATTCTATAGTAATATCATAGCATTAACGACGCTACACCTTTACTGACGTCATAACTCTTCTTTCCATCCAATTTCTGTTGCTTAATGTAAATGAGGCTGACCAACCGACGGGCGTGGGAGTGTTTAATGTAGATGTGTCCAAATATCTAAAAACGAAGAAAAACACGATTTCTTTTTTAGCATTTTTGATATATCGCACATCTTTAGTCACGAAATTATTAGAATTAAAATACTTTCATTTACTTACTGGAGAATAACTGAGATATCCATGAAATTTTCACACAAGATGTTATGTGAATGTTTCATCACGTTTTCAAATGTTCTCTCCGAATATAATGTGAGAATAAGTTGGCCTAACGGTTAACAGCATTGAGATTGGAATTTGTCAACCGATTTCTAATTTCAGCTGACTTTGTGTTCCCTTTGCACTATTATTCTTCGGAAAGAATGTCTGACAATTGGGTAGTTCAAGGAGTACTCTCTACTACTGGTACTATGCCACCAAGTATGATCTCTTGGAGAAGAGATGAAATTCACCTGCCACATAATATTATGATAGAATCAGAATGGTAACCCGGCGATCTGCTAGGTTATAGGATAATCTGGTTCTGTTTTTATTCACATATCTCTATATCTAGTCATTCAATCGCTTGTGAGTGAGAAAAAAGATAGATGTATAAACGAATACTGGAAAGTGTTTTTTTCTGAATATGAGTTACATTAGTTAAACTTGAAGTACCCCAAAAATCTTCATTTGCAATAAACATTTCTATGAACCGGACAAAAGAATAGTTTTTGCATACCCACATAATAATTGGTATGAACAAATTTGCTTGGAATTTTCTCTATCTATAATAGAGTACATATGCAAATCTTGTAGGGAATGGTTCCTAATGCGAAACAAGATATTGCAGATTTTTGCTTGTTCAGCCAATGTATGAATTCTTATTGACAACATAGCCCTCAAATTTACTGCTGTGTCCTCGTATCTTATTTACTTCCATCTTGGTATTGCCTATGTTAGTTATAGACGCATAACAGTCATATTGTATATTTATTCATGAAACTCCTATTAGATTGATACGATTGTCACCAGTGGAGTATGAATAAATCCCTGTAATTTTCCATTGCAAATCGGTATTGCAGTGTACAAATCGGGGCTTGTGTATCAGAATATGCAAAACTGACATTTATAATCAACTTACAACAAGTATACATCATCATCATCATCCTCATCATCATCATTGTCATCGTCATCATCAGTCTCTTAATGTCTGTCTTTAGAAATAGACCTTCCCCAGGATTCAACACCCTTCACTTTCGTGATTGTTGCTGAGCCAGTCCTTTTTGAATTGTTCTTGTTCGTCTTTCCATCTACTACTCGGCCGGTCTAGGTTTCACATGTGATCTCAAGGGATCAATGTCGTCAGTCGTGATGTCCATCGGTTGTCTGCCAGTCTTGCAACATGCCACACCCATTCCCATTTGAGGTATCTAATGGATTCTATGATGTCTAGGAGTCCTGTCTCCTCACAGATGTGTTGTGCAGTCTTGTGGTCTCTCAATGTGAGGCCCAGCACGTTGCATTGTTCTCAATTCGCAGGTTTGTCTCTTGGTTAGGTTCTATGCTTAATATGATGAGAATTAACATTCAAATTTTGATTCCCAGCTTTCATCTGAAGAAATTTATTCAAATGTTGTCAACTAAAATACATGAACAGAATTGACATTCATGATCTTTCAATTAAAATCGTGAAAGGTTTGTTATTCCTCTTTTAAATATATAATAAATGAAGTATATTTATGAATTAATATGTATTTGCGTGTGTGAGAGAGAAAGAAATAGATGGGAAATGGCTTTAAATTCTGATAGTTGTTGGGGTCTATATTCTGAAATGCCCACATCTTGGAGATTATTGAGGATAGAAGCGTACTGTTTTCACCATTCGATAACACGTGCGTTTGGATTTCAATGAACAAACCAATCTTGTGAGGCAAAACTGGGTCGTATCAGTGACCGATGCATTTGATAAAAACGACCTTTGCATCTCAAGTAAAATAAAATAAAAAAAACCCTTCTTAAGTCTGCGAAATTGAGTCGTTTCTTAAGTTGCTCTCACGGATTCACAGTGCGATCCGAATAATTTTTGAAATCCCACATCCGTCGCCATTTTTCTTTTTCAATTTATTCTCGATTCCAATCTTGCCTTCGGGGCATTTCGTTCATATTTTATGAAAATGGAAAAAAATATTAGATAAGAAAAAAAAGAAGAGATTAATGCTAGATTTATTGATTACCCCTCCCCCCGCTCAGAATATTTTCCTTCGCACAGACATCAAAACAAAAATTGGCCAAAGCAATTTATATATTCAATTACACCTAAAATAGATAACGAAATGAATGATCGAATGATTAATTGAATAATTAATTGAGGAAAAATCATTAATCAAAATAAAAACGATGCACATCGTTGATGGCTAGCATATTTAACTATAAGCCAATATTCAGGCTCTCAGAAGAACATGATGATTTAGAGCAGCAATCTTCCAAAAGTGTTGTTCTCCGATACCTGGCTGCAAGCTGGTACCGAGCCGCACCGGTATCGGACCGCAAAGCATATACCTCTGGAGGAAATGACATAATTTGGCGATATTCCTTTGTAAAATAAGTCCTGATCTTGATATCGAATTTGTTAAACGAACCTTTTTAAAAACTAAATTGAGTGCATTAGCCGTTTATGAGACTTGAAATTGACTTATCGCTTATATGCCGTTTGTGACCACGCCCCCTCCCCTTGCAGTCGGTCAATAAGTATTTGGTCAATATTGAGGATAAATGATAGATATAAAAATGTTAGGAACCCCCCTTCTAGAACGTAAAGAAAAAAACCGAAATAGATTTAATGAGACTGAGATAAATATCTGGGTCTAAGATCAATGCATCGTCACCTATGAAGCGGAAACTGGAAGCCCAAACAAAACTGATTCTCAAACTAAGAACCATGCAATGTGCACATCAGAGAATCTTGTTCAACATCAAGTGGAAAAGCAACATGCTGCCATAACGTATGACAAAAAAACAGGATTTCTAGACATCATGAAATCAATTAAAAAAAGTCAAATGGCAATATGTAAGCCACGTTGCAAGAATATTAGACAATTGCTGGACACTGAGACTCGGGACATGGCTCTTCAGAGATCATATGGACGGCAAAAAATAAGATAGTGTTACGATTTGGACCAATTCAGATAATATACGCACCGCGATGCCCATGGCCTTGTGGATCTTGGGAAATGTCCATGTCCAACGACAGAAATTGACGGGCTGATGATGGAAAAGTATCACAAATTTCATATAAATGTTCAAACTCTATCAATCAGAATTTTTGTCACTCATCTACCTAGTAAATCAGGCCTTGAAAATCATCATTTGATGGCTAGCTTTTACTTGGGATCAAATAGCATATACATACGTGCATATATTATCAAGACTTTTCCAAATATTTGAGGGTGTTCGATTCCAAACTAGTTCCCAGTCCAGAGCTGAGAGGAAAGAGTGGGACAACGCTACTTGTTCCTGCGGTGGTGCATATAATTTATAAGAAGTTTGCCTATTTTATTTATACTGATGTTATTCATTAACAAGGATATATATATATATATATATATATATATATATATATATATATATACTTGATGGGAAAATGGAGATCCTATAGCCACACTGAAGAGTTGTAATACAATGAAACAGCTGTCTTTGAATGACACAATAACATATATATATATATATATATATATATATATATATATATATATGTGTGTGTGTGTGTGTGTGTGTGTGTATGTGTGTGTGAGTGTGTGTGTGTGAGTGTGTGTGTGTTGGTGGGTGTTGAAGGGTAGTACATGTTTACTTATTGAAATTCTCCCCTTCAGATCAAATCACAGAGCCAAGTCCCCAGATCTCTAGGGATGCCCCGACACCAGTCAGTTTAGAATATGAGAATTTTTGAATTTTTCTTGGATTCTAGGATCTTACATCTTATTCAAGCTGCCAACAAATCATAAGCGCAGAAGCCTGGAGAGCAATTTCCCAAAACCCATAATTCATGTAAATTTCTGGGAAAATCAGCATAATTCGGGGGAAACTGTGTGATATTTTTAGCAAATCAATCTTTTTGCCCTGTCCTTTGATCAAAGAGTCCCCATACGATTATGCTACTAATCTACTTGGAGATTTAATGAACCAGTTAAGAGAGCATCCCAGTAATAAACGAACACTGGCCCCTCTCCCCAGGTTAAAACAAAATCTAAAATTTTGAGTTTCAGTACAGGCAACTTCTGCAATTTAAGATATAGTTCATACACAATATTACTATCTTTCTGGTAATTTTCACTCTGATGTAGTTATGAAATCTTATACACTGTGATTATAATATTCAGAAGAAATTATTTTTCTTACGAAGAGTTGTTCAATACGAAAAGGAATAGATATTGTTTGTAAGTCATCATAGAAGATGATATGGAGCCCACCAAAACGTTTGCTTGGTGTTTACAGTTAGATTACATAAGGAGCAGTTAATTTTAATTAATTTCATTTTTTTTTCTGAATACCCCTGATTGTATTTCTAGCAGCTATCAAAGAGCATCTATTTTTAAATATCATCAAATGTGGCCCAATTCTATTTATCGATTAGATTATTGAAAATGGAAGAAAATGAGCAATTTCGCCGTATCATAAAGCATTGCCAAAATGTGCAGTTTAGTGAGTAGTTACTTCAAATAATCGAAAATGTCAAAAGTTGAGATTTCCATTCTGAACAATAATCCATGAAGAGCATTTGCGATTGATAGAAATCTTATGAAAGTAATAATTGGAATTAACCATTGTTATGCAACGTTGAACGTTGTCATCACACACAAAATAAACAAATAAAACCATTTGCACAAGCTTTGCTGTATTGGGTGCTTTTGATGTGTTATTTCCATACCAGTGAGAAAGAAGAAAAATTCGACTGAATCACTTCCAAATGTTCCACTTTTGAAAGGAATTGTCTTCGACAATGAACGGAGGATATTTCACAACAGCTGTTGAATACACCATCGAATTACAATTTATTCCGGTATTCACAGTATTCTCTAGATGAACAAAATTAAATTCCCTGGAAGACTACAAAAAGCACCAAGAGCAGCTTTTTGCTGATGAAAATACTGCTGTGCCGGGTCTCTGAGAGCCGGAGGCAAGCTAGGGTAACCAATAGTGCCTTAAGAGACACAGCGGGAGTAAGTGATGTCAGACAGTATTTCAAAGACTAGAAGAATCAGGAGAGCATTTTCAATCTGGGATGAAGACAAAAGGGAGAGCATTCCAGTTCTTGTTGTTTGGTCGAAAAGACCTAGGTTTGAAACTTGTGTATGGGAAGAATTGAATTCGGAAAGACTCGTCCAAGTCGACTGCAAATAATAAACGATTACACTAATAAAGGATTACCCAGATGGAAACATGAGGCAGTATTCGCCCAGAGAGATGTGTTTCGATGAATCAAAGCACAATTGACCTTGAGGATACTGAAGATCTTGAACTGTTCGTTCCCGAAATTTCCGTTAAAAAGGAACTATGCCTCAAATATCGAACAGATTGTCTCTAAGAATCGATTTCTGTCTCTCTAGCTCCTATACTGTGTTTTTTTTTTTTATTGTTGACCCTTTTTTCTCTCTAATTGACGTGCGTTGTCTGTCAACCTCCGCCGTTTCATGTCACCTACGCTAAACCTTTCCAGTTTTAATCTCAGCGCCTTTCTTGTCTGGTGTTTTATTTATCTAATATTGCTGCTTGGATTTCTAAGCTCAGCCCCCAGAGGGTTCTAGCAGCACGCTAGGATTGACAATATCAAGGGTAAGAACATGTTCATGGCGGGAAAGAACTCAAATTTTGTCGTGGCTACATGGTTGGTTTTGGTAGCTGTGATTGTAAAGGCCTGTGTTCAAAACAGATGATGGAGGATAGTAAAACAAAACGGTATATATGTTATTTCATTACTCTTTTTATCAGATGAAGAATCATAAAACATTATTGTTAATTTTATTTACTTTTTATTACAATTACATTCATCTGAATATTCCAGTTGTTTTTTTTTTCAATGACAATACTTCAAATCGACACACTTTAGCTAGTAGATAACACAGATCATAGTTGAGTTAGTGTAGCAGCTGGTGTATTCAACCAGGCTTACTTGTTTGCAAGAGGTGTATGAGTTCGAGTCTAACTGAGAGCTATATCTACGATCCACGTTGTTTATTCTCTGTAGCGGGTTAACGGCCTGAGTTTAGCTGATAAAACAACTAAAAAGTTTTGAATAGAGCGATTTTTCTGTTCAACCAAGTCAATGTCAAAATTTTAAGATAAAGTTAACAATAGTATACATCAAAGATGTCAGAAGATTCAATCTAATTCTTATATTTTGTATGTGCATATCTTTGTTGGTATTGTTGTTTGTGAGTTCAAGTGCTCCTGGCCATATTGTTTTGACTCCGGACTTGAAAATTTGCATTATTACTCCACTGCACCTCTTTCAAGGATGCTCTTTTTTTCACAGGAAGAAAAGCTTTCTGATTATTTGGTGCCTAATTTGGGCGTGTTTATAGATTTCAAGATTTTTAAAACTCTATTTAGATGTCTCCCAGTGGGAAACACCTATGATATCATGAATAGAATTTATTCTGACCATATTTATCCTTTAATGAAATTTTTTTACATGTTTTCAAATTTTAATAACACTTATGGTCAAGATTATTTTGACGAGTTAATTTTTCTACTAAATGAAACGAATAAACCTAATAGGTCATTTGCTCGATTCAGGTATCAACTGAAATGCGTTTGTTCACAGGTTCGTATTGTTAACTGAATCATTAACATAGTTAGTTCAATCCTCATTTAGATTTCAGTTTGAGTAAGTTTTATGCAACCCGAAATAAAGCTTTGTGAATGGATTAGTATTTTCAGAGTCTTACTTACGCAATCCCCATTGGTCATAATTTGAATCAAAGCAGAAGCCAAAATGTAGATCCTTATGGTCGGTAGCCAGAAAATTGTTGTAGAACTCAACAATGCTTTCTCTTTTATATTTAACGTCAGAGGCGTAGCCATAGATCTGGGAGTGTCTTTTCTAGGGACCCCCCTCCAGTATTCACTGAGATTTATCATTATTTTTTACTGTAGGTGAACTAATATTATGAATATTTTGCCGCTCTCCTACATTGATTGGATTTTTTTCAATAGCCCCGCCCCAGTCTCAACTGCAACTCTATTTGATGTTGTGTTATTTACTGAATGAATCTGCTCCCGCCTTTGAGAAGTTTCCTGGTGAATCCTCAACAGACTGAAAGAAAATCAACCAGACACCCGCACTTGACTATCAGAAAATTGAAAGCAGTTTTCTTTCTGTAATCTTTGTACAGATAAGCACCATTAGTCTATAAGCACATTTACTCTCGCTCTGCTTCTTTGGTTGATCAGCGGTTATTTGGTCTCTTGCTTCCCATTTCATACGGTGGTTAGTCAGAATATTTGTTTGAAACATGCAATTAACCCCTCAGTGGCACGTGGCGTATGTACACGTCACGGATTGTCAATTCTCCAGACAAATCTATACATGCTACCTAGCTTTGCCGAGTGCATCCGACATTGCCTGTTGTTTTTTATGCCACAAGTAAACGACCAGTGCATTATTGTGTACTGTACTGATATGACTGATAGATGTCACTGCTAACCACTAAAAACATATTGGCAGCCACCGAACAGAATATATCAAAGACAATCATAAGAGCTGATATGAGAAAAGATGTAAAGTATTCTACATAAATAGTTCAAGAAACCAATGTTAACTGTATAAGGTTGCCTCTAGTACAGTACATTATTGAGAAATATTATGCACGAAATAATTATTGAACAACAAACGTCCATAGATTCGAAAAGTGTCATCGATTACTCAAAAGAGACGAGATATAGAAATCCAATCTTCAGTGTGTATGGGAAGAAATCGACGTTACCCGAATCCTACATAATAGCTGGTGACCAATAGAACATTATGTTTACTACACTCATTAAAAAATTATTTTTACTACCATCACATCTTGATATTTTACCGGAAGGATGTCGTTGAAAGACCAGATCAAAACGTTGCATTAACGACACAAACCCCCAAAGAAATTCAAGCGTCTGAAAAATTCTTTATAACAAAGTATGATTGAGATATTCGAAATGAAGAACATGTATACAAACGATTGTTTTTTCTATTTTATATTCTGTCCTTGAGGTTAAGTTTGCCTAAAACGACCAGGGCTTGATCCAGGGCTTGATCCAGTCAGGCACAAGGCCAAAAGTGAAGGTTATCCTGACTGGATCGGCCTTACAGCAATAGCAATAGTTTGAATGATCGAATTGCAACCCGTGTCCGCGTGGTAAATCGCTTACGTCTTGGATTTCCAGCCATAAGAAAGTACTAGTAGCACGGATATTTAAGAGAGTATCCGGTCAATGATATCAAAAATCGATGATAATGTTGCTATTATGATATGTATATGTACAGTATTCTCGAAGATGATATAACTTGGTTTGCATGCAAATATTAAAACTAACATAGCAGATTTTAAATAGTTTTAATACGTATGGCATTATACATTAACTTACTAATCTATATTACATGTTTTAGATGAAAATATACTTGTCCAGATCTAATACTGATAATCCTCACGAATTGGTACCAACCCAACATCGCTAAGGAACTCATGTATTTTTATTGTCTCATGTGTGCCAAGATAAACATTTGGTTTGGTAAATCTTGTTGCTTTCCCACTTGCTATAACATTTGTGGACTTTAAAAACCTCCTTCATCAGTAAAAATGCCCAAGTTATTGTACAGGGAGTAGACAAGGTGATACCAGCTCAGCCAAACTCTCCACAGCCTGCTTTGAGATGGTCTTCCGAAACTCAGACTGGGAACACAGAAGAATTAGAAAAAAAGACAACAAATCTCAAAAAAATCCTCAAAAATGGAGGTATAGAGCAAATATTCAAGTAGAGGAAGCCCAACTCTCAAGAACAAGGATATTCTACGACCGAAAAATGGTGTTAAACCAATGCATCCTTCTGATAGTAACCTATGGAGCTGAAACATAGAATCAAACCCCCAAAATTGCCCTCAAACTGAGAACCATGCACCTGGAATAAACGTGCTCAAAATTACATAACAAAACAGCACAGCATATTAATGAAAAAAACAAGAATCAGAGATGCAATAGAAAGTATTAGAAAACTGTAATGGCAATCGGCTGGACATGTAATAAGAATATCAGACAACCGCTTGACGGAAAGACGAGCATGAAGGATCTTCAGGGATTCAATACGGAATTGTAAGATGGCATGATGACCAAGACAAATTCAGAGAGCACTTGCATTGTCACGCCCAAGATAGAGGGGTCTGGTTAATTTTCCAACAACGGACACTAAAAGTCTGATGGCGATAATGATGAAATGCATACTTCTGCCAACAGGGGTAATTTTGTATTAATCAGTCCCCAACTCTGTCCATTGCTCATTCCCCACAAATTTTCGTGAAAGCTGTCTTAGAACTTTTATTTGGGGTATGCAAACGTATACTTAAATGTATTTAAAAATAAAAAGGAAAAAAATGTCTCAATCCAAAAAGTATTTCCGGCCCCCTTATATCTAAACAATTCTCTATTATTTCGTCTTTCACTCTTCCTTTCAATGAACTTCATTGAAAATTTTTGTGAAGTTTAGGAGATATCATGCAGGAAGAAATTTGGAGATATTTTCTGGTTGGAGACAATAAGCCGAGAGTAATGGGAGATAACTGTGCATTGATCTGTTCCTTATTTCACGGCTTCTTTCGTTGCCTATGGTCCACGTTTCTACAAAATTTGATCGATAGAAAACTTTTGAAATACCCTCTAGACAGACAAACAGAAAGAACTGCCAACCGTATAGCGGTTGCTCTGATCTGGAAGCTTCATCCGTGTATCTATCCATATGATCTCCAAAAGTTCAAAATAAATTTCAATGAAATTTTCTCGAAGAGCGGGCAACAGGCAACAAAATAAATCATTGAATTTTGATTTTTTGAAATCCACATGTATCTCCCCTACGTCGTAACTATCTGTTCACATTACACAATATCTTCAAAAATTCTCTGTCCAGCCACACGGTCGCTTCCAGAGTTCTGAATGAATGTCAAAGAATTTTCATGGCAAGATAGGCAATAAGCTACCAAAGCAGTCAATAAATCTTTGACCGGATCCATGAGCAACTAACTCCCCTTGATGTTGGCTAACGATCTGCAATCACATAATGGTTGATTCTCCAAACGATATCTTCGAAAATTCTCAATGAATTTCAATGTAATTTATCCGAGAGTGGACAATAGAGTACGAAAGAATCTTCCATATTTTAGGGCCTATCCATGCAAAATTACAAGCCTTTCATCATCAGTCCGCATTGGTGTCATTTTAAAACAACGGTTTATAGCATGTGGTTGATAATAGCTCAGTTAAGTAAAGTTTACTTACCAGGAAATGTCCTTCCCCGGGATTTATAAGCGGCCCATATTTGATAGTATTTATTTTTCTGACTTAGGCAACACGACAGGAATCTGTCATTTAGAGTTTTCCATCGAAAAAGCAAGCTACAAGGCTGAAAAGGTTATCACATATTATTATTTTCATATCGACCCTGTTAACATTCAAGTACGTTTATTGTGTTTCGACCTTAAGTGGTAACACAATCTGAAATGTCCTTGGATTATATGCAAACAAACTGCAACAAGGAATATGTGCATATATTAGAATGAAATTACAGAATACATGTATACATTACTGTGGAATTAGGGAATATATACATTTTATTGTGGAATTGTATATATGTATATGTATAGATGGAAATACCGATTATGGAATCAGTTTATATATATATATATATATATATATATATGTATGTATATATATATATATATATATATATAATCTATGTCAGTGTAGATAAATTTCTGTTTCACGCCAATTGCGTTTTTTCAAGCTGAATCTACATAGTATTTATATAATATTGTGGGATCTACATATTATATATATATATGTGTGTGTGTGTGTATGTGTGTGTGTATATATATATATATATATATATATATATAAGATCCGCATATCATAAATATAGACATGCACAGATGTGTGTGTGTGTATGTGTGTGTGTGTGTGTGTGTGTGTATGTGTGTGTTTTGTGTTTGTGTGTGTGTTCCTGTGTGCGTGGGAGAGAGATGTTTAATATGAACTTTTTGCTGACCAAAGATGTGCATATCATATTGGACGTACCAAATACGGATTTAGGTATGCACATGCAAAAACACACGCACCTGGACATTCACACACACACCCACACACATATATATACACACACACACACACACACACACATATATATATATATATATTTATATATATATATATATAAATATATATATATATAAATATATATATATATATATATATATATATATATATATATATATATATATATATATATATTAAATATGTATAAGCATGTGTGTATGTGTGCATGCGTGCGTGGGAGACGGAAGATTAATATGTATGACCATTTTTGCTGACCAAGGATAAATATAAATGGAATATGATCTGCCACGAAGTGAATAAGTTTAGAATAGCAAAGAAGATAAATGACAAAACCATCAGAGAAGACCAACTGCAGTGACGTCAAAAAGCAAAAAAAAAAACAAAAAAAACAAAAAAAAACACTGCAACATATGTTTTTATCATGTATTCGAGAATCCTATCGATTTTTTTCGGCTTGATTCTATATTTTTGTTTCATTTATCTAATGCTATATGAATAAACCTTTTAGGGGAAAGTAACGCGCATATACCCGTAATCCCAGCTATGAAAGGCAATTATATTCGAAACAGGCCTGTTTGGTCAATCAGTAGAAACTGCACCGCAACAAGCATCTTTTGGCAGCATTCCGTAGTGAGGGTGATCAATAAAAATTGGGGGATCAATGGATGAGTTACTTCTCTCGATTTTTGTTGGGTAGTGATCTGTGATAAACTCGAAATTTCCAATAAACGAGCATGAATGTTGTCAGACACAAGTGACCGAATCTGTGTGACATATATTTACATTGCAAATTGAACCATCCTGTAAGAAAAAACATTTAGAGGGTGTGATAACAAACAAAAAAGGAACATAATAAAGGGAAAATGATGAAATTTCCAGCCGTTAGTCCATTTATGTGACCTGTACGCATGAGACATACATAGCTAGCCAGAAAAAAACTGAAGAAACATGTTAACGGTTTTAGTGAGTTTTTGTTTACGTTTTCTACCACAGCATGTCATTGAATAAAGAACCAGTGATGAATTGACAATGCAACATTAGAATATGCTATGGGCCCCGCATTTTCGAGAGCCCCGAGCTAAATGCTTGCAAGCTATCAATCCTGGTCCAGTGGTCCTGCATTCTATATATGACTATAGTAATATACTGTATTCAATATTCATTTACAATTAGGAGTTTAACAATAACGAGTTTTTTCAATTATCAATCAATGGGGTGGAAATTTTAGAACAATAACTAACAAGTGTGGAATCTGTAGTACACATTCCGAACTGAAGTCATAGCCACTGCACAAAAATCAAAACAAAAATTAAACATGGAATACTAGATATGTCTGTCGTATTATCGGGCTATATAACAAATGAAAAACGAACTTTTGCTTTGTGAGTAAAAAAAAGGTTTAAAAATGTTCAATCTTTTAAATTCAGGCCCCACCAAGTTTCATATGCTACGAGCCCTGCAATTGCTAAATTCGGCATTGCAGGGAAGGAAAGTGAAGTATTTTGACCGCAGAATATATTATAAATGTGATTTCTGAGAAAACCTTCGGAGTTTCCATCTTGTTTATTATAAGCATTAAGTTTCGGGAGTTTAGTTCCCCCCCCTCCCCGAGAGAGGATTCATTTGTTTAAATTCTGGTATGCAACATCGTGATGCATAAGGAATTATTAAGATGAAATTTGTTTGTATAACCTTATCTGTTGGCATCCTGGATGATATTAAGTTCTTTGAATGATAGCCCTGTCGTGCAAGGACTTCATACGTAGAATAGATGTAAACCTTTCATTTCACAGGACAAAGGAAGATGGTTATATGAATTATAATTCTGGAGGAAGGCGAATCCTATGAATATCATCCTGTTTCATGCTAAAGAAGGATTTCTGTATAACATCGTACACAAAGGAGAGTAAGATGAAAATCATCGAGAAATTTTGGTCATGAATGAATGAGATTTTGTAGAAAAAAAGGCTTGAGGGTGAATGGAACGAAAATAGTTTGAAAAGAAAACTCGATTACATCACAGAGATGGGAAGGATATAAAACCTGGAAATGTAACTCCAGTCAAATCGATTTTGAAAAAAAAATGTATTGCAATAATTGCTCGTCTTCTAGACACTTATGAATATTCTGCCTGAGTTGTTATATAACGCGTATCCTATGCCATGATTATTCAATATGACATATTAGAATGTATGAATCAGTATTTATCACAAGACAATGTATTTTTGTTCTAGTTTTTCTTAGAAAAACTGTGTTTTTGTGATAGACCTAGATATATAATTCTGGAATTCTTGACAAAGTCATAGACGCTGTTGTTTGAACGAATCATAGTTAAATGTTTATATTAATTAGCACAAAAATGATAAGGTAGGAAGACTCCAAGTGACCAATGTCTTCTGTCAGTACGTACTGTCAGGGTGATCTATTATAAAACGATGTTGACAGTTTTGGTTTGGTCTTTCTGAAAAGACAAGAAATCTACAGTAAAATGCGAACGCATATCTATGTTGATAGTTTCGTTTGACAATTTCTGACAAGACGTACGCAATCTGCAGTAAAATGTAAATGCAAATCAATGTTGATAGTTTTTATTGACGATTTCTAGCAAACCGTAAGCCATCCACTGTAAAGTGTAAAGGCAAATCTATGTTGACAGTTTTGGCTGACAATTTCTAGCAAAATGTAAGCGATCTGCTGTAGAATGTAAACGCAAATCTATGTTGACAGTTTTGGTTTACAATTTCTAACAAGGCGTAAGCGATCTATTGTAAAAATGTAAAAATCACATCTTTGCTAAAGGACATGGCGAGTGAAAATGGGGCTGTACCAAAAAGGAAAGCATTCTGTGGTGCAAAAGTGCATATATAGAAACAGCAACAAATAGGAACGGGTTTGAAATATTACGATTTCATTTCAGCGGAAATATTTGTTCTGCTTAAGTGCTTCAAGTCGAAGCAGAGATCCGGTTGGTGATAGATTTATATTGAATTGCGTTGCCTTTTTGAACAGCTCTGATGGGTGGCAGCTAAATGTTTGTAAAAGAAACTGGTTGCTTACAGCAGCATAGCCGAGGCGAGGAGGGGTTTTGAAAAAGTCCCCTTCCCCTGGGTCTCCAATGGAAGGGGCACCAAAATCTTCATAAATACTTCGCCTGCTGCATTTCTACTGACATTATACGATAACAAGATATATTTAGGAAATGGGCATTTTGGTCCAACAGAATAAACTATAAATTGCGTTACCTTATATAGAAACGTATCTAGATTGATTTTCTCTCGTTACACGGTTGATATATAATTCAATTTAAATAGAATAAACAATTGAATAAAATGGGACTTTTGCAGTAGTCATGCCTTTAACCGATAGGTAGCCGCCTTAACGTTGTTATTCACTTACCATTGTGCTAAACAGCCGACAAGGTGAAGGCCTAATAACTGCTTTCAATGCCAAATCTCATCTCGTTTGTTCTCGTTTTTTTCGTCTCTTTCGAGGCGAACGTGTGTTCTTAAAAAATGGACATATTTGGTCCGACAGA